>CM041633.1:34412128-34495844 GCA_023333625.1 Bothriochloa decipiens | reverse complement strand
CGGCAGGCAAAGCCAATCAACAACAGGCTTAGGGCCCCTTTGGAATGTAGGTGAAACAAAGGAAAAACATACAATTGAAATTCCATAGGAATAAATCCTGTCCTAGTCTTTGGTGTAGAAAATGCTCATAGGAATTCCAAAGGAAACTTCCCTTTCCTTTCAGTTTCATGGGAAAAGTATAGGAAAGAAACCATCCATTTAGACCTCATGGAAAAATTCCTATGCACAGGGACCAAGGCAAACAATGGATCTTAGGACTAGCTTGTGTTTATTCATGAGAGTGAAATAGAATAAATTTGGTTGATTAAGAAAGCAGTCACCATTTGCTCCTAAAAATCCTGTAAGATTCCTTTGTTTCTCCTTTACCTATTCCAACACCTGGTACGAAACTTTCCTATGTTTTGTAATCCTTTGTTTTACAATTGCATTCCTATGAAATTTCCTAGTCGCTTGTCCGTTTTTATCGAACAAGAGCAACCAGGAAAGTATTCATAACTATGCACAGCAGCTGCAACTTTTACATTGAACTAAAACGAAGTCCGTTCACCTCATCAAATGAACAGTTACTTCTTGTATAACTTTTTTTACATTTGAATTTCTTTACAAGCATATCACTTGCATTTGCCCTTTTTCAGCTTACATATTGTTTCTGTAGCAAGTTGGCGCAGAAATCCAAATCGAAGCGCACTTCTGGTGGGTCACCAATGCAATCGAAAACTGCGTCCGCTGTCTCAAAATCCTCTTCTGCCGTGTAGCTGAAAACATATTATGGTACATGTAATTACAAAATGAGCATCAAAACTGTAATCTGAACAATCAACAAGATGTGCTTTATTCTCTACTCCTAAAAATATTGTAGCACAGAGGTAAAAGAAAATAATTTAGATAAATATAAGAAAATTTCTGAAATAGAAAAAATAGAAGAATTTAAAATTTGATAAATAAACTGACATGTAGATAATATTGATTCAAACATTGAGTAAAAAAACACTTTACATCCGTCAGATTAGAGATACTTAATGTGCAACACGTTGCGTGCTAGAAAATTATATCGATTACAACTCAAGAAGAGCAATATTGTGTATACTACACAAAGGCTAATTGAATTTGGCATTTCATCTTAGATTTTTGCCTTCAAAAATAATTTGGCATTTCATCTCATATACTAGTCAGATTAACACCTTCATTAGAAAGGTCTACCAATTGTTGTCAAGTTATAAACTGTGCCTGTTAAACTGTTTTGAAGAAGAAAATTTGTACCCGCTTTTTGTTACAATACACTTCATGCCGACAGCTTTTGCCGCTGCAAGCCCTATGGTGTCTTCAACAACAACACAGCTGCATATAAAAGAAGCATGATTATGAAAAAAAAAAGATATAAGGGACTATTGGAAACATTTGCAATGATAGGTCGACTAAATTTAAGAAGTGTAGAAGTATATTGACACAGTTTGCACTAATTAGCAGTAGCCTAACTAAACCAAGTTAATTATAAGCTGTTTAAATATAGAAAAGCTAGCAATGCTAAAAAGTTACAACATTATTCCTTGCAATGATATTTGTGAAACTAATAGATAGAATTTGTACAAAAATTGCTCCAAAAATATCTTTCGGTACCTTTGTGGATCAACTCCGAGTGTAGTTGCTGCTAATACGTAGATTGCCTGAAAAGAACAACAAAAAAATAAATAATAAAGATTTTACCCAAGTGTAATACACAAATTGTATGTTAGATAAATAGCTACTTGAGAAAAGGTTATATTTCTGTCATAACAAATATAAACCATCTTGGGCTGTCACCCGAGTGTAATGTGGTACCATATCAGGGACCCTTTTGGTGGCACCGAGCCTAAGTCACAAGTCATAGTCTATTTACATTTTCCAAAATATTATTTCAAGTAAATAACTCAACAGGGAAAGATGAACTAATGCTTAGAGTTCATTAGCCTGTGAAATCAACTTACTGGGTCAGGTTTTTTGCGAGCAACCACATCTCCAGCAAATACGGTAATCTTTTCAGCTCTATCAGGCCCTAATAAGTATGACACTATTGCTGAAACCTGTAAATAGAAAAAAAAAGCTAAAGTTTGCCCTGCTTTAGTTGCATAAATTATTTCTTAATTATTGGTGATTGGATGTTAAGAGAATGTAAATCTTGGTTTGGTGACCTAAAATAACTGACAAATACTAAATCTTGGATGGTAGAAATGATAGTGAGATCGTATAATGCTGCTCAATTTGCATTAGGCGGCTTATTTATTTTCTTAGATTTTTAAGATTCAGTAAGAAGAAAATAAAATTATTTTTATATATGCAAGAACTAAAAAAATATTATCAGAGAAAATGTTTCATTTGAACCGCAAAATTGGCAAAATGCTTTTGCTAAGTAGGGATGATATATGGAAATTTACAGATCTAGTACCAAGGAAAGGTAAGGATCTAGAATGAGAAGAAGTGTAAGATGTAATCTGCTGCTAATCACTCTTCCTGTCGCAGGGTTGACATTGGGTCAATGCCGGCATAAATAGGTAGTTTCCTTGCTACTACAGTGGTAACTTTCCTGGTAGACTTGACTCAAGTCAAGGTCATCTCTTAGGAACTTTCTAGGAAAGCCACTAGGGCAGTAAATTGTAGTCACTTTCAGCTATAAATACAAGGCAAAGGCATCAGCCTGATGTAGTTCAGCCATATCACTTCCTAATCTCAGGTTCGAGTCCTTTGCTATTGGCTACAGCCCGCTAGCGCTGGCTGTAACTGGTTGGGACGAGTTGCAACTGGGTGCAACTCGTGCGTGGTGTGTGCGGAGCTCAAGGCTCATCTACCTTGGTTCAGGGTGAGAGGGAGAGTGAAGGAGAGCAGGGTCTGCTCACCTTGGTGCCGAGTACAGGTGCCAACAAGAAGTACTGGACTGAAAACAGCAGCTAAATTTCAGCACTTTCCTTCCATTACTTGGATTTTGTTATTTGTTAGGTGTCCTGCTAACTGATGAAATGAATTTGTCATAACTTCAAACATTTCACCGACCAATAATTTTCCTCAGGATAAAAGTTGACAAAACGGATGTCCCTGATGTGGAGTATCTATAGAAACTCTAACTTCATATAGCTGCATATAGCTAGTAAAAGCACTTGCAGGTGGAAATGCTTAATTACTTACAGCTTTCTCATTTGATGTACTGCACACTGCAACTTTAACTGCCTTTCCTAAAGCTTCATCGATTAACCTGTAAAGTTGAAAATTAATCTAATGGTTTTAGCTTTTGCTCTCATGATGAAGCTAGCTGGTTCAGATTTGGGTTTCATTGGCATGTTTTTCAAGCACATGTACCATGGACTTCAACTAAAGACATGAAGTTTTTAAGTTCGCAATTTCACTGATCCAAAGCAGTTTCACCTCATTTCTTATACTTTTGCCCTTATAGTTTGAAAGTGTAATTAGATTGTAAATCATTGAAAGGAGAAATAAAGTTTCCTAAAGTATAAATGCCTTGACCATACCATAAGAGTTTTAACTTTCATATTATTTTTGCCATGATCGTTTATAATTGAATACAAAATAAGATTAAAAAATATACCATTTTATTATAACTAAAAGTCCACTTTGTGCGCTTGATCCCAAAAACATTTCAGTTCAATTTACTCCAAAGTATTTCAATTTGTTCAATCCATCCCCTAATAAGATTTTGTTTTACCGTACATTTGAATTTTAAGTTCAAATTTTGTAAGGTGGTAGAGGAACATGATTTCTAGTGTTAGGAAAACATTTCCATGCATTTTTATATCTCTTGGGTTAGTGCTGCATGTTACTACAAGAAATTAAAAAAAATGATTTGACATAAAGAATATCATTTTGTTGTTTTGAGTGACATACACATTTTAATTCCCCATTATGTTGTATGCAGCATTTCAAATCACTTGTGTTCAAGAAGAAAGAAATATTTCTGAATTTTACAACTTATAGGTTCATTTAAACTGTAGTTAAATTGTAAGGCCAACAAATTGTTGGAAATATTGACCTTTGAACAACTGGACGGAGAGGAAGCAACTTTTTCTCAATTAGGGCCATGAATAATTCTGTTTTCCTCTTGTGAAGAGAAGCAATGAACTCCTTTCTTTCCTCATCAGTCTTTGGTGCTTTAGCTGGCCATCCTGTCTGGTTGAAGTAAGCTGTCATCCTGAAAACAAATACATTACAGTTGAATAAAAAAATAATGATTAATATATCATAAATATTTCAAGTCTAGTAGTCCTTTAAATATGAATGATTATTTAGTTTGATGACATGTAGGCCCATCAATCATCCTATATCCTGTTTAAACCTGTGTTTTGCAATCTAGTTTCTTCTTTTAAAAAGCAAAAGATTTATTTAGATTTACAGATTGATGATTGAACTTTTGATATTAGTTCAATAAAAAATATGGAATAAAGTTGTGTGTTTGCATGGAATTCTTCACTATTCTTAGTCACTGCTAACTTAGACCTTTGGTTTTTTTCTATGATGGAAAGTTTTGAATATGTTGAGCATATTTGTGGAGAAACTTTCATAATATTTTAACAATTAATCACCTACATTTTGCTCTTATCAGTTGATAATAAACACACGGACTAAACAGTCCCTTGGAGCAAGCAATATTTCATTAAATTTACACTAGAGATGGAAAATGTGGTCAGGAAACTTTTGAAACAATGGACTGATTACTACATGCTAGTTGAGTATTTGTAATAATATTTAAAAAGCCTAATAATCAATATACAAGTAAAAAATTGAATAAAGCAAAAAATCGTTACATCAACAACACTAATGTTAACATACATTTGTCTTATGAGACTAAAATCAAATAAATGTGGCTAAGAAAATTTTCAATTGGATATGTGTCATGCAGAGTTATGTTTATGATATTCCCATTCAAATTTAGAAGTATTGATTGTAGAGTTCTGTCTCCTTACTAGATCATGCTTCTAATAGGTGATAAAATAGATACGAATAAATGTTTAAGACCAAGCCAAAGTAAAGTGTTATCTCCTTCATTTCTTAGTATCTACATTTGATGTAAATGTTTCTCGTGGACACTAAGATAATTTGAAAAGCTAAATGATCATAATATGAGAAGACTAAATAGTAGACTGACCTTTCCTTACCACCACCTATCTTGAGCAATTCTCCATACAGTTTAACATCCCAGCTCACACCTAATTCCCTCTGTAAATATCAAAAAACTTGATCAGATACACTCTAAAAGAACAAGAACCTGTAGATTTAGTTCTTTTGGTGGCATCTCTTAGATTTTTACCAATGATCCACAAGAACATGCATTATCCTTTAATATCGAGTACAAACTAAGCCTTCTCACTAAACCACATCATCAGTCAATATAAGCCTTTTGATCATACCAATGTTTAAGTTTTGATGCAGGCCCATCAAAGTGCGAACAATTGCTACTTATTTATGCCATTCGCCATTTTAATTAACCACTATATATCGTCTCAATGACTTTGTGCCAAATAATGCTTTTTTTAACTGAAAACTCCAACTCTACATTATTTAATATGGCCCGAGGCAAGTGCATGAAGAAAATACATAAAGGCAAGAGGTTCCTCCATGTAATGCATTTCTTAAATGTCCTCAATAAGCCAAGCCTATCTCTCATTAGCGATGCAAGGGAGCTAGCCCGTGTTTGTTACCAAAAAAAAAAAAGGGAGCTAAGCCCGTGAACCCACATATAGGCTTAATTTTGTGGTTTGCTGCAAGTGCCCACTGCCCAGTGACAAAACTGAAAGGCAGAGATGGCTTTAATCTTTGCATCATCTCCTTCAGTACAAGGAAAAAAAATACTTCCTGTTAACTGAACACCTGCCCTGGTGTTTTGTTAATCTTTTCTGGTTTTTCTCTATTTCTACTTGTGTCTGTAATAATAGTTGTTCCTTTTCATTATATATAAGTCTATAGTAGTCGGTAACGGGAACCCCTCTTTTTAATTAAGGCGGAAAAACTCCTTTTTTTGCAATCGAAATACCCCAATATTTAGTTAAAACAAAATTAGCTTCATGCCATTAATGCGATTCTCAGCTTCCAATCGTAGCAGGTAAGACTAATTAACCCAAACTCTGAATTGCTGAAAGAGGATGAACACAGGTCCCATATTACTAAGAAATGTACCATTATTTCAAAATTTCATCAGATGCATATAATTCCAAAGGCATGGTCTCAGTCAGTCACTAGCGGTCAACTGCGCTGCAGGACAAATTTGTCAGAAGAAAACAAAGAATGGTCCGATCCGTGAGCCATCGGTTTCAGAAACTAGGAGTATAGGAACCACAGAAAAGATCAACGTCGGAGGTGCAGCCGCATCAGGAAAATGGAGATGAATTAACGGCGGTATCGATGTTAGGAACTGGACCTCGGCGAAGGTTTCGTTGAAGGAGATGCGGTGGCCGTCCTTCTCGGTGTCCACCAGCACACCGTCGCAATCGAACAAGAGCGCCGCCGGAAGGGCACGGCCCGGCGCGCTCCCATCGCCTGCCGCTACCGCGCGCACGACCGCTGCAGCTCTACGCCCACTCTGAAAGCAAAGGTATATCAATAGGGTGTTTGACGGTAGATAACCACCATTTTTTAAATCTTCAACATAACTTAGAAAAAATGCATAAAAAGAATCACCAACGTTAGAAATAGAGTGTTAACTAACAAATGCCATGAGTTTTAGTGAATCTGCGTTTCACAGGGATTAAATAGAAAAAGAACTAAAAAAGAACCACATGTCAATCTATAACGTAGCATATTTTACACGGGAACCAAGTCAACAAAGTTCTAGAGACCCATGGTGAAGCAGGACCCGAACCCCTGCTAGGTGGGTCGGTCGACCGGAGACCTAGGTCGGCCGACCATGGGTCCCACCTATCAGCCTCTGCCTTTATACGTCGGTTCTCCACCATCTTAAAGATTGTATCTATACCATTAATTGAAGTTTGATACTTTGATCCAAAGGCTCAGGTTGATCCCCCCACCTATATAGATAGCCATGTATCTGTTGATCAGACATCCTCATATCCTGGGCAGAAACCCTAAGCCTCATTTAGAAACAAGAAACCTTAGGTAGGATCAAGAGCTAAGCACTCAAGAGAAGATTAGTCTTGTAGTTCTTAGAAATTAGGATTAGTCTTTTAGAAATAGTGAGATAGTGTGAGGGAAGAGTTTGGAGGAAGTGTCAGCTTGTTAGTGTCTCATCTCTAGCTTGTACTTGTGGGATAAAGTTCCATGCGGAGCTTATTACTGCTGAGATTCTCTAGTAATCAACTTGTAATTCTAGTAAGTAACATTGTTATTATTGTTCTTCTAGTTTGTAACTCTTTTGAGTACTTGAATCCTTGTCGTGCTTGGGTTAGAGTGGTGATTCGTGTGTAAGGGTGGTTCTTAGACTCGGTTCCTTGTAAATGGACCCTACCTTCCAGGATCGGTGGTAGCAATGAGGATGACTCCTATAACCTCAATGATTTACTTTGATTGACCACCTCTCGTCTATATGCCAAGTAGGACCTAGTTACTAGAGAAAGACTCCTCTGTTGGTGTCTTTTTCTAAGTGATGTCCCCATTGGAACAGTAGTATACACAACTTGTGAAGGTTAAAACTAGAGGACCTTGGTGATCTTCTCTATATCCATATCATCTCCATCCTTGCTGCTTCTCAAGGTTAAGCATAAAACTTAGTTGCACCCACATCTGTGTATTTCTTTTTGATTCTTTCTGTGTGCATAATAAATACCAACATAGGGCTTTGTTTTTATAGGCCAAGGTGCAGTATGGTGCACAGTCTGGTTTAACATAGATATCCATACAATTAAAGAGAAACTCTAAAGAAATTGTAACTATTTAGTGCCACTACATGATAACAATCATTGCACATGCATTAGACCTAGTGACATTATGTATTGCAAGTGAAAATGTTTTGAAAAATCCTTTAAAAATTCTAATTCAGTGTTTCAATGTTAGTGTTCTTATTTGAACAAAGTTGAAGTCACGCTTACAAACCATGTGAAAGGAGTTGCTGTTGGAGTGGTTCTCTACTCATCAAATTCTTTGTTGGGATCACCAAGGTGCCCACCAAAGTGAGACTCCAAGTGCAGTAAACACAAAAGCATTCGCCAAAGAAGTATTGTATAAGTGCCGAAGTGCTCACTAGAGTTTTAATGCATGGAGCTTGTTTTCGGTGACTTTAGACAATTGAAGATGTCGAGCAACAACAACATGAACAACATCAACATGGAGTGACATGGTTGATAATGACATGAAAGATATGAGGACAATGGCAATGGCAATGAGGATGTCACACGTCATGCTTGGTGTGACTAACGGTTGCATGATAGATTACGTCATAACCATAAACTATGGTAATAAATGACCCTTTCACTAAAACCAAGTTTAAATTGCTTCCTTTTACTGGTTCTCTAGAACTTCAAATAGAATTTGCTAGATCCAGAGTCTCTTCATCCAACTTCACTTGAAAAGGTTATGAATTTTATTATGTTGCACTTATTTTTAGATATGGATCTAGATTCAATCGCCTCTATAAAACAAATTTTAGAGACACATCTAGATCCAGAGCCTCGAAAATCCATTTGTAGGGTTAGCTACATCTAAATATATGGACATATGAAGAGACAACCAATAATAATATACTACCACCTATAAATATATTTCTGGAGATAACTCGTTTCAAAAAACCACTTTTTGAGGCAGTTAAATATTGATCCACTTCTATTGTAAAAATGGACATGTCTCTACAAATAGTTTTTTAGTAGTGAAATCCCTTTGGTATCCAACCAAAAGTGGTACACACTCATAGTAGGGTTTGCCTGTATTTTAGCGCAAAAACCATAGGGGAGTTCCCCACTGTGTATCAAACTTTTCATTAAAAAATAGGAAAAAATAATACAAGGAAAGAACTTACTTACAAAGAGGGGATTGATTGTACAACATAGGGAAAGAAAGGGAAGCAACAATAAAAAAAATTACAAGGTGCCAAGACACCAATTGAATAAAGTCCTATCTGAATCTCCTAGTCAGTGAGTTTGAAGAGCAGCTTCATCTTTGAAGTTTTTGAGCCATCTACCAAAAGTAGCATGAATGCCATCAAACACCAATCTATTTCTGATTTTCCAAAGTTCCCAAGCCACAGCAACGAATATTTACATGAAAAACGGAAGCCCTGCCAACTACCTAGTATTCACAGTTATTTTTGCATATATCAACATCAAGTATCCAAGCAATACCTAGATTGTCCCAACACTGTTTAGCATAGGCACAATTAAATAAAAGATGATCAATTATTTCTTCTTCTCCTTATCACAAAGCACACATAAGCAGTCTGGTTGAACATTAAAATGCCTCCTTGCAAAGCATACTTTTAATGTTCAGTCTATCTAAGAGGATCAGCTTGGCAAAGAATTTGACTCTAGGGCTCACCTTGGATTTCTAGATCAAATGAAAAATAGATGGAATTGACATAGTAAGGAATGCCAACTTGTATAGTTTAGCAGCAGTTTACTTCCCATTTCCCCAGTAGAAGATACGTTGGTCAGGTTCATCAGATAGTGAAAAATCCTTAACTAACTCTCTGAGATCCTTGAGCTCCCGAGCGTAGCAACTTGTGGTATATGAATGACAAAGAGGTCTTCAAGACATGTAGCTTAACACACTTATTTTACAGACATGTTAGGACATCTAGCAAATTGGGCAATGTTGGGCAGAGAGTTTTCTAGATTTTCACCAACCCAGTTGTTTTTACAAAATCGGATAGATGAACCATCTCCTAGTTGATAGCAGGTAGTGATGAAGCCATAAAGGTTCTTTGGCACGAATATATCGTTCCACTAAAAGGAACCAACTTCTCATAGTACTTGAACCATAGCTGATGAACCCATGTAATATCAACTTTAGAGTAGAATTTGTGAAGTTGTTTGAGTAGCAAGGTATCATTCTGTAGGAGTAGGTTATTGATGCCAAGGCCAGCTTTCAAGGCCTTTGAGCTAGAGGCCAAGCAACCAAGCTTCCTCCTCTTTTCGTCTCAGAATTTTCTCTCCATGAGAACTAATTTCTTATCCTGTCTATGTCTTGGATCACACCCCTTATGGAGCTTAAATGTACATTAAATGTACACATAGCATAGGTGACAGTAGGTGTAAGAATAGTGTTAATATATTCAATCCTACCAGAGTAGGACTGAGGGGTAGAGCATGCATGTTGATAGTTTCCTTTCAACCTTGTTCGGTAAATGAGCAAATTCTTCCACTCTTTGGCTTTGTTGTCCCCATGGGCAACCCAAGATATGTAAATGGAAATAAGCTATTTGACAACCCAAGGTGGTAACCAAAATTTTCATTTTCTCACCCAAGACATTGATTATCACTATGATAGACTTACCAAACTTGACACAAAGTCTAGTGGAAGCAACAAAAGTGTTCAGGATAGCTTTAAGAAGAAGAGTTGTCTGGCATCAGCTTGCATGATTAACAACATGTCACCTGCATACTGCACAATGGGGAAGTCAGAAGTTGATTGTGGAATAGGAAGCTTCAGAATCCCAAAGTCCTTAAGCCCATTGATGATGTACTAAAGGATCTCTGCTGCTAAAACAAACAACAGAGGTGACAGGGGGGTGACCCTGCCAGACCCCTCTTTTACATGTAAAATTCTTCCTTGGAACACCATTTAGAAGGACAGATGCAATACCAAATGAGAGGATAGTTGTCACCTAATTAATCCACTTAGAAGGAAAATCTAGGTTTACTAGCATTTCTATGATAGTAGAGTAATCAATTGTCTCAAAAGCTTTGGCAAAATCTAGCTTGAGAATAACTATTTCTTCCTTAGACTATGGACACTGGTCAATATATTCAAAGCTTCAGGCCAAATAGTCATGTATTGCTCTAGGCCAAACAGTCTTGTATTGTTCTGTTTTTGATGAATCCATATTGGTTCTTAGGGATTATTTTTAGGATAATCAATTGCGACCTTTCTGCTAGCAGCTTGGTTATACTTTACACAATAGTTCAACATTGAAATTGGTCTAAAGTTAGATGCAGTGATTGGGCTACTAATTTTTGGAACCAGAACAATTTATGAGTTATTTTTTTAGAAAGGACAACAAAAAATTTGCTGTGATTTCTATTGGACGAATTAAAAAAAAAGGCAAGTGCCCCGCCCATTTCTTTGAATAGAAACTAGGCAAAAAAACATACAACTGAGGAGACCCCGCTCATCCTACACAACTTGATACAATAATTCAGCACCAACTTCATCGAATCGACCCCCACTACCCAACTATCTCAAATCACGCTGCCACTTGTAGCTGGTTGACGTCCACTCAACTCTTGGTCATAAAAAGACCCTACTAAAGAACTCGAATCAGTAACTTCCGGTTGTATTGGGACATCAACACGGCACCACCACTACATGGAACTACAAAAAAGAAAAGCCCTACTCCTACTCCACCACTAGCACAACCCACATGACACAACGACAAAAACGATGACCCATGCCCTGCCATGAGACATCCCGACTGAGTCAAAATCCACAACGACGCATTCAAGAAGGATACGACATCCAAGTGCCACTATCGCTCGTCCAAGAAGGACTGGGTTTTCACCCGTGCATAGTGCAGGGGATGCGATGCCCTCAACAGGGAGAGTGGCACCCGCAGATGTCGCTGTCGCTAGGCATTCACACAAAGTACCCACACCACGGACATTAGAGTCGTCATTGCTAGACCTAAACCCTAAACCTGCAGAAGCCTCACAAGAGAGGTCAATGCGCCAGACAAGATGTCGGGGCCCCACTCGACATTAGAGTCGTCATTGCTAGACCTGAAGAAGCCTCACCAGAGAGGTCGACACGCCGGCTACGCAAGTAGCCGCAAAGCTATGCCAGCACCACGCTAATCCGATGATATGCAAGACCAGCCTCCTGCCACCGTACACATCCACTAGCTGCACCACCCACCGCCACATCCGTCCACCGAAGCCATCGCCGACCTGCCCTGAGGGTGCCGGATTTGGAGCAGGGCCCCAGAATAATGCCCCCAATGATGCCGAGGCCTCCGTCCTAACAACAACTGCCCTGTGACAGCAGTCAAGGCCATGGGAGGAGGGACAGTATAGACGAGGACCGCCCCTCCAACGCCAGCATGCGCCCTAGCCACCGCTGCAGAGTGGCCACCATGAAGAAGAAGGAGAGGGCAAGCAGAGGGGGGACCCCACCGCTGGCCCCTGCGTCCACACGGGCACAACGGAGAAGAGCAGCCACAACCAGGCCCGGCCACACCACCATGGTACTGTGGGGGATGCCAAAGCCATAGCCAGCCATGCCACCAAGCCATCGCCAAAGAAGCCATCCCACCACTGATGGCCGCCACATCCCCGGCCGCCCTGCCACCGGACGCAAGAACAGCCGCGCCAGCAGGCGCTGGAGGGGCCTTGAAGTTCGCTGCAGCACCACTAGAGAGAGGAAAGGGCAGGAAAAAAACTGGAAGCGGAAATGGCACCGCCGCCGCCGTCCTTGCGGCCGCATGGACTCCCGGCGGCGCGCTCAAGCGGCGGCGAGGGCTAGCGAAGTGGAAGGGAGGGGCTACGGCGGGGGAGTTTGGGTTCCGCCCGAGCCGCCCCTGGCTGGGAGCGACGCAGCGGAGGGGAAATGTCACAACTATCCAATATGTATGAGTTATTGATGGGAAACAAATTCGTCTTATCTTCATAAAATTCCAGAAACACCCTATAAATGTTTTCTTTGACCAAGGACCAACATCTTTTGACAAAAAACCCATTAAACCCATCTGGTCCAAGGGCTCTGTCTTTAGGCATTCAGTAATTCTGTCTATCTCAGATTTAAGAAATGGGGCCCCAAGACTATCAAGGTTTGCATTTGGGTAATTTGGGATAATAGATTCTAGATCAAATTCTTTTCTCACGTCATTTGAGAACCATCCTGCTTCTGAAAGAACACCAAAGGTGGTTTGCTTTATCTTCATGCTGAATAAGATAATCATCTTGAATTTGGGCAATAAGATTTCTTCGGTATTTAAAACCATTCAGTGACAATGATATATCCAAATATATACGCCGTCTCCTGGAAGCGTATCACTGTGCGGGTGGCCAAAGGGTCCTAGAATGAGCCATGCAGTACGTACGTACTAGTAGTTTTGTGCACGGCACGAGCGTCGGTGCACATACAAATACCGCCCAAAACTACTGCGGAAAAATAAGCTTTTCTGCTTTTGTCGGAAGTGTTAACCGCATGCCCAAGACACTAGCTAGCGCAGAAGTATGTGCGTTGGCACTTGGCATAATGCACGCATCTACGTAGAACTTGGAGCAGTGTACTGTATATATGAATATTTCGTACCAGTAAGTCAAGCATTTTTCTATAAAGTATGGGGCAATCATCATCTGCCTAACAATCATGCAAATCCAAGACTCAATGATGCTGTTCTAGAAGGAAGGAAAATTGAGTCGTATATATGCATTTTGAAGTCCTACATTTTTCAACTAATATACTACACATCTGAAATTGCACGGCGTATACGAATGTGAAGTTTTGTCTCATTTTGTGGTGGTTTGTGTTCCAAGCTTCTGTTTGTTCTTGAAGCATATATGTCAGTAATCTTTTGAGGATTAGAGTCTGATCGTCAGTAATCACAAACGTAGTTTACTATTACACAGTTTCCAAGATAATGTATTATGAAAATTTTCATGACATAGGTAAAAAACAATTCATGACATGCTTTAATTTGTAAGGGTGTTCTAGCTCTGTGTTCCAAGATAAATATACACTCTTGATTATCTAGAATATACTTGTCCCATTCGGAACAGTTTCTCCAGTAGCTTCACGAGCTGTGTTTGAAGTTGTTTGCTAAACAGATATTTAAAATCATTTTTACATGTGAAGCTAGCTCCTTAAAATATGGTCTCATGAAAGATTGGTGCGGTGTGAGATGAAGCTAAAAATAATTGCTTCTCGTAGCTTTGAGCCTTCAACTCACCTTGTGGGCCGCTATGTATGTTCTGTGATAACACGTTTTAAGAAGCTCCACACATGTAGAGATTTCTGTCAATTAATTCATCGAAACAAAAAAAAAATTGTGTCACCACTAAAGCGAGAAGCTATGTGAAACGGAGACCCCGTAAGTTTTGAAGACCTTAAATGAACATTTTGATTTCTAGAGAACTTTTACACTTTAGCTAGGTTTACATATGTCTCTATTTTTTAAAAAATAAAACTATTATCTTTCTTATTAGGACATTGTAACACCCAATATACCAGAACCACATCAGTACTCAACAATAACGATTACTACTATACTATATATTTCAGCACAAAAAATGTGTGGTGAATTTAAATACGATAATCCAAAAACATTCAAGCTCCAGACTCTGGTCTATATATTCTCGATGGCTATATGTTGACTGAACATATTATGTACACCTAATTAGAAGATCATCTTATAAGCTTAGAAAAGTCACAACACCATAATGTTTTGAAGAATCCAACAAAGAAAGGAAACATCAACCTTTCAAAAGCATCCACGAAGAGAGACACTTATCTTGAGTGGTGGTGGTATTCCTTGATGAATCCCAAAACATTGATGAGTGCTCAGCTATAAAAAAAAATGTAAAGTACAAAACAAACAACTCCAAAGCAAGCTATATATAGCAGTACATGAAGTCATTGTTGGTTGTTCTCACAAACAGAAAGAACGCAATAAGTGCCACAGCTTAGATGTGTTTTGTCTCCGAAGTAGCGGTTAATTTCTGCTAGCTAGCCTTATAGCTGCACAACTATTGTACCATATCATAATATATACACGCCTTGTTGTTACTTGTTCTTGTTCTTAACACAACTGTATTCTAACGGCAATGCGAGCTATCTTTCTTGGACGGTACATTAGTTTAAGGAAGGTTAAGTCAGATTTGTTAGTGCTACAAAATTACCATCACAAAAGCAAACAAATAATGCCACCCGAATGGCAGCCTAATAAGCCAAGGGAGAAACATCCAAACTCTAGATATGAAAGCTGTCCCGGCTCACGTGTGATGTCCACCTTTGTAGCATGCAATTCTACAGTTGGGCTGACGGCCGTGCGGGCCCCACCTGAAAGAGATTTGCATTGTTGTCCTCTACTTATATTATATAATACCACACAAATAAAATAAGAAGGAAGAATTTCCCATCCATTAGTGAATTTTTTAGAATAAATGTAGCTCACCTTTGTACGTATACGTAGAGAGATACGTACACCATACATCTTTTTTGTCATCTGCATGTTGTAGAAGAGTCCAAAGGAGATATATATGTAATATTCCATGTTGCTATATATGCTATAGAAAGGGGACATAGTGGAAGAGCACAAAGAGAATTAAGCTGGTTAGGATGCTTCCCAAGAGAACCCACCTAGGGGGACAGCTCCAAACCACTCTGGGCCTTTGGGAAATCCAAGGCATAGGCGGACGACATTGTCAATGCCCATACATATACGGACGTGAGTCCTAGCTAAGTTTCTCGCGTCCACACGCAAGGAATATACATTATTATATGAGGAATATAACATCAAAGTATTGTATGTAACCCTTTATTATACTATATGTTAGATGGACTAAGATTAGTTTATCAGTACATATATACCAATGCGCCTTTGCGTTATTTTTGCTATTACTTATTTTCTAATATGACAGTGAGCGCTGGCAGTGATAATTTAATTAATGAAAGAGTAGTGATGTCAAAAAAAAGACTATGTTTTTTCTTGGAAAAAATATCATGAGGACTGCTATATCATATAAGAGGGAAAAAACCAGATACAACAATTTGATTGTTACATTATTAAGACAACTCAGACTCATAAACATGGAGATAAGCAAGAGGACAGTCATGGTGGTAATTAACCTCTAATTTCCCCAAAGCTTCACTGAAGATACCCAACTCTTACTTGATCAGGCCCAGAACTTGGGCCGGTGTTCTCTTTGTCCCCTCGAAAGTTCTCCAATTGCTCTCTTTCCAGATATTCCAAACCGAGTACATCAACAAGATAGCTGCTGAGGTTGGTGAGGTTTTCTGTTGAGCTGCTGATCTCCCTGCAGTGACTTCTCCCGCCAGATTTTTGAACTCTGCGCACCCTCATCAATGAGGACAATGTGATCTTAACCAAACTTTTGACTAGCATCCAGAATTATTCCAATGCAAATGTGAATACAAAAAGTTCTGTGTATAAAACACTAAATCCTACATAATACTTCACAAACAGAAAACTAAACTAATAATAGGCTTCACCTAGTTCCTGACTACCTCAGGAGAAAGGACAACAAGTACTCATATCACCCAAATGATCATAGATGATCACCTTGTAGCAAATCGTCATTTAGGTTGTATGCTCTTCGTGTGTTTTCAGTTAACTGTAACTTAGATTGTGGATTCCTATATAGAACTGCAACTTAGATATGTGGCCCATACACCAAGTGTGTCGTCTCTCCTCATATTTTACCGATGATGCCCTAGCAGGGTTTTCTCCCAAGTGAGTCCCTTGTCCCTTGTTCCTTGGAACATCTGGTTTCTTGTGAGACCTGTTTTATCGTTTTGTTGGCAGTGTGCCTTCGACCAATCGACAATAACCAACAGTAGTACAGTACAAAAGGGAATTGGCAGAAACATTACCTCAGCAACAGACCAAAACTCTATTTTGACATGTTGTGCAGACGGCCAGACGCCAAGGCAATGCCTCCAAGAAAGGCCAATTCATGGCACGCTCCTTCCTCCCTTTATCCCTCCCTCAACATCTGCAACCAAGCTGGAAGAATTTTAGAGGAGCCAAACACGCTGCAAGCTACTTCCCACGCACTTTCGCCTTCTCTCACAAACCTGAGTTATATTCATAGAGATTTAAATTTGTAGCTTTCTCAATGCCAACCTGAGCACTGCTGTTATCCATTGTTATTCATCCAACCTACATACACAGAGTATTCTTGTTATATGCATCCTTACTCTCCTGTGGCTGGGGAGGGGTGTGATCATTGGTTATTCGTCTCTCATGTGTTCTAGCATGGGGACACTCAACTGCATTGACACAAGCTCCGGTGCAAAACTACAGCAGCAACCAGCAGCTCCGACATCGCCCACCGCCTCGGTGTCGGAGTCAAACATCGTTGCGCCATCATCGGCTGATATCGATGCCAATGATGCCCTAGCGAGCCTACAAGCCCTCCGGTTCGACGGAGACATCGACGCCGAGATTCAGTCGCCGGACATTGCCATGTGGGAGTCACTCTTCGCCGAGCAAATGGGCGCCTCAGGGGGTGACTTCCTGATGTTCTCTCCTAGGAGGGACTTCATGGCTACCGGAAGCCCTAGGAGGGACTTCACGGCCTCCTCTCCCAAGAGAGACTACATGGTGTCTTCCCCAAAGAGGGACTACATGATGTCTTCACCAAGGAGGGACTTCATGGTGTCATCTCCCAAGAGGGAGTACATGGTGTGCTCACCTCGGAGAGACTCTTCCCCAAGGCGATCACCCTTCTCAGCCAACCTCTTCGGCACCAGCGGCGGCAGCCTCCAGCAGGGCTACGGTCTAGATCAGGCAAGTGGCGCTGCCGCCGGCGCCCAGCCGATGTACGGTGGCCTTGTTGGTAACCTTGGCAAGGGAAAGTCGCAGAGCCCGCTGCACAAGGTGTACATCAACAACAACGCCCACAGCAACAACAGCGGCAAGCAGCAGAGCACCGGGCCGTCGTCTCTCTCGTGCTCGTCGTCCTACGGCCATGGTGAGAACCTGTCCCTGCCATCCATGGAGCCATGCTTCCTCGACGACTACAAGTACAAGGAGGGAGGTTACCTAGGGTACCAGCAGATGCCCGGAAAGCACAACGGTGGGAGCTCCGCCACAGTCACCACGGTGGCTCCTCCATCTTCTCAGCTGCCGACGCTGTCGGAGTGCCTGGCCATGCCGGAGCCGGCCTACGTAGGCGTGGCAGAGGAGGCGGTCGCAGCCGCCGGCGCGGGGCTCCAGATGGGCCTCGGCTTGCCGTCTGACTTGTACTACGCAGGACAGTTCGGAGTCGGCGGCGACGGCTTGACGACGTTGCAGCACCAGATGGCCAAGTCTGATCAGTGGGCAGCTGCAGCAGACTCGTCGCTGCACAGCATGCTGGGTTCAGTCATCCAGGCAGAGGCCGAACAGGTAATTAACCTTTTATATATTTATATTTACCATCTATATCTAACGAACGTTAGATAACCTTCGTCAAACTTAGGTTTGGTCCTAGTGATTTGAAGAAACCTTCTTCAAAATTTGACATATTTTCAAACATACGAATTGCCTTGTAGTCCAATAATAGGACGGTCCAGTAGGACGCTAACCATCAGGTTTAAATTCTGGTGCTCGTACCTTTTTCTGAGATTTTTTTTAAGGATTTTCAGACGAGAATCTCCAGATCTACCGGGTACTCGATCCTTCAAACGTGTTCGCGTGTGTGGCCATCTACGTTGTACTGTACTTTAAAAAAATTATAGACAACTAGTTTCGTATTACGTATAGGTTTCTAGATAGATGAGAGGTGATGATCGAAGGCTTCCTGGATTGGCCAAATGGTCACAATCCCATGCACGCATGCAAACGGTTGCAGCTAGAGGAAAAGATGTAGCAGCATCCATTCCATACGCGTTATTTCGGTCATCACCGGGTACGATTGCTGTTTTGTCGTAGGCTTTAACTAGCTTGCCAGAGTAAAAGTGGCCTTGATGATGCTTCTAGCTGGAATCTGGGTAGCGACCTTCGCGAGGATTTGGACTGGAGCCACAGATGCTTAGGATAGTTTTGAGGTCATCGACGCTGACGGAACGTGCGTAGGTGACAATAGTGCAGTCCAAAAACCACCGTGTTGCTTCTCAAGAACACGTGTCGTTTACGCAGGCGCGGATTCTCTTGGACTTTACGATCAGTAGTAGAACGATTGTAGTTATATTTTGAGATCAAATTATTTTTTGGGATCGAAATAATTATTCTGTGATCAATTTAGAGTTCCTGTGATATGTTCCTGCATAGGTGTTTATTCTTGATTTTCTTGCTGATGTTTTCTTTTTCTGGTGATCCAAAGAGATTGCTTGGTTTAGGCCGTAGTTATTGGTAACACTCTCGGAGACGCTCTGAGAGTAGCGCCATGGTTTCGCCTGTCATCAAACGGGATAAGAAGCAACAACTTCATTTTGCTCCTCTACGAATCACGCTCTCTGGAGCCAATCCTCCAAGGGAGCTTAAAATAGTAGGTTCCGTTGCTCCTTCATCCGAGGCCCTCCCGAATTATACCCTTCAGCTAGTGCCTAAGGAGCAGAAGGCGGTGGAGTCACGACGAACTAGAGCGTCGGGGCAGAGACGCAGTCTCGAAGGTTTACGATAGACCGGAGCCTCGAGCTGATGTGTCGTGGCGGATGAGCGGAGAATAGAGTTTGGCAAGACGAGGAGAAGGAGAAATAGTGGGGGCAAGGTCTGAGAGTGGTAGGTGCGCTGGCGGTGAATTCTCATAGAAACGGGAGGCGATGGTACGAAGCAAGGGAAATTAGTACTTAAAAGAAACCGCACAAAAGTACCCGAAAAATTAACAGTGCAGTGCTAACTCCATTGCAGGAACAGGACAGCGGTCTTCAGCTGGTGCACCTTCTCCTGGCGTGCGCCGACTTCGTCTCCAAGGGGGACCAGCCATCGGCGCTGCGCCACCTGCACCTCCTGCGCCGCGTCGCCTCCCCGCTGGGCGACTCCATGCAGCGCGTCGCCTCCTACTTCGCCGACGCCCTCGCCGCCCGCCTCACGCTCTCCTCCAACCCCTCCTCATCGGGCAGCGGCGCCGGCACGCCGCGCGGCGGCGGGGGCGCCAACGGCGCGGGCGTGGCGCCCTACACGTTCCCTCCGTCGCCGGAGACGCTCAAGATCTACCAGATCCTGTACCAGGCCTGCCCCTACATCAAGTTCGCGCACTTCACCGCCAACCAGGCCATCTTCGAGGCGTTCCACGGCGAGGACCGCGTCCACGTCGTGGACCTCGACATCCTGCAGGGCTACCAGTGGCCGGCGTTCCTGCAGGCGCTGGCGGCGCGCCCCGGCGGCCCGCCGACGCTGCGGCTCACCGGCGTGGGCCACCCATCGGCCGCCGTCAGGGAGACCGGGCGCCACCTCGCGTCCCTCGCCGCGTCGCTGCGCGTGCCCTTCGAGTTCCACGCCGCCGTCGCCGACAGGCTCGAACGCCTCCGCCCCGCCGCGCTCCAGCGCCGCGTCGGCGAGGCGCTTGCTGTCAATGCTGTCAACAGGCTCCACCGCGTCCCCGGCGTGCACCTCGGCCCGCTGCTCTCCATGATCCGTGACCAGGCGCCCAAGATCATGACGCTCGTCGAGCAGGAGGCCGGCCACAATGGCCCCTACTTCCTGGGCAGGTAAGTGATAGGAAATCATTATTTGATCTTGCCAAGATGCATGGCAACTCATATATCGTCTGATTTTGTATGAATAAATTCATCACTAATTTACCTTTGACGATAAGGATGTACTGATCGTCGTGTTTGGTTGTGTGTATGAAGGTTTTTGGAGGCGCTGCACTACTACTCGGCGATCTTCGACTCGCTGGACGCGACGTTCCCGGCGGACTCGGCGCCGCGGATGAAAGTGGAGCAGTGCCTGCTGGCGCCGGAGATCCGGAACGTGGTGGCGTGCGAGGGCGCCGAGAGGGTGGCGCGGCACGAGCGGCTGGACCGGTGGAGGCGCCTCATGGAAGGCCGCGGCTTCGAGCCGGTGCCGCTCAGCCCGGCCGCCGTTGGCCAGGGCCAGGTCCTGCTCGGCCTCTACGGCGCCGGCGACGGGTACCGGCTCACGGAGGACAAGGGCTGCCTCCTCCTCGGGTGGCAGGACCGCGCCATCATCGCCGCCTCCGCGTGGCGGTGCTGATAGATCGTCGTTCATTCTTCGGTGCTCGTCGTCGATCGTCATCACCGGCGGGGCCTCAGCGGAGAGTTGACAACTGTTAGGTTTGTCTGTTGCATTGATGCATGTGTGGTTATTATATTTGGTTTCGTAATTAGCTTCTTGTATGATTGTGCAATTTTTCATGTCAAAAATACATAATCTGATGGAGTGGAGCAATATATTAAAAATATATGTTGTTGAGCCACTGATGATGGAATCAAGTTTGATTTTTTTTTTTACTTGTTTCACATATATGTGTGCCTATAATACAAAAGGCAAGGGACAGAAGCCACGGTGGATTGAAAACTGCGCCAGTTCATCCACCTGTACTCTAGTATGTGTTAGAATATTAGAAAATAGAAACATTTGATGTTCGTGTATAAGACTATCCGCACTCATGTTTCTCTAAATCTCTCCTTTAAAAGGAATATTCTGTCCTGGTCATCAAGATTCTCTCCTCCATTTGTTCCACACTCATACATCTTTTATATCTCTCCTCTATATCAGTGGGACCCATGTATCAGTATTTTTTCTTTTTTTTACCCCACCGAACACCCCTCGTCCCATTCTCTCTCCCACTCCCTTCGACGCTTCCTCCGTGCGCCGGCGACGAGAAGTAGCACCGGCGGCAGTCCTCCTCGCGCAGCGAGCCTCGGCCCGCCCTCTCCCTCCCCGCGCCAGGCCTATCCCTCCTCACGCCCGGCTTCTCCCTCCCCGGACTCTCCTCGTGCCGGCCATGGCCGCGGCGGGCCTAGGCGGCGGAGGGCGCACGAGCCCCGGCGGACGCGCGAGCCGCGGGCGCGAGCAGCCTCTCCCCTCCTCACGGCCCGCGGACATGGCGGCCACGACGGCTGTTGCAGCCCCTCTGCTTCCCACGGCCGGTCGCAGTTCCGGCAGAGGTGGAGGCCATGGCCGGCCGGTCATCCCCGGCCGGTGCACGCCGCACGGCAGGCGACCGAAGGTGCGGCGGGTGGCGGGTGGCAAGCTCGACGCATCTCAACTGCACCCCCCTACCACGGCGGCGCAACAAGCGGCCGCTCTCTCTCTCCTCCGCCGGCGATTGGAAGCGGTGCGTCCACCATGCCGTGCCGGTGCCGCCGTCGTTCCGGTGCCTTCGGTGGGACTCGACTACTGGAGCGCGTGGACGGACTCAAGCGCCAAGAAGGTGGGACCTGCGTCCGTCCTTTACAGGAGGCCCGGTACCGCTGGGAATTCGTCGGATGGAGCTTGGCATACTGGACGCGCTGGCGTGATACCGGAGACCGCTGCGGGACTTCATCCGGTTAAATGTTCCTGCAGATTTGTTTATAGGAGCGCACTGCAGATAGTCTAATACCTTAATTAAAATTATTTGTCTCTTTGTTCATTTTCTACTGGTTGTGTACAATTTATTGGTTGTGATTTTCTACCGTTTGTGTAAAGTTTATTGATCATATGTAACTAGACCATAGAGCTCAAGATTGGTTGTAGAGTTTGAGGTGAGAAGTAGCAGGGGCCAATAATGATGCTAACCTCAAGAGTATTTTAATATTCAATTAATCCTAATAATCACTATTTACTCCAAGCAAATCGAAATGATGAGATAGGTCGTTATAGCTAACTTTGTCTACACTATCATCCTGCAGCGTTCAAGATGTTAATTTTTTCATATTAAACAATCATAAATATCATTACTTATTTATTCAAGAAAGTGCTTATAGGTATCGCTGTAAATATTTGTATATCACAACGTTTTAGTTAAATGTATAAATATATCGACAATACATTTTCATAAATCATTGTCATGAATTTTAATGTAATATAAATTATTTGTTTGTGTCAAAAAAATAAATAAATTATTTGCTAGTGTAATTGGTTATGAGTTGTTAAGGAACGTTTCCACTCACCCTGTATCAAATTGCATGGATTCATTTCGTTGCAAGCTGAAATTTTCTAGTTTTGACCAATTTTATAGAAAAATATTCTACTAAAATGAAGTTGTTTTTAGATTGGTGTAATCGCATAAAGAATTGTGTAATCTCGTACCATAGGACTCAAGATTGACAGTAGAGCTTGAGGTAATATTTAGGATGCCCAACAATGGTAACATTAAAAAACATTAATATTTATGCCTAGTAATTATTTTTTTATTTTTTTAAATCTAAAGTATTTGGAGGTTATAGCCAACTTTTATCTACACTATCATTTGCTGCTTAAATAATTATATGGGTACCAAAGTAGTTTTTTTTAAAAAAAAAAGTGCTTACAATAGATTGTAAGTATTTATATGTCATAATGTTTTGGTTATAATGTACAGATTTATTTGGAGTATAATTGCATAAACAATTCTCAATAATTTTAGTATAATATAAATGAATAGCTATTGTAATTGGTATATGAGTTGTTAAGGACATTTTATATGATTTCACTCCCTTCATTTGAAATTGTATGTTGATTTATTTTTTCTCAATTAAACTTTAAACTTCGACCAAGTTTATACAAAAATACATAGATATCTACAATTTTGACTAAACAAACTCATTATACACACCATGAAACATTATGACATATAAATAGTGGTAGTACATTTACTCGATATGGCGAATGTTAGTGTATTTTGAATAAACTTAGTCAAAGTTGAACAAGTCTGAATCAGGATAAAGGTAGAACAACTTACAATTTGCAACAAAATGCATAAACGCACAAAATACATATTTACTGCTTATGGATAAAGACCGTGTCAGCTACAACGACGGTGTAACATCTTGTCCTCCGACATATGCAAGACTATAATATCCTAACATATTTGAGATATCTCAAATATATACTTCAAACAACGTCCTCTGACATATGCAAGACTGTCATGTCCTGTCCTCTAACATATGGACTCCAACGATATCCTTTGATATATGAAAGATAGTCCAACAATGTGCTCCGGCATAAAAAGGCACATACAATGGTATCCTCTTACTGTTGTAAAAAAAAAGTATCCTCTGACGAGAAAAAGATGTATCTTCTACCACTCCAACTGTATCTACAATATTTCAGTTTTCATGTTTTTGGCTATGTGCGGCTACATTGGTCACAGATACTATATCATTGTGATTGGCAACCTCGACATTGACAAATAGGCTATGTCTACAACAAATTGTTGGCATCAACTCTAGTCGCAGTCGACGTGTTATTGCGATCATCAATGACATTTCAAACTTGAAAGCTTCACAATGCATAGTACCTCAGTTCATCCCACTATAAATAGTATAAACCCGTTATTACGAAACAACAAAGAAGTCTATAGATTGCATATATTCTCAGTTTGCTGGCCCGTGCAAAGCGCGGGGTCACAAGCTAGTTTCAAACTTGAAAGCTTCACAATGCATAGTACCTCAGTTCATCCCACTATAAAAAATGACTCTTTACCGCGTTATTGCCGCCATGGTGTTCTCCACCGTGTACTGTCTGATCTGTTACATTAAACTAGCCTTGTTTAGATTGTAAAAAATTTTTAACTTTTCTATTATAGTATTTTTGTTTGTATTTGACAAATATTGTCCAATCACAGACTAACTAAACTTAAAAGATTCGTGTCATAATTTATAACCAAACTGTGTAATTAGTTATTTTTTTACTATATTTAATGCTTCATGCATGCGTCCAAAGATTAATGTGATGGAGAGAGTGTGAAAAAACTTGTAATTTTAGTGGCATCTAAACTAAGGCCTTAGGCCTTGTGTAGATTCCAAATTTGATCACCAAATTTACTATACAGAACTCATATTACTCGTCACATTAAAATACCGGCACATGCATAGAGTACTAAATATAGATGAAATTAAAAACTAATTACACAGTTTGGTGGTACTTTATGAGACGAATATTTTAAACCTAATTAGTCAAAGTTTAGACAATTTTTATCAAATACAAACAAAATGCTACAGTACGTTGATTTGACGTGGCACTGTACAGAATACCAATTCTGACATGAACTAAACACGGCCTTAGTAGGCATCGACCAAGCATGTCACCGGGGCTTCAAACATGTCAGAGTCAGACGTGATGGAGCTGGTGGCGCAAGGTGACGTTGCATCCTCGCGCGATGACCGCAATCGCCGTGGCCGACAATCCGACATGGACGAGCACATGTAGCGCGGGTGGAAGCAGCGGTCCACGTACCGGAAGCGGTAGCCGTAGCCGCACGCGAGGTGGACTCCCCGGACACCGCAGCCGGCAGCACCTGGCCACGTTGGATCTAAGCAACGCCATGGCCTTCTCCTCTCCTTCTCCCTCTCCATGCCGCCGGCCGTCCGGCTTGGACTCGACAATGGAGGCTGGAGCGAGCGCGGGGAAGCCGGCCGATCAGGGCCGCTGCTGCCGCCGCCATGCCATCATGTCGCGCTGTTGACCACGTGAGATAGATAGATGTCCATAGCTGCATGCTCTGTTTTGACAAGAGTGTGGCGGCGGAGAAAACAGAGTACCTGTCTCTGCTCTGTCATCGTGTTGGAGGGGCCAGTTTTTTTTTTTTCCTTGTACATGTTCTCATGGTCAATGTGGTCTAGAACATATATAGTTGCGGCCCAGCCCACCAGTGCACCAGTTCTCCGTAGTCAACATGGTCAACCACATGGATACATGCGGCTCAGCCCACCAGTGCACTAATCCTAAGAGTATATACACTCCGTATCTCCATGAAGCCATTAGTAAGGATTCTCAAAAAAGAAAAAGAAAAATTATTAGTAACACATCCACACTATAAAAGAGTAAATGAATCGGAAACTACTCACTTCAAATCCTTCTACCCACTTAAGATTTTCATCTTCAAATTTTACATCTAAGATATCTTGTTGATTGCTATAAACCTAACAAATGGACCGAGGCCTTATCTCTGAAAAGCTATAATGTTTGTCTTTCTAAATCCGTACAGCAGTAATGAATTTTTCTTAGGTCTTTTTTTTTAACGAATGACACAAAAGTAACCCATTTTCATTGTTAGAGAAGTGAGTTTTCCTTTTATGCCTAATCAAAGATGACTCGCTCTCTCGAATGTTACCGATCCCTCTATCCCAAATTATAAATCACTTCCATTTTTTTTACATAGAATTTGCTATGTAAATGACATGCAATGAAATGCAACAAAAACAACCTTTACTATTTTCTCATTTAACGTCAACCACTTTTAATAGAACCACTACATCGGACAACAAATTCTCATACAAAGTACTATTTCTTATTAAACACCAATATATAACGAATATTAACACACACACCGTGTAAATAACGAATAAAAGCACCCTGTATTATATGTCCGTATATAATATATAATAGCTCCCATGCATCCTTGTCCGCCATTGCTGCGCTGCCGTGTACACGCCTCCACGGAGAGAGCTCTTGCTCCTCATGAGTGATCACGGCCCGACCGATCAATCATATGTCGTCCATGAGCTGTTGGAACGCGTCCATGGCGGTGGCCGGGAGTCCGAGCAGCACGTTGATGCTCTTCCTCTCCTTGCCGTGGGCGAGGAAGAGGATGACCTCCTTCTCCGGCAGCGTGACGGGGCCCGACACGACGGGCTCGCCCCACCCGAAGTCGGCGCCGTGGAACTCGAGCCGCGACCACGTGGTGATGAGCAGCGTGGACGCCAGTGACGGCCGAGCCCGCGTCGCCTCGAAGTAGTCCACCGCCGACCGCATGTACTCGTCGGTGACCATCCGCACGGCGTCCTGCACCATCCCGGCGGCCCGCGACACGGGCGCCGACAGCAGCTCCCCGGCCGTGGCGACCGCGTGCGTGAGCGCGATGCCGTTCCCGAAGTAGCCCCGCGGCAGCGGCGGCGCGAACCGGCGCCGCCCGTCCACGGCGAACAGCAGCTTGGTGCGCTGCTCGGGCGCCAGCCCCAGCGCTGCGGTGCGCGCGCGCCACACCAGCCCCGACAGCGCCTCGAAGGTGGTGCACCGGCGTGGTGCGACGCCGTCGGCGTCGGCGAGCGCGTTAGCCAGCGCGCGGACGCGCTCGAGGCGGTCCGGATCGAAGCAGAAGGAGCGGTACCGCAGCTCCTGCGCGCCGTAGAGCGCCGCCGTGTCGGACACGTCGGGGATCTCGGCGAACTCGTGGTGCGGGAAGGTGGGCGCGGGCGGGTCGCGCGCCCTGAGGATGCTGCGGTCAAGGAACGGCGGCACGGTGAGCTCGGCGACGCCGCGCGCCGTCTCGGCCCACGAGTTGACGAACTCCATGGCGCCGATGCCGTCGAACATGCAGTGGTTCATGGCCAGCCCCAGCGCGAAGCCGCCGCACTTGAACCTCGTCAGCTGCACATCAATTAATTTAACCCATGGTAAACAAAACATTATTACAGTGTGGTAATTTCGCCATCACTGATTACTGGCAAATTTGAGCAAAATCTTGAGCTGATGTCGGAGACTTCGAATAGTTGTACGTCTAGTGCTTTGGACTGACGAGTGATGACCAAACAGTTCATGATCTGAACCAAGTTACTAGGAGTAGTATGTATTAATCTGTAGTATGATTTGACCCATGAGGCCATGATCGAGTTGGTGGATAATTGATCATGCGTTGATTACTCTTCTTGACATCATCATATCCTCACAAGGGCTGGAGATGAGGCCACCTCCCGACCCGCCTCCCCTCCCAGGCGTCCGCGACGGCGGCGGCGCCGCCACCCAGCCCAGCCACCCAGCCCTCCCCCTCCTCCCTCCGACCTCAGATCCGGCACCCCCTCTCCCTGATCTTTCGATCCATGTAGACCTCGCGGTACCTCTGCCCAGCCCCTCGGAGATCCCAGTCAGCGGAGCAGCTGGGCGTCCGGCGCCAGCCCGCCGCTCCCCGTCGCTGCTGGCCGCCGGTCCTTCTCCGGCGAGGCCCTCCCTCACCTCCGCTCCTCCCCCTGCTTCTGTCGCTCCCCCACCCCTGCTCTTTTTTCCCCTCCACGCCTTCCTCGGTCGCGTGCGTGGCCCGACGCGTCGCCGCCGCCGCCGGCTATTGTGTCGCCCGACGCGCCGTGCCCGCACCCTCTCACCTCTGCCGCTCCTCTTCCTACCCCTCCCTCTCCCCTCCCCTCCCCTCCACAGCAGCCACCGCCGCACTCAACGTCCTAACCAGCCAGCCGATGGCCACCTCGGTGCCGGCTGCCACCTCAGACCTCCCTTCCTCCCCGGGTGAACGCGGCCAGGTCCTCTCCCCTGCCGCGCCGCCCTTCTACCCCACCTCCTCTGGAAGGTCAAAGTTTCAACGGTGGGACAAGGTCACCGTTGAGGATTGCCCGGACGACGAGGTCGAGGTGCAGATGCCGACGGCGTTCCTTCTCTCCACTCGCCGCCGCGTCCTCCGCCAATCGGCCGTCTCCCCTCACCTCGAGGTTGGGGTGAACCACGAGGCGCCTAGGAGTGGCAGGGCAGCGACTCTCCCTGCTCTAGAGGAGAGGAGCACCTCGAGCGTGGGAGCCGCAACCATCGATGCCAGCGATTCGCCGTAGCTCCACCCGGCAATGGACAGCTTCCTAGAGCTAGCTCGCCACACTTTGGAGAACCACACCACCAAGCGACCCAACAGGCATCGGCAGCGGCATTGCAGCAAGAAGAAGGCCTCCTTCGCTGGCCTCGCCAACCAGCCGGCTCCGGGTCGTCGCTTGGCTCACCTGCGGCTGGGCCCCCACCGCCGAGCCACTACGCCGGATGCTGACTGCTGGCAGCAGGTGCTCCCACAGCGGCCAGCGCAGGAGGCCGACCAGCCCACGGTGGCTGGCAAGAGTAGGCGCACCGGCCGGCTGGGGATGGCCGCGCCCACGCGCCCAGTCCCGCCGGGGTTGGTGGGCATCTGCTTCAATTGTCTCGATCAGGGCCACATCGCCGCTCAATGCCGTTCCCCGTCGCGTTGCCTACGTTACCGATCTGTCGGACACCGGGCAGGGCATGCACGAGTGTCCGTGCGCCGCCCCGCAGGCCTGGGCCATCAATGGCACCTCGCCACGGCTGAAAGACCTCTTCGGGCCGCAGCACGACGGGGACGAGGTCACCTAGGGTGGCACCCCAGAGTCGTGCCATCCCACCTGTTTAGACGCAGCGGCCGTCTTTATCGTCGACTCCGTCGCCGCCTCCCGGCCCACCTCTGGACGACGATAACCGCCCTAATGTTGTAACTTCCTTCGTCAAGACAGGCGTTGCCATGGCTGGTGAGACCAATGCCCCTCTTGTTCTTCTCGCGCTTTCTGATGCGGCCGTGCTGGAAGAGCTCCTGACGCACCTTTCTTTGAAGTTCGACGTGTCCATGAGGGTGGCCGGAGGTGGCCACTCTCGCTCGGCTATGCAGGAAGATGGGGTGCAGACACAGGAGGGACTCTAGCCCGACGAGGACCCTCTGGTGCCAGACCCTTCCCCACGCAGGGATTTTGATCCCATGGATGATGAGGCGCAGGCTTGCTGCGTTGCGGCGGTGGCCATCTCGACATCCTGCTTGGCGAGGCAGCGACCGCCTGGCAGCTAAATCAGCCTGCCGCGACCCGCAGCCAGAGAGGTAGGCTCGCCGGTTATACTACGCAAATGGGGTGAACTGCCGGCGAACGAGGTCAACAACTGGCTGGACCCTACGATTGCCATGAAATTTCGCGAGACATTCTTCGGCGACAACGTGTCATCTTCTCGCAAGGAGTCCATAAGAGAGCTGTTTCCGCAACAAGGCCGGGCGGAGCGCTCCACGTCGCGGCAAACTTAGGCGCTGCAATCGGCTTCCCTTGTCGCACAATAGTTTAGTTAGTTACTACAACCCGCTCGCTTCACTATTTCAGCCGGTGATTTATGTAGTGTGCTTTCTTGCCGCGCTCTAAGACAACCCGGCTGCGAACGCGACAAGACGTGTAATCAACGTTCTAATTTTCCTTAAAGCAATACGGGCTAATTGTCCGTTCTCGAAAAAAAACACATGTCAGAACTTCCATTGTGTGTCGTTTTTTGACATATATGGCACCACATCAAACTAACACTGTGGTTTGGTTGATTACTTGATTTATACAGGTAATTAGGTAAAGGTTGGTCATCTAACACTATACCAAAGGAACAAGTAAAGTCAGGCAACAAAAGTCCTTGAGCTGTCCCATTCTAACAGTACGAAACAATCAGAGACTATGTGGTGGTGCTCTAAGAGAATAACCACCCCTACATCTAGAGTTCAGATCAACCAATTTATTGACAAAAATCTTTGGACAAACACTAACAGATATAGACAGGTTGTAGGTTACAAACTTATAACAAAATACAGTGACGCTATCTAACGAGTTAAAAGCATGCTTTCTAGCCGCTCCAATTCCTTTCATCCAAGGAAAGTAGGAAACAGATCGAGGAATTTGCTCGTGCTCTAAACGAGGACAAGTCCCAAAGTGGATCACTAAATATTCCATTTCCGTCCATCTATTGCCTACATACGCCTACAGTACGTTAGTTAAATTAGGACTATAAAACCAAAGCTGCAACTCATTGAATTCATCTTCCAACTCCCAACTCCACGGCGGCGGCAAGCAACACGGCCACGTGCGGTCCCATGCGCGGACGACCGAAACCTGGGCCGCCGCTGGCCACCTCGGCCGCCGGACACCCACCCAACCGCAAGCGTGCAAGGAAATGGTCACGAGAAGCAGTTAATAATGGTGTCTGGTGATCTGGTCCAGGTGTACCAACCTGCGCGGTCATGGGTGGCATCTCGAGGATGTGCTTGGCGCCGGGTACGGAGTAGACGAGCTGGCCGAGCTTGGCGGGGTCGGGCCTGGTGAGGTCGCTGACGTCGGCGAGGTCGCACGCAGCGTCGGCCTCCGCGAACACGGCGCCCTCGCCGGTGAGCTCCACCGTCAGCTTCATCTCCGGGCTGATCCCCAACCGCCCCGCCAGCGGGTGGTAGTGCACCAGCACGCGCGCCAGCGCGTCGCGGAGCGCGCCCGCCACGTCGCCGCCGCTGGGCGGCGACGACGGCGACGGCTTGTAGCAGTAGACAGTCTGCACGATCACCGCGATGTTCTGGTCCAGGTTCGACAGGTAGTACTGCCCGCCAGTCGGCGTCGCCTCCGCCGGCGCCACCAGCGTCGCCTCCCCGCGCTCCACGCTCATCAGCTGCGCCACTGCCTGCTGCTGCTGCGGCTTCTCACCTGCTGCCGCCGCCAGAACCGTGACTCCGTTCTCCTGCTTCATCTCGACAACCTGCGTTCGTTCGTAGCGTCAGAGTCACAGACAAGCATGTTTACAAACATACTGTATTTATGATTGGTACTGTAGGCATGCATGTTTGCAGACGTAAGCTACGAGAGACTAGAGCAATTAAGCCGCTGTAGCGTGTCACTCACCATGGTTGACGGCGATGTGGGTTGGAGAGAGATAGTGTCTGCGCGTGTCTGGGATGATCTCGTAGAGAGATGAAGAGAGAGTGGTGATTTGAGTAGAGGGGTTCTGTGAAGCAGTGTTTATATAGCTAGCAATGGTGGCTTGCTTGAACTTGAAGGAGCCAGTCAAGGTCGTCTCGGAGGGGTCGATGCAAAACTGTTGGGGTTTGGAGGGGTTGCATAACTACCAATGTTGCTGTCTTAGAATTTTTTTTTTTTGTTTGACAACTGTCTCAGATTTTGTACCGGAGAATCTGCACAAAGGGAGAGTAACAAAGTATTTTAAAGTATTCTTTACCAAATCCGTGACAACGACATTGTTAGTTTATTTGCTCCATGAAAAATGGAGAGGTTGAGTTAGTTCAGTTTCATGTTACATCTGCACCACATGGCTAGAGTAAATAAAACGACATAAAAGGAGTAATCCTTGCACTCTCTGTGTTATGACCTGTTGTCCTGTAAAAAACAAAGAATATCTTTGCGGTAAAACGAAACAAAGAAGATTGAGCTTGTGTCAATCATCAGAATAAATCAGTTTGGTAAATCAATGCATGTTTAGAACTTTTTCATAGCAATGCAACGATATTGCAATTGAGAGCAAAGGAAGACATGGATGTATTTTTCGTGCGCGTAAATTTTATAATCTTTTTTCTTCTTAATTTAAAGGTAGATGCACCTATATTTGCTTTAAAAAAAGCAATTCGAGGTTTAGAATGTTTAGAGATGGAAATGCAATCCCTACCGTTTGACTTTGTATTTAAAAAGGATTATTAATTTGTAAGGTGGCACCAATGCAAATTTCACATTGAAATATTGGAATATTTGACCGGAGGCTGTAATTCATTACAAAGTTTTTTTTCTTGAATACATAAAAAAGATTTGTACATCTTTGTATTTAAAAATAAGAATTTTTTTTACATCGATGCCGTAGCGCGGTTGTAATGTTAAAAAATTGCATTTAAATGCTTCCTCCTTATTCGATATATTCTAGGCTGACTACATTTGGTATCTTTGCAATTCATTTTGAAGTTATTAAAAGACCATGTTGATTTCGAAGGATTTTATATACAAAAGAAAGAAAGAAAAAAGCAAACCATAAATAAACTAAATCGTAAACCACGTTCTGTTGGGTTGGCCACTGCCACGTCGTCGCGTTTGTTGGAGACGCCGGCCAAATCTGACGGAAACCACGTTCGCAGATGGCAACGCAATGCGTGTAAGATAAATAAAGGCCACTCGATAGGACGAGTGCTGTATCTGCCTAGCGTGTCATGTCACGGCACTACTTGTCACTACCAAATTAACTATTTTTATTACTGTCAGTTTGTTCTAAAAGAAACTATTTAAATCTAATCAAATTATGAAGAAAAAAGTGCAGCAGTAACATCAAATTTGTTTAGTTGAATCCTCCGTTTCAGAGAACACTTATTTAAAATTGTAGATGTTGAAACCAAAGTTAGATAAGTTTCGCTTTCGCCTAGAACAAAAGAACGTATGGGTGATGCAGTATATTAAGTAACGAGTGACCTCAGGAAGAACATGTGCAAAAACATTTCTGTACCAGCGGTACGGTGAGCATAAAAAAAAACAATATATGGAAAGTGATAGAGAATTCCCTAATCTCGTAATTAGTCATGTATTAACCATGACACAGTTCATGTGCCTCAGAAAAAGATGACATATGCATCCATGTAAAGTTATAAACGCAATTCTCTACTGTCAATAAACGGACTCAAAAGACGGATTAAACTACAATTTGACAGACAGACGAAAATTCAAATCGACAGAAACATTTGATGATCTACTTACTGTATGTACTACGGAGATGTAGTAGACGGTCACTACGGAGATGTCGTAGACGGTCCAAGCAATCCCACTACTTACTTCCAACAATACAGCAAAGATTTATGCAGTTTGTTCAATATCGATGTATTCCTCAAGCTGATGCTTTTCGAGCATCTCGGCGGTGGTTTCCACCTCGACGTAGCCGTTCTTCTCCAACTCAGCCCTGACCCACTCCTGCATCTTCCTCCTCGTGGCACGGCATTGCTGCCTCCTCTCGGCGCGGTACCGCGCCTTGTACTCGTCGGAGATGGGCCTGTCGTCCATGTTGTCTGGCGTCGCGAAGACGTAGTCGGAGACGTCCAACGCGAGGATGAAGTCGACCATATCCTGCGGCATCCTCCACTTCTTCTTCGTCCCCGCCGCCGGAGCCCTTGCAACGGCTGCTAGGCCATCCTCCTCCTCTGCCGCCGCCAGCTCTGACCCGACTCTGTTCTCGTCCTTTTTCTCAACCACGGCCGCCATACCCGGCGTGTAGTCTGTCGCCGAGGTGGAGGAATCGGACATCTCGCGTCTGGTGTCCAAGATCGATGGTTCGATCGCCGCAGGGCTGGGATTTGGGGATTTCCGATCTTGAACAGCCCCGTATATGGATCATGTATATGGAAGTGGAACCGGGGTCGAACCGGACGCGAAAACGCAAAACAAAATGCAATACAGGCATCAGTTTGGGAACCTCACATTCGAGTTGGAATCACGGCCGATCTCCAAAATCATGTTGTATCCTCTGAAAAGAAGCACGCTCTTCTTTTGGCGGAGTGCATGATGCCCATACTAGGTGACGATTGGTTGTCAGGAGATTTTGATGTCCAGGATAACCAAAATGTGTTGCCTGTTGACAAATTTGTATTGCTTGTTCTGAAATCCGCAAGGGTCGAAGTGGCAGTCCTGCTAATGAGCTTGCTTATCTGAAGTATTGAGTCGTCGAAAAATTCTCAGACAGATGAAGCCGTCAGTCAGAAACAGAAGAACCTGGCTATACTGTTTTCATTAATAGAAAGAATAATCAGAATGATATCAAATCCAGTAGTGGCGAAGATGCACTGATTCAGACCATCCGAGAAATTACCATAATGCAGGCCATTAGGGGATTAAATGAGACGATCAGTTTAGTCTTGGACTTCCTGCAGGGCGCAGAGGATCATGGTCAACGGAAAGGTGATGATCTTTTGGCAGCTGCAAGAATAGTAGGATGTTATCTGGCAGAAGCACCGTATGCCTGCAAGGAGAAGACTGGAAATCTATTGGAATTATTGAAGGTCAAGATGAATCAAGCCCCTTCTACTCTATTTCCTTCATGCTTCCAATGCTATCCCAAATAACAATTGAGGTTGATGGATCATGGATGTACAACTTTGGCATCATTTGGTGGCTATAAGGCAGTTCTAGATTGTCTTTAAAATGACTAAACATGATAGAATGATTACTGACAATGGTAGCATATTTTTGGCATGTGACATCATCAATTTCGTGTCTAATAGGAAGAGTCTCCATATTCCAGTGGGCTGGAACCATAGATGCTGTTAGCGATAGCTTTGCATGCTCTATATTTGGAGTGTTGTCAATCTTGTATAGTGAAGTGGCTACATGTGTGCACCCCGTGTTGAGTGGTTGTAAGCGTCCCGTGTTGAGTGGTTGTAAGCGTCTGTTGACTGGCTCATGTGCCGTCCCGGCTATCTATATGAACTTTATACGATGCATGGAATACAATACTATTCATTCCGATTACTCTTTCATGGTATCAATCCTGGTTTCGATCCGCTCCGCTTCCGCAACTCTAGTCTAGCCGCCGCCATCAGGTCGCCGCTAGCCACTGCCGCTGATCCGATCGCCCACCCGCCGCTGACTCAATATGGCCGGGCGCCGCCGCTGATCCGATCGCCAGTGCCACGCCGTCGCAGAGCTTGTCCCGCTCGCCGGCTCTTCCTATCTCCGTGCCGTCGCTGAAGCCCATCAGGTTCGCCGGCCCGATTCGCGTGCCTTCGCCTCGCGATCCCGCGGTCCGCTCGACGCCGCCTGACCGATCGCGCGGTTCGACGCCGCGTGACACGTCCGCGCCTCGACCGAAGCCGTGGTCCACTCGACTGATCAACGCGCCGTGAAGCCGGCTCGACCCGGCAGCCGCGTGACGATCGCGTCCCCCCCGACGTCCACAGGCTGCTACTCGACTACACACGATCCGCATCACCCGCCTCGGCTCCACGGTCTCGTGCGCCCGCCCCCAGTGTGACGTCCGTGGGAGATCAGGGCACCTTCCTACTGCAGTCCGCGACGCGACCCGCCTGGGGCCGCCCGACATCCGCACGAGATCATCCTGCTGCAGTCCGCGAGGGCCGCCCGACGTCCGTCCGCGCGTGATCAGGAAGCGCCCGTGGTCTTGTCGTCTCGGCGTCTCGCATTGACTCGTGTGACCAGGGCCTCTCGTGTGATCCGTTTTGGACCAAGCGGTCCTGAGATCAGCGGCACAAAAAAAAAAAGAGAGAGAGAAAAAACGAGAAAAAAAGGAAAAGAAAGAAAGAAAGAAAGAAAAAAAGAGAAAAAAAATATATGGCTGCACCTGAAGCCGAGCGCACGCTGCTGCTTCTTGGCGGCAGGCAGCAGCAGCAATACAACTTCAACACCGGAGGTCCTCGTCCACGGGTGCCCTTCTCTGATCCGTGGGCGGGCACGCTGCAATTTTGGCCGTACCCGTACGGCACCACGCGGCAGCATCAGCGGCCTCCAGCTGCGTTCACCGCCATTCCCCGGCAGCACTTGGCGCCTCAGCAGCACTACTTCTACGCCGGGCCGCCGCCACCGACTTACGGCCTCAGCGTCCCTCCTGGTTTTGGCTATAAGGGCGCCCTGCCCGCTTCCTATGCCGCACCACCAGCACAGCAGCACCAGCCGTCCTCCTCGTGGACACCGACCAACGGGAGGTCCCGGGATATGTCGTCGCCCGTCCACAGCTTCAGCACCATGACGCTGAACCCACCGTCCTCCGAGTGGTATGCTAATTCCGATGTCGGCTCTCACATAGTAAACAACGCTGGTATACTATCATCCTCTTATCCTCCATCGTTAAGTCCTTCATCTATTATTGTCGTTAATGCAACTTTGCTTTCCTTATCTCTGTTGGGTCACACTTCTTTCCCACTTCGCGACGTCCTTTTTTTCTTTCTAATGTTCTAGTCTCACCTAGCATTATTAAGAATTTTATTTCTGTCCGCCGTTTCACCACTGCTAATAATTGTTCCATCGAGTTTGACTCCTTTGGTCTTTCTGTGAAGGACATACAGACACGGAGAGTGATCGCCAGGTGCAATAGCACGGGTGACATCTACCCGTTCTTTCCAACAGCACCAGCTAGCACCACCGCCCTTACTGCAGTCTCATCCTCTACCACCCTCTGGCATCGCCGCCTTGGTCACATCGGTCACGAGGCATTGTCAAAACTCAATAATTCCAATGCTATTTCCTATAGTAAGAGTCACCCTGATCATATGTGCCATGTCTGCCAGTTAGGTCGCCATGTGCGTATTCCTTTTAGCACATCAAATTCTCGAGCGCTTCATCTTTTTGATTTAATACATTATGATCTTTGGACATCTCCATTTGTTAGTGTGTCTGGCTATAAATATTATCTTGTCATTCTTAATGATTGCACCCACTATACCTGGACGTTTCCTTTACGCCTCAAGTCCGATACCTTTGGTGTTTTATCTAACTTCTTCTCATTTGCGCGCACATAGTTTGACTCACCCATTAGGGCAGTTCAGTGTGACAACGGCCGTGAGTTCGATAACTCCTTGACCCGCACGTTCTTCCACACACTTGGTGTAGTCCTCCGTCTGTTGTGCCCATACACCTCACAACAGAATGGACGTGCTGAGCGCACTCTTCGCACAGTTAATAACATCGTGCACTCTCTTTTTTTCAGGCCAGTCTTCCTCCGGTTCATTGGGCGACACTCTTCACACCGCCACCTACCTGATAAATTGTTACCCAACAAAAACCTTAGACGGTCGCACTCCTTTCCTTGCACTCTATGGCACACAACCCCCCTACTCTCATCTTAGAGTTTTTGGTTGTGCCTGCTACCCTAACTTGTCCACCACAGCTCCACATAAATTGTCACCCTGCTCCTCCTTGTGTGTCTTTCTTGGGTATTCCTCCGATCACAAAGGGTACCAGTGTCTTGATCTCCATTCCAATCGGATCATCGTCTCTCGACACGTCGTGTTTGATGAGACCCTGTTTCCTTTTTCTGAGATGTCCACCTCCCCTCAGGATCCCAGCACACTAGAGTTTTTGAGCGATGATGACGATTCCTCTTTGCCCGTTGGGCCGACAGCTGTGGCTGCAGGTACTCGGCTTCTCGGCGGTCTCCCGGTGCTGCTGCCCCTGTGTCCTCCACACAGGCTGTTGCCAGCAGCGCCCCCTCCACTCTGTCGACCATGCCATTTGGCGCTGCTGCCCCTGTGTCTTCCACGCAGGCTACTACTAGCAGCGCCCCGTCTACTTCGACGCCTGCGACGACCGGTACTGCTGCCCCTGTGCATCCTACCCAGGTTGTTGCTAGCAGCACCAACACTACGACATCGATTCGTACTACCGGTCCTTCTGCCCCTGCTGCTCGCGCACAGGATGTTGCCAGCGGAACCGATCGTACTACTACGACTAGATTGGTCTCCATCCCTCCGGTCGAGAATGCGCACTCCATGCGCACGCATGGCAAGGCCGGCAGTGCACAGCCCGTGGATCTCCTCAACCTTCACACAGTGCCCATGTCACCTCTTCCTCACTCTGTTCGTGATGCACTATCCGACCCCAATTGGCGATCCGCTATGCAGGCTGAGTATGACGCTCTGATTGCCAATGACACCTGGAGTCTTGTGCCTCGCCCTCCTGGCATCAATGTTGTGACTGCCAAGTGGATTTATCAACACAAATTACTCGCCGATGGGTCTCTTGATCGCTACAAGGCTCGCTGGGTACTACGGGGTTTCACACAATGGCCCGTTGTTGATTATGATGAAACTTTGGTCCTGTTGTCAAGCCTGCGACAGTTCAAGTTGTTCTCTCTCTGGCATTATCTCAGAACTGGCCCATTCATCAGCTAGATGTGAAGAACGCATTTCTCCATGGCACTCTCACTGAGACAGTGTATTGCGTACAACCCTCTGGTTTTGTGGATTCTTCTCGCTCATATTTTGTCTGTCGGCTCAACACAAGTCCTTATATGGTTTGAGGCAGGCTCCTCGTGCTTGGCATCACAGGTTCGCCTCTCACCTCATGTCACTTGGATTTGTTGAAACAAAGTCAGATATTTCGCTCCTTATATATCACCGCAGTCTAGACATGGCCTATTTACTGCTTTATGTGGATGACATTGTCCTAACCGCCTCCTCTATTTCTCAAGCACATCATTGAGGCTCTCCAGCGTAAGTTTGCCATGACGGACATGGGTCAGCTATATCACTTTTTGGGCATTTCTGTGACACACTCTACAGATGGTCTATTTCTTTCTTAGCAGCAGTACAGTCAGGATATTTTGGAGCGCGCCGGGATGAGTGCGTGCAAGCCATGCAGCACGCCTGTTGATCTACACTCCAAGTTATTTGTTGATGGACCACCTGTTGCTGACGCTACATAGTACCGCAGCCTAGCTGGTGCTCTGCAGTATCTGACCTTTACCCGACCAGACATTGTCTTTGCAGTTCAGCAGATATGCCTCTATATGCATGATCCTCGAGAGCCACACCTTGCTGCTCTTAAGCGGATCCTACACTATTCGCAGGGCACATTATCACTTGGGCTGACCATGCGCCGATCTTTACCTGCTGATCTTGTTGTTTACACGGATGCCGACTGGGCTAAATGTCCTGACACTCGCCGATCAACCTCTGGCTATGCAGTATTTTCCGGGGATAACTTGGTGTCCTAGTCCTTCAAGCGTCGGCATACGGTCTCTAGATCGAGTTCCGAGGCTGAATATCGTGCTGTGGCAAATGGTGTTGCTGAAGCCACTTGGTTGCGCCAGCTCCTCATAGAGCTTCACCACTCACCTCACCGTACCACACTAGTCTACTGTGATAATGTTAGTGCTATTGATCTCTCCAGCAACGCAGTTCACCATCAGCGAACGAAGCACGTTGAGATTGATCTCCACTTTGTTCGGGAGAAGGTAGCCCTCGGCCACGTTCGGGTACTTTATGTTCCTATCACATCCCAGTACGCCGACGTCTTCACCAAGGGTCTCCCAACGTCAGTATTTCAGGGGTTTCGATCCAGTCTTAACGTTCGTCGTGCTCCTGATAAGACTACGGGGGAGTGTTAGCGATAACTTTGCATACTCTATATTTGGAGTGTTGCCAATCTTGTATAGTCGAGTGGCTACATGTGTGTACCCTGTGTTGAGTGGTTGTAAGCGCCTGTGGACCGGCTCATGTGCCATTCCGGCTATCTATATGAACTCTGTACTGTACATGAAATACAATACAATTCATTCCAATTACTCTTTCAGATACCTCATCAGTTACCATGATAGCATCCTGCTTATGTGCAATGCTGTTGGACTTGATGTCAGAAGAGTTTCTATTGAGCTGCTCTCATTTTGACGCCACGACCGTTGGGAGTTTGTCTGAGCTTTTCATGAGAAGTTTCCAGCAGGATATCCCTGCTGATGACAGGGAACAATTCAACCAGAAACAGATCATTATTGTATCAGGTTATAGGCGATGGGCTGATCGATTTCCACATGTTAAAAATGTTATGGAAGAGCAGCATTTATCCGTGTGATCATCTGCTAACCCCAGGAGCTGTTCTCCATGAATGCAAGCCTGCAAACGGGAATTTGACAGAGCAACTATGCCCATGCCAGCTCGTCTGACCTTTGGTGGTTCATTATTCCCTTTACCTGGTACTTTGTCGATATATAGTTTACATTGTTCCTCATGAAGAATAATTGGCGATACATAGTAAGTTTGCTATTAAACGGAAAAATGCATCGTATACTCTCAACTATATTTTTTTTCATGAATCCGCCACTGAAAATGTTAACTGTTCAGTGAGTTGGGGCAGCAGTGGTGTTGCCGCCTAGCAAGGCAGCCTTCTTCTTGAACTCCTTCCACTCGTTGAAGACTTCGGTGAGCTTCTCCATCTTGGACTCGAGCCCCACGAGGCAGACGGCATGCACCGTGCACACCTTGTTAAAATCCTTCTTGAGCTGGCAGAAGCCGGCGAAGTAGGCCGTGTCGACGAACTGTACCCGTATACTGTGCTTTGCCAGCAGCGTGTCCTTGACCTGCTGGAACACGTACTGCTCGTGCCAGCGCGGGTACGACACCCGCGCCGCGTACCAGCTCTCGTAGAACGCCACCATCCGGGGGCTGGCCCTGACATACATGAGCCCGGTGTTGGCCAGCTTGTTGTCGAGGTTGTAGGGGTTGTCGCCGTAGAACTTGTCGCAGGACATGACGAGGTCGACGCCGAGGGGGATGCGCAGCATCGGGTTCCGCAGCCAGATGATGTCCATGTCGGTGAAGACGAAGCTGTAGCCGAGCCGGAGCACCCGGGCCTGGGAGAGGAACTTGCGCCACACGATCTCCAGGTAGCCCTTGGTGGCGTACGACTGCTGCGCCGCGTAGTCGACGCCGCCGGCCTCGAGCTCCAGGTGGTAGCAGAGCGGGTGCACGAGCCGGCACTGCTCGTACGCCTTGGCGCCGTCGGCGACGACCACCAGGTGCTTAAGAAGGGGCTCTGTGTCCACGCCCGCGCGGAAGCTCTCGAGGAGGAGGTCCTGGAGCGACCCCGGCGCCGTCCACGCTTGGCTCGCGAAGGTTAGTATGACGGTCTTGTCCATGTCGGGCATGGACGCTCGCCTCAGCAGCTCCAGGAGCTTCTCGTCACCAGGAGCAGCTGGAGCAGGGGCCTATTTGTTTATCAAGAAAAAAACAAAACAAGGATCATTGGAGATCAACGTAACACGGTGATAGAAATGGATTTTGGAGACAAATATATATAATGTGCACATACCATGGCAAGTTTTTTGGTGCTGGGATCAGCGTGTGTTGCATTAGTGCTCCTGATGCCCAAGATGAGCGCTTGCTGTGCGGGCAAGAGGACGCGGGGGCACGGAACATGCAGCAGGAGCAGGCAGAAGCAGACCGCGGCGGTCGCTACGCCGAACAAGAAAGTCAAGAAATCCCTCCTCCTGTTCATCTTCATCTCTTTTTTCTGAACCAAAGTGTTCGTCTTCGTCTTCGTCTTCATCTCGAAGAAGAGAGATGGAGCTCGTATAATGGCTACACACGCTAGCCGCGTTGTGAGTGAAATAGTAGGTGGCATGCATGCTAGCGTAGGCATAGCGGCACACTCGCTCATCTTTATGACCGTTGCTCACGCCAGGATTCCAGATCAAGCTACCGAAAAACTCTGCATTGGTGCCTTGAAAAGTAAGTTCCGCATGATGATGACTTTAGTTAGAGTAACTTATAAGGGCCTATTTGGATTTCCTCATCTAAACTTTAGAGCTAAAGCTCTAAAACAAGTGGTTTAAAGACAGCTCTAAACTTTAACCCACCTCAAATTAGAGATATAGAGCTCAAAAGTGAGCTAAGTGCTTTAAAAATTTTAGGGCTCTAATAAAGTTTACAGGAAAAGATCTAAACAAACCAAGTCAACTAGCACAAGCCCCGTCCTGGCGGACGAGCTTTGTGGAGGCGAGAAATTACATAAAATAGAGGGAAGAGGTCAATTTATGTCATCCTTAAATAAGTCTTATCAAGGTTTACCTTTACCGCTAATTTTTGTTCTCATCTAGAGAGACATTGTTGCTGATATATTTCTATTCTGTTAGCAATTTAGAGGGAGAAATGTAACATTTCCTTTGAGTATTATTGATGGATGGATCCTTTCTAGTGAAAGGATCAACACACACACGACGCATGGCTAGTTATCCTGACGATCACAACCTCTCTACTCGATTTTTTCAGAAGAGAAAGCAATTATTGCTAAGCATTCTTATATCAGGCCTGAAACAGCCGGACAAAGACATAGATGTTTCTTTCTCGAGCATTTGCCACAAGAAGTGGTGACACTTTAAAAGCATGAAGTTGATACGTGGGATAGATGAGCTTATGAAGGGGTGTCTTCAAATGGAGAGCTACAATTTTGTATAATCACTCACTACCCAGCACCGTTTTTCCTATCGGTATACAAATCAAAGGCTTCATGGATGCTTCATGACACTGCAGCTCAGTCTTTGTAAGAATAAAAAAAATAGTACAGTATATGTGTAACCGACGCTTCCACCTTAGTGGTAGGACACATATAATAAACCAAGAGGATGTTGAAATACTTTATTAGAAGTACACTTGAGACAGAAGAACATGCCTACCGTAGAGTCATCGAGGGACATGTATGACTGAACTGGATATGGGAAAAGGATTGTGCCAAAAGAAATAGTGTATATGCATTCTGGATCTCAAATTACAACACATGCCAAGTTGGTGCCAGACCCTCTATACATGCATCATGCATGGCCCTCTTACCAATAATATGACCTTGATGAATACCATTTTCCAGATCACAAGCTACACATCTTTTGGTCAAATGAAATGACGGGAATTGAACGGCGTCTTGTTGCACATTAATACTACCTCTAGCTATATCGATGAAAGAATATAATTTAGGTGCACTTTTTATTATTAGCGTGTCTAAAGTTTGATGTATATATTTACCGTGTTAGAAGGAGGGAGTGTTACGTTATCTGCATAGATAGAGTAAGGTGTAGAGTTGCCTCCGATTGAGCTGTAGTAAACAGCTTGACCCGACTAGTCGTCTTTATGCTTCCGAGGAGGGCTAACTAGTTGACTAACTTTGATTATGAATACTAAAAACAATCTTGACCTTTCTTTCGAAACACGATACAGACGAATTAGGGGCTCATGTGTACACTCCACGCAATATATATAATCAAAGATGCACTATACTAAGCTATCGGGTAAACCATCCATTAGTCTTTGAGATTGATCAAGCAAAAGGTACTCTATTTTGACATGACATGCATGTCACGTAATTCCCGACCCTTTTTGAATGTCAATCTAGACTAATTTGGTCAGTTAGTGTTTTCTTTATTCCTTCTCTACGTTAGGTATAATAGATAGATATTCTTTAGTCTCTACTCTATCCACCAATTGTGATAAACTAAAAAATATTTGTTTTTCTTCCCTTTTGCTGCTAGAGAGGTTAAAAATATTGGTACCACGCTCATCGTTGCACTTGACTACAGTCACCTTGGCACACAGAGATCTGCCACCTTTGCTTGAGAAACTTTGTGAACCACGACTTATGATATATTTTCCTTCTTCTCTAGTCTCACCATCTGTGACACGAGCTATTGTTATGGAGTATATTGGGATATCTCTAGGGATCTCACAATATGGTGGATTATGATCGATCGGAATCCCAAGATACATAAATGTCTTGTCTATAAGATATGCTCTTTTTACCATCCAATCAATAAATTTACTCTATTTCTCCCTTTGCAATAAAGGAAATGGGAGGTACAATAAAGGTTTGGAATACTTTCTTATGAAGCACTTGGTACAATGGATTATATTCCTAAAAAACCTTTATGAAATTCTTATGGAATGGCTTATTTCATATAAATTTTGATAAAACTCTAGCACGATAATGAACCTTATGTCAAGTTTCTTGTGTGTTAATCTCATTGAATCCTTACGTTTTTTAGGCTCCGTCTAAACATTCAATCATGCAATTTCTTGTGTTTCTCCATCCATAAGATTCAAAGTTTCATGTTTATTTCTATGTGCACACTCCCCAACCCCCCCCCCCCCCCCCCCCGCCCCCCACCCCACACACACAAAAAAAAACTTTATGAAAAGCCCATTAAACTTAAGCAATACATAGGGCACATCTAATCAATTCGTTTTGGGCCCCTTTGCTTTGAATTTGGTAGCTCCGGCATTGTTAAGAGTATCCTTTTTTCTCTCATATCTCTCCTCTCATGTCTCATGGAGTCGGCAGTGCTAGTTTTTTTTAACTTTCAACGGGTGGATGAGCTCCCCACCTGATTTTATTGATTAAAGCTTTTTATACACATGATTACAGAGGTGTTGTATGAAGTTTTCGGGTAGAAACATATAACATCAGTTATCGGCGGTGCTAGTTCACTTGCATTGAGTAGGTAGTGATCTTAATTCATGTCGGTTAAGCTAGAATCATTCTTTTATATGAGAGCATCATTTAATCTCACATTTTAAGAAGTCAAACAATATCGATTTCGACATAATATACAAAAATACTGATGTTTATGTACCAAATAAAAATTATTGGAGTAATAACATCATATATTTTTACAGTAAACCTTTTTACAGATATAAATATTGATATTATTTTTTATTTATATTAAAATTAAGATTAATTGATTTGTTAAAATCAAGAGATGTCTTGGACTTTCCGTCAATGCTGACGTGGCCTCATCGTGTCTAGGTCTTTCAGTCAGATCAAACATACCAACGGTGCAGATCCGTCGTCCTCCAGTCCCCACACTCGAAGCCTCGCCGCAGCCTGCCATGCCGCCGTCTCTCCCGGCCGCCGGCGGATCCGTCGCTCGCGCCGCCTCCATCCGCCTGCTCTGCACCGCCACGGCCACGGCCCCTCCTGAGAGCGCCCCCCTCTCCCACGTCCTCGCGCTGCCGCACATCGCCCGGTGCCCTGACGCGGACGAGCTCGCGCGAGTCCTCCTCGCGCACTACAACCCGTTCCACCCGGCCGAGTCGCCGCTCCAGCTCCTCTCCGGCGGCGGCGTCTCCCTCACCGGGGACCTCCTCGTCCAGCTCCTCCTCCGCCTCCGCGGCGCGTCCAAGCTTGCCCTCTCGCTCCTCCACGCCGCGCGCCTCCACCCGTCCTTCGCCAACACGCGGCCCCCGCCCGACGCCTACGACGCCGTGGTCGACGCCCTCGGCTGCGCGCGCCAGTTCGACGCCGCGTGGCGGGTCGTCGTCGACGCCTCCGACGACGGCGCCGCTTCGCCGCGCACGTTCGCGGTGCTCGCCAGGAGGTACGTCGCCGCGGGTATGACGCGGCAGGCGGTCCGCGCGTTCGACGACATGGAGGCGTTTGTTGGGAGGGAGGCCAATTCCGCCGAGTTTGCTACGTTGCTCGACACGCTCTGCAAGTACAAGTACCCCAAGGTTTTTGATCTGGAAACCTATAGTTGCATTTTTTTGGTGATATGACTATTGTTTGATTGGTTGTTTAGCACCTCATTTTTCAATATTTTGTTGAAAATGTGGCGTGTTTTCTGTGAATTGTTCATTTAAATGCAAGCCTCTGATGCCCTTGAACTGAATAAGTTCAGTTTAAAGGATTTTATCTTGAATTAGTGGCGTGTACTCTCTCCGTTTCAAATTGTAAGTCGCTTTGACTTTTTTGGTACATGCATTTTGCTATGTATCTGGACATTGCTATGTATGTCTAGATACATAGCAAAATATATGTACCAAAAAAGTCAAAGTGACTTACAATTTGGAACGGATGGAGGAGGAAACTTATAGGCCATTTCTGTAGACTCTAGTGACAGTTCATTGCTTTGAAATAGCCCCTTCATGTTCATGTGAGATGTCATTCGGTTTCTGCAATTTGTGGACTATATGGATAAATGTTAATACAGTTGGTGTGGTAGATTTTGGTTGTCTGTACAATCGGTATAGTTGACCCTACCTATTGACTCAAGGTAAGACCTGACTCAAAGTTTCACTGGAAAGGGGAGCCCAGGCATAGTGGGATGTAGGCTTCAGTTGTTTCGGTACTTTTGCACTACCTATGTCTTATTATTGATTTTATAACCGGCAGATCAGTAGGCCTTGTAGAAGGCAAACAAATGAAAGTTCTCCGTGGGCGCTAGCACTCTATTGTTCGATTTTGTCAACTGAAGTCGCTCGTAGTGCCAGCTAACTGATAGCTGGTAGAGCTCAGAGCCCTACATACTGAAGTCTGGTTGTCCAACATACTGCGGCTCTTTGTGGCCTGGCTTCAAGATCCTAGCTTCTTATTGTAGTTTGGTGTCTCTTATATGCGGTTTGGTAGGTCTGAATGAATATTGGTGTTCCATGATCGTAGTTTAATGGTGATCTGTGTCTTAACTTCTAATGAAACTGTTGTTATCTGCTATTTTGATGATTCATTCAGTTTCTGACCTTTTTGTTACATTCTGATGCATACAAGTGTTTGCCCAGAGATTATCCTGTTATGATTCTTTTGTGGAGTTGCACACATGGTATATGACATGGGCTTCAGGTTTTAGTCTCAATCCTCAATATTCATATTTTCATATTAATTGTTTTGTGTTATGCTAAACATCACAAGTAGTTTAGTTTGAGCAATAGATTACTAAAGCATATATATTGTCTCTGTTGGGTGCTTATGATCTCTGTCTAGGCCATCTATGAGATCTACCACAATATGACAATTTATTATTCTAAAATGTAATGGCATATTGGTAAAAGGTAGCATGTTCAAGAAATCAATACTCAGAGTATCAATACTGGCTTGAGGAGACAAAAACTAGATATTTTTCTTACTGCTTATGGTTGCCAAGGAAGAATGTTGTGTTTTTAAATTGTTCACTAAAATTGGTTCTCTAGTTTATTGAAGAGGCTTTTATCAAATTAAGATTTTTTTGCTTTATGTTATTAGTAACTGGAGAATTGGCTACCTTTCGATACGATGTTCTTCTAAATTTTTCTTTTTTACTTTGTGTATTTCAATGAAGTTGGAGTTACCATTTTATACACTAATCTCATATCAATAACTTGTCTGTAACTGAGTATGGAATGTTATGACACAGTTTTTGATATGCTATTCTGGATTCTGATTGGGAATGGCAATTTTAGTGACTTACCTAAAAGAAGATGACTTCAGTTAAGTGATTTTTCTTTTGTGAGGTTATCTGTGTTGACTATGAGCTACGGCCTTATTATATAGTTAACATCTTACTAATGTAGGCCGTAGCTACCGTAACTAGTGGATAAGTTCTTCAATGTTTGACTGCATGAGCAGTAGTACTTATGGTTTGAGTGGAAGCCTCTGCTTTTCAATTGATAACCAACCAGAAAGCTAATAAAAACACTATCTGGCTACCTGGTGTTTGAACTTCATTACTCAGCTATGAGCTGTCACTCTAACCTTGGTTTGCTTATTATTTTCTCCTTTTGACGAATTCATGAGATTCAGTTAGTAATTTTTTCTTTTCAATTTTTTTATTAACATTGCAGGTTGCTACGGAGATATTTAATAAGAGGAAATACAAGTATGATCCAAATGAAAAGATGTACAGTATTTTAATATATGGATGGTGCAAGGTTAACCGGAGTGACATGGCTCGGAAGTTCCTAAAAGATATGCTTGATCATGGGATAGAACCCAACATAGTTACATACAACATTCTTCTAAATGGTATCTGCAGACATGCAAGTTTGCACCCTGATTACAGATTTGATAGAACAGTTCATTCAGCAGAGGATGTCTTGAAGGAGATGCGTGACAGGGGAATTGAACCAGATGTAACCAGCTACTCAATCATCCTGCATGTTTACAGTCGTGCACATAAACCTGAGTTGTGTGTCTGTATGTTCCGTTCAATGAAAGAGAGAGGCATTTGCCCCTCAGTGGCAACCTACACATCTGTGATGAAGTGCCTTGCTTCATGTGGGAGATTGGAAGATGCTGAGACCTTGCTTGATGAGATGGTTGCTGAGGGAGTATGTCCCTCCCCAGCTACCTACAATTGCTTCTTCAAGGAATATCGGGGGAGAAATGATGTGAGTGGTGCCTTGCAACTGTACAATAAGATGAAGCAACCTGGTTCACTGACTGCACCAGATATTCACACTTACAACATATTGCTTGGAATGTTTATAAAGTTGAATCAACATGGAATTGTTAAGGACATTTGGGGCGATATGTGTGAAAGCACTGTAGGTCCTGATCTTGATTCATACACCTTGTTGATCCATGGCTGTTGTGCAAGTCAGAAGTGGAGGGAGGCATGCCAGTTCTTCATGGAGATGATAGAGAAAGGTTTTCTTCCCCAAAAGATCACCTTTGAGACGCTGTATCGTGGCCTAATACAGGCAGACATGCTTAGGACCTGGAGGAGGCTGAAGCGAAGGGTTGATGAAGAAGCAGCAAAATTCGGTGATGAATTCAAACTCTATCATATGAAGCCATATAAGAGGTGACCTGTTTATGATTGTGGTACAATAGTGCGTTGTGAGTTGTGACCGATGCCATTTTCTGGACAACGTAACACAAGATTTGGAGCTCAGTCTATGAGGAATGGTAGTGGAGGAGCTGGAGCAGGGTCTCTGGCACCGAGAATGCAAGATGCCAATGCAGTCCGTAGATGTGCTCAACAAGGGGTTGCTGGACAACAAAATGTGCCTGGGTCGTCCCATCCGACATCACCTGATAGTGTTTGCAACCTTGCGTGCTGCAGGAGTTCTCCAATGTACACACATCAAGGATGATGTCCTGGAGCTGGTGGTGGTTTTGGTGATCACTTGTTTTGACTCACACTGAGGCAAGGCAGAGACCGGGGCCGCTGCCATCACAATAACTGTTGTTGCGGCTATGATCAAGACCAATAGAAACCTCCCTCTACGGCCCTGACATGCTGCCGGCCCGGCTCCACTCTGCCAAAGTGCTAACCCAACAAAATTGGACTTTCCGCACTGCATTGCAGCCAAATTGGACTTTCCGCACTGCATTCAGCTTGCACGTTTCAAAACCAGCCATGCCATGCAGCAATCAACGCCAGCAAGCACGGCCAGACAGGGATCGAAAATGAAAAATAGACACCTAATTTATACAACATTTGCATCGGTTAAAACTTTTAATATGGATTTCAGCATTCTTATTCTTATCAATTTCTAATGTGGATACTATAATTCGCTTTTCAGCGTTTCTCTCTATCCTGTTCTATATCTGTATTCATAGAAAATATGGAAAATCCGTTCTTATCTTTGAAGAAATAAGATAGTGAATCTATTTAAAAGTTTTTATTTCCATGAATAGTGACTAATTATTTAATTTTAATATTACTAATGATGCATGGAAACTAAGTAGTATTTTCTACCTTAGTTTTAACCAAATTTGTTGTAAACTTTTTAGTAATTTAGTTAATTTTTTTATTTCATATAATATAATTTATAATTTATGATAAAATATTGTATAAAACAATGGTTGATTAATTGATATATTTACTTTCCACCATACTCTCGTGCACCCATAAATAACTAAGATCCACAGCGTATATATTCATGGTAGTAAGGACAGCAGCGTCTAGTCATGATCTCCATGTTTATAAGTCGGCTAATAAAGCATGTATATAATATTTGGCTAGTAAAATTTTTAAAATATATGCTATACAAATCTGATATATCATATGATTGCATTGGCAACCAAAAATATATTGATATACCCTACCAATTTGAAGTCACGTAGGAGTAAGGATGAATTCGATCAGAAAGCGTCGAAAAACTCCTCTATTGTTTTCTATTTTTATAGCATAAATACGAACGTGAAAACGGAAATGATATAGTTGGAAACGAAAACGAACTTATGGTATTTCGAAAATGACCAAGGGGAATTATGTTGAACACTGTCGGCGCACGAAAATTTAATACGAAATACGTGTTAATCTAATATTATATTTGAAGAAATATAGTAGGAGTATGTACGTACATCAACAAACTGGTCAAAGCATGGTACTTGATCTAATAGAAAGAAAACGTGTTAGCCTAATATTATATTTGAAGAAATTCTTTATTTCTATCTCTTTTTTCCGTTTTATGATTTTTTTTGTCCGTGCGCGTTTTCTATCACATCCGCCGTCTTTCTTGTTTTCTTCTTCTTTTTCTTTTCATGTTCCATTTCTTTTGTTTTATCGTTTTCCGTTTTTACGTCTGGTCTGGTTTCCTTTTTCCTAGTTCTCAGTAGTTCTTCCGCAGTCCATCGTTCCTCATTTTTCTTGTTTTTTACTAACAAAAAGCATGCTCTAGGTTGCAGTGTAATCTCTTCGTTTCAAATTACACTTTAATTTTTTTGATACATGTATTTTACTATTTAATTAAATATATTATTTATCTAGATATATAGAAAAATACATGTAACAAAAAAATCAAAATAAATTATAATTTAAAACGGAGGGAGTATAATCTAATAACTTGACTCTGTATCTATGGTAGATATAAGTTGTTTTTAACTCGTATGAGCTCAGATCACGAGTCTAGGTAAAATACGATGTAGAGCATTTTGATTTATACTCTTATGTGCGTAATATAATCTTATTAAAATATAGAAATAGAAACTGGTAATTCTTTGGTTTATTTAAAATTGAAATAGAAATTCTATGGTGGCTTCATCCTAGTCCCGCACGGATAACGTGAGCCCGTCCAAACGACCTATATGTGGTCACTACTGACGACCAAGACAAACGTGGGCCCACGCGTCAGCCGTTGAGGCGTTGACCCCTCTTCCTCTTCCCCACACTTCCAGAACCTTCCGCTCCAAAACAACCACTTCAAACCCGTGTTCCAAGCAAATCGAAGCTCCCGAACATTCCGAGGACGACCAAAACCTTCTGGAACTTTCGCACTCGTCGCCATATATACGTACCGCGACAACCTCCCCTCCCACCACACAATCACAAAACAACTCGAATAGCAAATCCAAGAAAAGCTCAACAACGCCCCAGCAGCAATGGCGTCTCGCCGCTTCTTCTCCTACGACCCCTACGACTACTACTACACCTCCCCGTACCACTACTCCTACCCGTACTACCAGTACCAGCACCCGGCTCCGTCCCGCGGCGTCGGCGGGTTCTTCCCGGCCGCCTACGCCGCGGACGCCGCGCCAGAGGCGGTGACGGTGGACCCGCGACCCAGGGTCGAGTCGTCGAGGCCGGTCTCCATCCCCGTCCGCTTCGTCGGGTCCGACCCGGAGCCGGAACGCCGGGATGCAACTGCAAGGATGCCGCCGGCGGTGCCGAGGAAGCGGGCGTTGTCGGCGGAGGCGGCGGCGGTGAGGCTGCAGGCGGCGGCGCGCGGGTTCATGGCGAGGAAGTCGGTGCGCGCCGTCCGCGAGGTGGAGCGCGAGGCGGCGGGGGTTGCGGAGAAGATCGCCCGCGAGGCGGAGGCGCTGCGCGGGGACGCGAGGGCGCGGATAGGCGTCGGGGAGGCGCTGATGAAGCTGCTGCTGCGCCTCGACGCGGTGCGCGGCGCCCGGGAGTACCGGAGGAGCGTCACCAAGCGGGTGCTCGCGCTGCAGGACGACGTTGACGCACTCGAACCGAAGGCGGCGGTGGCGACGGAACCCGAGGCCGTGGCGGAGGAGAACGAGTCAGAGGTGACGGCCGTGATGTCCGAGGACAGCACGGGAACGGCGGCGACGGAGGTGCCGCCGGTCGATGCGGCGAACGGCGGTGAGGTTGAGGTGAAGGCGGCAGCTGAGACGGCCGCAGATATGGAGGTGGACAGGGACAGAATCGAAATCGAGACGGCGCCAGAAGCGGTCGAGGGATCGGAGAAATTGCGTGACGGCGGGGACATTGACGGCGGCAAGACGGAAGGTTCCGACGCGGCGGGCGAGTGGGAGATGGTGGCGGAGGAAGCGGGGCCTACAACAGCGGCGGCGGCGTCCACCGAGGCGGCCCTGCAGGATCCGGTGACGAGGACGACGACAGAGCAGGCCGCCGGAGCTGCAGACAGCGCCCTGGACACTCGGAAGGTGATGGAGATGGTGGCGGCGCTGTGCGAGCAGAACGCGCAGCAGTGCGCGGTGATCGGGGCTCTGGCGGAGCGCGTGGACGCGCTGGAGCGCGCCGTGCGGCGGGTGGAGGACGCGGAGCGCCGCCGGCGGCGGGGCAAGAAGCTGAAGAAGCAGGGGAGGGTGGGGAGCAACAACAGCAGGTGCTATAGCAGCGATTGAGGAACCCAAATCTGGGCAGCAATAACAGCTCTGTTATTGAGGTTCTTGTATCAGTAGGGGGGAAAAATCTTGTTTTTCAGATTTATTTCATTTATTTTTATTATAAAACTGCCGGAAAGTTTGTTCTCGACTTGTATTTACAAACAGGTGGCGTTCGTTTGGTCTCTATAAATAGGTTTCTGAGGGGCTGTTTGGTTGATGGCAAGCTGTTTGGTTGATGGTCAAACTGTGCCACGTCACACTTGTAGCTGCCACAGAGGCAGAGGCCAGTGATTGGTTCGCGTTCATGAAAGCCATGTCACAGACTGCGGCAGCCACGGACTCTGCGGCTGCTGTTTGGTTTGTGTCGAAGTTGTGGCGGTCACAACATCTTTTAGCACAAAATCTCGCTACAGGTGTGACGGAGAAATAGCTCGCTAACTCTCGTCACCGTCGTAGTTGCAGCATGGCGGCCACCGCTGCTGACCAGTAAAGGTTGGGCAGCGCTACACATGTGGTGGCCGCCTTTGGCTGTCAACCAAACAATCTCTAAATGTTTAATTTGCCTTGCTTTTGTTCGGAAATTTCCAATGTTTTTTGTCAAATACTGAAACCTGGCGAAATTTATGGTAACATACGACATCTTAGAGCAAAATGCAGGTGCAGTGCAGGAAGAGCAGGGCAGCGCACTCTAGATCCATCCATTCAATTGTTTTGAAATAAAAAACTCTTGCTAGATTTTTATTAGACGTAAAAAAAACAATGTGTTTATAACTTTACAACTTTACGACCATGGTGACCACTCTGACATCTAAAAACCACAACAAGCCCAATGGGGTAGGGAAACGAAATATCATCTGCTGAGATAAGAAAAGAAAATACAAGTGAAAAATGAGAGAAATTACTCAAAACTAACTCACCTCCGCATATGAACTTTGTTGCCCGCCGGTATTTGTTGATCTTCTCGTTGCATAAGAAAGTCACCTCTCTTGCCTTTCTCAGCTGTCGTCTTGAAGCTGATTGATAACATCCGTAATCTCTTGAAGAAATAAGCCCTTATCTGCATCACAAAGTCATTTTGTGGTCCATATACTCCCTTCATGGGCCATACCTTGTTCTCAGCTAAACATTGCAATCCTTGTCGATACTGTGTTATTGGTTTGCTGTGTATGACTCAGCCCTTATTTGGTTCTCGGAATTGGAAGACGTCAGAATTTCTATAGGGTACGGTAGCATTTCGTTTATATTTGTGAATAATTATCCAAACATTGACTAATTAGACTTAAAACGTTTATCTCGTAAAATACAACCAAACTATATAATTAGTTTTTGATTTTATCTATATTTAGTACTTTATGTCTATGTCGATATTTTAATGTCACTGAGAATCTTTTTTTTATAGCGTCAAATGTTGAAATAGGAAGGTAACTAAACAGTTGAGACGCCGCAACGAGGATGCCTCCGCTGACGCCCACTAATGGCAAGAACGCCACATTGTTGATCATGTCTGCACCGACCGTATCTACTAAGAGGCTATGGGTCCAACTACTGATCTTCGTTTCCTTTTTACCATCAATCCAATTTTGGCCTGATGCTTTTTCTGCTATATAAAAGAATGAAAACTTATAGTTACCGTCTAAGAACAAGGTTTTAACCGGGGACAATTTAAGCATCATGGAAGCTCTAAATGACCTGTCTTCTTATTTTGCTCTGAGTCGAATCTGTCCAACATCTGTTCTTTGATTGTTTAGTAGCTAAACAACTCTGGGTTTATATGTCTGAGGTGTGTGATAGAGAGATAGGTCAGGATTTCCTTGTTAAGCAACAAAAGATTCTTAGTATGTAATATCTTTTGTGCTGCTGCCCTATGAGGGTTCTGGAAACTAAGGAATAGTGTCAGTTTTCAGGGTTGCCAATGGATGGATATAAGAGTCCTACTTTTGAAGGTTGTAACCATGCTGTAGGTATGGGTTGTCTTGTGCCCACAGAAGGAAAAACAGGAGTTCTCATTGAGGCTGAAAGAGATCGACGCAGGATGGCCAAGATTATGTGGATGACTGAAGCAAAAAGCAAATGGGAAGCAACAAGACTCGAGCAGATAAAGTCCTAGGAAGATGATACAAAGGAGATGGACAGAACAGCTGAATCTTTGGCCTCCTCCACAGGTTCCTGGGTGAGCCTGTGGGCATGGAGGCGATGGAGATGAACTTCTAGTTCCAAGAATGGCGCCGGTCCTGTCTTTAGAGAATTCTATATTTTGCTAGGCTAGTTTGCTTTCAGTTTCAGGGACATGTTTTGAGCTCTGCTGGGTCAGGCTTTAGTTTTGGTGCGGAGTGAGTGAGTATAAAACTTGAATTGTCGGATGTTTTTCACCTAAGCGCTGTAAACGGTTACTTGGTCTTTACTTTAATGCTAAGACTGAGGCTATGCCCTTTTACTCTAAAAGAATAAAAACTTTTGTTTTGTCCCTTTAGTTTTAAAAAAAAAAATGTCCAGGCCGAAGCCCAACTGGCCTTAACACCTGGGTCAAATACCACGGCCTTCACAACGGTGGGTGGCCTTCTTGTGGTTGCCAGAGCCTCAGAGGGCAGCATTCCTAGGCCATGACTGTATATTGCCACCTTCGATACTTGTGCATTTTTAAATTTGCAATATACTATATTTTGTATATATTTTCAGCTTATAGAACTATTTATCGTTTTGTATGTCATTTAGAAAGTTTGATATGTTTGCACCATCCCAGGCCCTAAAATCTTTGTACATTTGCAATTCATGTAATGATTACGTACTTTTTATTATGCCATTGCGACGATTTGACGTGTTTGGGTATTGAAGGCCCTATAACTTTGTGTATTTGCAGTTAATTGAAAAGATTTTTTATTTTTATTATTTTCAAGAGAAGATTTTTTCTGTATTAGCCATGCACATATCTAATTCTACTTAGTACTAATCTCAAAAAAGATCTACTTAGTACTAATTACACTAAAACAATAGTACAAGTACATTGTAAATCCAAAAATAAACGACAGTAACCAAAATTGCGGTGCGAGAGTGAAGGTTTTATCAAAAATCTTAGTAATAAATGCGTCAGAACCGTCTAATTTATATAAGATTAAATACGGCTGTCTCTATTAATCACGTTGACACGCACATACTGTCTCTTATACGAACCCGATAGTGCACCGAGTGTCACGAAGGACCTCGGTAAATCAACATCACAATCAGGATCGTACATGATTAAGCAAATACATATCACATACTTAGAGTTTGCAGCAGAAATATTATTACAATGAGATTACAATAATAAATTTAAGTTTAGTTTTAGATCAAATATATTAAAACATAGCTCCAAAAAGTTTACCAAATCATAAGTATGAAATAGATTGCTAGCTTAGATGACATCCTCCAACAAGCATAGATGAGAAGTATATACGGAATAGCCGAGCCCACCGGCACTTACTTATCACCTTCAGTAGACAAAATGCTCTACCTACAATAGAGTGGGATAAAACCCTAAGTACTCAATTATACTCGACAAGACTTACCCGACAGGGAGATAATATAAAAGACTCCAAGGATAATGAAAGACTTTATATGGTGGATTTTGTTGGCTAACATAGCTTTGCGAAAGAGCTTACTAAAATCAGTCCCTACTTTTAATATTTTAAACAATAAACTAGCACAAGTGAAATCAATTAAAGCTAAGTTTGCATCTTTCCTAAGCAATCACTTGATTAATAAGCATTACAGTAATAACCATATCACGTTTGGCAGATTCAACATAACCATTATATTCCATCTAATTGCACGACCCTGGAGCAAGAGATGAGTTTCTCACTATCCGGGAGAGACAGCGATTCGAATCGATTTAATCCAGATGGATGAAGCCCGTATCACACACCCATACAAGACATGCCTCAACGACTCATGGCCTATAGCATTTATATGCCCCAACGACTCATGGCCTGTAGCATATACTTGTGTGTATCACCGTTCACTCTATTCGACGGTGAGACTAGACCGTTCGCAAAAACTCATAGTCATATATCCTCACAAGACATGCCCGTTCAGTCCGTAGCCTATAGCAAGAAGGGTCTTGGATCAGTCCCATCCCTTCATACTCCCCTCCAGTAATTGCTAACGGTCCAGAACTGACCCCAAATGAGCTACTAAGCTTCACAGTCGGAACGAGTTATCTGTCTGTTATGTGAAGGTACGTTCAATCTCATTCTAAGTCCAGAGTATGGTACAGTCCTTAATCATATGGTTCATTTTCATGATAGCAATATAGCCAACAGTGATAACGTAGCCACCTATATCTCGTGGATGACAGAATCACCCGACTTCTACCGGTCTAAGCATAGCTAAGCATAGAGTGACGTACTTTACAGGTAATATTTTATTGTGGGCAAGATAGTTTATGCAGGAACAGTTTTATCCAACTCCTATCAACCATCATCTTCAGGAAAGGTCACCATGACACCGTCTTTTGATTCGGCTTAAACATCCTGCCGTCGATCCATCAACGATCATCGTTCCTAGATGACATGCAGGAATGCAATGCATGCTTGAGTGAAACAAACATAACAATGACATTATAAATAATGAGGAAAAGTAACACACCGAAGGGTGATCTAGGGTAACTAATTACTAAGAAGTTCAACTCTCATCCTTTAACGACTTACCCAAAAGTTGGTTCCTACAACATAACCTAATTTACCAAAAAAACTACTTTGGCCAACACAAAACAAATTGCGATCATATTTGAACAATCATAGCACCTAATAATAGCTATTAAAAGCATCACATGACATGAAAACAAGCATAGCATACTTAATTTGCATTCTATCAAAATCTGCCCAAAAACAATAATTATGGCAATTATCTAATAAGTGATGTGGAGAACATCACAACTGGCAAAACCAACTTCACCAACAGTTAGGACATGTTAAAAGATCACCAGATCACATCATGTTACTTCCATAAGCATTTATATAATAGGACTTTTCTATTTATTTAAATGCATAGGCATAAAGATTAATAAATATACAATGTACCCAGAAAATTCTAATAAAACTTTAGTAGCATACACATAGTATCAGAAGACTACCATAAAAATCTCAGCTCCATTTGACAAGTATATTTGGAGATATCATAAGAAACAAAAAGATAAGTGCTATAAAGCATACACAAATGAAATTCTATAACCGGAGCATATGACATCCAACATAGATGACAATTAAAATAGAGCATCTCTATATCATGCCTAGCACCCCACAAAAATTTCATAGCAATTGGATCACTACACAGTGAGATATGCAATTACCAAAGTCACACAATTAAATAAAGCACCTAAAGAAGTAATAGCAAACTTCATAAAACATCAACTAACATAGCACATATTTTTATACTACTGTATAGTACTCATTATGAGGATTCCAAAAAGTCCTAATTTGCTATTTTACAATTTTTCTATAAATTTCTATGAATTTCCAAAGTTTCAGCCAAAATAAGAAAAAGAAAAAGAAAAACAGCACTATTGACACTATTCACCTGAGTCATAGATTCTGTACTAGGCCCCTTTGTTTTCTCAAATTCATGCCCGATGTCCCCACGCGAATTTGAGTAGAGTAGAGCGTCGGCGGCTTCGATCCGGCCGGTGGGGTGGCTCCCCGGCGGCGAGCGGCGGCGGCGGAGCACCGGGATGCGCTGGCGCACCCGCGGAAGGCGACAGCTCGTGTCGCGGTGACCCAAGGTGGCTTGACCATGTACACCGGCGTCCCGGAGCCGAGCCGTTCGATGGCGAGTGGGCTCTCGTGCTTGACGGACGAGGAGCGGCGCGCCAGCACCTAGGGAAGGTCGGGGCGGTGCAAGGGCAAGCTTGGGCTGAGGCGACAGTGCCTGGAGGAGCTAGTCAGGCGGCGGCCACGGAGCTTGCTCCGTCGGTCATGGCGGACTGACCGACAATAGAGGAAGAGGAAAAAAAAAGACGGTGGCCGGAGCAGCTTAAGAAAGCGAGGAGGCGAACTTCAGTTTGGTCAGCGCCTCCTCGAGCATGGCCTCGCAGACAGCCGCGCGTCCATACGCGAGAAGCACCGTGAAGGGCACGGTGGACACCGCACGGCTGTGAGTAGAGCGAGCTGCTGCTGCTGGGTACTGTAGCAATAGGTAAATTTTCTCCCCTTTTTAAATTGCTCCAACATTTATATTGAAACTTGAAAAATTCCCAATACGAAAGTTGCTCAAAAAAATAGAACTACAACTTTGCTTTTTGGACCGGCACCAAATTCTCAACAGTTTTGAAAATAGGATTTTGAATTTGGAATTTTGAAAATCAAATTTAGATTTTCCCCAAAATAGTTAATTAGCAAACTTTGGAAATTAATTAGCAAGAAATTATTATTCAAACATTACAACCAATGACACTATTTTAAAATCAAGCATCACACCAATCCATAGAGTCAAAGTTTGGAAATTATTATTATTATTATTATTATTTAAAAAGCATTCAATACTTTCCCAAATTTGAATTGTAGACTTGAATCCCAATTCAACCATCATATGCAATATATGAAATATGAAATGCCTTATGTCACAATGCTTCATGATTATGCATGATAATAACATGATTAGGATTTTAATGAACCTTCTAACATCTAGGATGTTACACAAAATAAATATCTTGTAACAAAATAAATTTATTTTGTTGTCAAATTGGTCTTGTTGCATGTGGCAGAACCTTCTAAATCATATGGCCCACACGCATGATTATTGTCCAAATAGACTCCAAATAACCATGACTGTGTTCCATACGACTTAAAAAGTCTGTCGAGTAAATCCCGAATCATCCACGATTCTCCGAGCAGGATCCATCGTTATAAAGAGGCATTGCAGTATTACAACAGTTTGATATAAATAATATACATCGGAGTAAAATAGCGAAAGACTTACAACAACATAAGTTACAAACCTTTAAGTTTCAAATATTTACAACCATAAGTTTAAATGGTACAAACCATAATAGTAGTGGAGTAGCAGTAGATAACTTTATTACAAAACCAAACGATAAGCTCTGCCCAAGAGCTAAACATTTTACTTGTCGTCGCTTTCCTCGACGACTGTCATGCAGCAGGACGCAAAGCACTCCTGCCCATGAGGCTCACCTGCAACAAGGGTTCAACAAACCCTGAGTACAAAAGTACTCAACAAGACTGATCCGACGAAAAAGAGGGGCGAAGACTTAAGAAATGCAGGCTAGAGGGACAAGGTAAGGCTGGTAAGAGATAAGAAATTTTACGAAAAAGCTTAACAGAAAGAAAAGTTTGATTGGATCTAGCTCCAATTACCAACCAACTTTATTATTAAACCTTAATCATTGTTCAAGTTGTTACTACGATGATAAACACCGATCGAGTCTTCTTCTTCGAGAAGCAACGGCGATTCGAATCTATTTTCATACCCAGCTGGGACCTAGGTCACTGGAATACCGGAGACTTTAACTCCGATGCACCCCAGATGAACCGATATACCGGGATAACAACCGCAGCCATATATCACCATATGATACACCTGAGCTCTTCGGCCCCATGTACCGAAATACATGGGAACTTAAACCCACAGTATAACACACTATGACATATGTGGGGACTCTGGCCCACTATATGTCACTCCATGATAAGCGTGGGGACTCTGGCCCACTGAATACCACTTCATGCATGTGGATTTCTAATTTCTCGATATCACCAGTTCACCAACGGACGGGACCTAGGGCATCAACAGACGGAAACACTACAGAGGGACTCCATTTCCAATGCAAGTTAGCCGTCCGGACTCGATTTATTAACTATCATCAAGATTCTAACAAGTAAAATCAATCTCATCTTTTTTATTCTTTTACTTTTGAACACTTAACTAATTAAGCAGAGCTAAGCGTTACTACTTATCTTCCAAAGCAGGTAACAAGAAATAAGGGAATAAGACAAGTAATACAATTGGTGGGTTTTCACTCAACTCCTATTACTTAATGCAACATATCATAGCTGAAGCGATAAAACTTTTATAAATAGAATAGGGTTTGAATGCATCCGGAGCTTGCCTTGGTATTCGGGGTAGACGGTCTCGAACTCTGGATCAACTCTCGATTCCTGAATCTGCTTGTCCTTGGGATCTGGTACGACAACGTTAACTCTCCGTTAACGGAAACTATTCGATAATTGATATGCTTTAACATGATGGAATAGTAAACATAATGCTCGATGGATGCATGATCAGATTAAGGACTTGAGTACAACTTTTCTTCATGATAAAGTTGCAAGCCAACAAAACTTCGCTCATTAAGCTCATTAGGGTTAACTACGTCATTTAAGAAATTAATTAAGCACATAAAATAGCGTTGATTAAGCCCTAATGACATGATTAAGGTAAGCGCAAATAATTAATTAAAGTGGCAAAGGTCATTAAGGTCAATGACCCAAGGTCATCAATCAATCCCAAAGTCAAACAAATCCTATAATGATTAAACTTAATTAAAGGGATTAATTAATTATTTAAAGGCATTAAATAAAGGCATAGAATTAAAGTTATCAAATTAAGCCCAAAATTTTATTTTGGAAAGCTCTTAGCCTAATTAGATGGCAAAACAAATTTCAAAATTAAAAACCATTTATTTTATTTATTAAAAATCATTGAAGGTCCATTTTTCAATTAAAAGGGCTAATTTTAACATATGCAAAAAGTACTCAAATTTGGCATTTCATATTTTTCTTAGGTAGATGACATCATAAAGAACACACACAAATTTTCAGAATTTTTGGAGCTATATATAAATTATTATGATTTTTTAAAGAAAATAGCATTTAAATCATTTTCTAAACATAGAAAAAGAAAAATCGGCACAGTACTCCCGTGCTGACCGATGATCCGCCGGCGGTTGACCGACGATTACTCGCCGACGGCGAGGTCTCCGGTGACAAGGTTTGTCCCTACAGGCTCATCTCGACACGGCGAGTCGATTGAGGTAGCTAACGGCGCGGCGGGGCGACGGCGGCACCCACGCCGGCGGCCATGGCGGCGCGGCGGAGCTCGGGCGCGGAGGCGACGCTCACCGGAGCGGTTTCCGACGATGGCGAGCACTCGGGCGTACGCAGGGCACTCAGGCGAACTCGTTTGGCAATAAAATGAGGCCAAACTGGAACTCCAGCCACGACGGCTACGCGCGCGGCGGCGCTGGCAACACTGCGCTGGCGACGAGCTACGGTGGCCAGCGGCTATGACACGGGAATGATGAAATTGATAGTGCAGACAGCTGCAGGAGCTCACCCCGGTGCTGATGCGCACGTTAATGAAGGCTCGAAGTGGCTGAGTCGAGCTGCGGTCGGCGGCGCTGATGGCGGCGGCGACGCTCCAACGGCAAGCACGGCGTCACCGGAATTCCTGTGGACCATCAAGCCGGCCAAGGTGCGCATGAGAGGCAGGATAGCATGGAGAACACGACAGGAGGGTTAAAAAGAATATATTTTCAACCTGTGCGGTGGTCGACGGCGAAAAGGCTTGCGGCGGCTCGGCGACTGGCCGTGGAGAAGACGACGGCGCGCGGGCAGCTCGGGCGAGGAGAGCAAGCACGAACTAGCTCAAATTGACCGTGAGGCTGTGGCGGAGCTATTGGCAAGAACAATTGGACAGTGATGAATCGACGACGGTGAAATCGAGCGGCGAAGCGAGGTCGTCGGCGATGGCGGCGGGGAGAAGAAGGAGAGGAAGTCGGCCACGGCTGAGCTATTTATAGGGCGGAGTCGATGTATGGACGGGCGACACGACGACGGAGAAGTTTCGAGTGTTCAGGAGCACACTGGCGGCCGAGTAGGTGCGGCGGTGGACGGCGGCGCGGGTTGAGAAGTCGGCGATGGCGGCCGACGATAGGTTTCGGTACTGTTCACAAAAATTACAGAAATGCCATTTATTTAAAAATATAAATTATTCCAAAATTTATATAAGAACTTAAAAATCTCCAAAAATATCATTTGCATAACTTGTCAAGAGCTACACTTTTTCTTTAACTGGCATCCTCAAATTCTATTTGAATTTTGAAATTTGAATTCAAATTCAAAAAGGGGATAAAACCCAAGAAACAAACATTTGAAATTACTTTTGATTTTTCAATAAAACTTGAAAATCTTCAAAACTATGAAATGTTTAACTTTCTAAACCAAACCTTTTTCATATACAAAGTTTTCAAAAATTATGCATAATTTTTGAATTATGGTTTTAAAATCAAAAGGGGACAAATATTGGAAAACTGTATTTTCAAATTCATTCAAAATTTCTTTTGGAAACTTGAAAAACTTTATATACCAACTTTGTAGATCTTGTCAAGATCTACAAACTATCTTTTTAGAGTATCTCCAAATTCTTTATAGATTTTGAATCACGAAAAAGGGGATAAAACTAGGTTTTAGAGTAAAGGGTTTTCGAAATTGAATTCAAACTCAATTTGGTTTCTAACTTAATTGGTTGGTCATTAGTGATCACAAACATCATCCAAGGACATTTTTAGGTCATTGACCCAATGACACCCTTGGTTGACCAAATTGACTTTCGAAAAACAATTTATAGCTTTCCAATTTGAATTTAAATTTGAATTGCAAGGCTTAGGAATAAGCTTTGAAATCCAAATTCAACTTCAAATATGGAAATAAATTTTTAAGGGTTGAACTTAGGTTTATACACTATGCTTGACACTAGTGTAAACACGATTTACACCTCAAGTACATAGAATATAACCTAAGTATTTACGATGACATTCAAAAGTAGGGTTTTATTATTTTATGTGACAAAACATTCCAGAAACACAATCAACCAATGAAATATAAACTTGTTTTAGTTAATGCACATTAAGGTTGACTTAAACATGAATGCTTTGCAGTGCATATGATAACATGGCATGTTTTAGTTAATATAACACCAGAGGTGTTACATTGCACAAGGTCCATTATCATTTTATTTTCACATCTACATATGATCTGTTCCTATATTTAATATTTTGAAATATGTTTTTTCTTAATTTATTTACTCAAGAATTGTAACTCTTTAATCTTATTTAATCAAACCTGTGCAAAGCAGACCAATCACATGTATAGCATGGATTCTATTTGTGTGATTTGTTCATACAAATCATTCGACTAATAAAAAAGACGTATCCAGTGCTATAGACTCCCGCAATACGGAGTCTGGAGAAGGAAAAATAGCCAACAGCCATCCCTGCACAAATCATTCGACCTATCGAAGTGCATAATTCACCCAAGATCTTTGTAGACAGACTATTGTAAGAATTTTTTTTCCGTGAGTCTCGCGGTTGGGAGCTCGGGCTGTAGCACTAATTAGGCTAGCCTCGATGAAAGTTTTATGAAAATTTCATAGACAATAAATAAGTTGACATTACATAGTATAAATAAAGAGAGATGGTGAAAGCTTCGTAAAATAAAATTAGTTTATAAAGATGCAACTTGTTTATATTGTTTCCAATAATGGAAACGAGAGAGTCGCTCGTTTGGTCAGCATTATGAGCCGCGAGCTTGGTGACCTGGGCCATGTTTAGATCCCTCCAAAAGTTATAATTTTTTCACTCTTGTTCCATCACATCAATATTTAGCTGTTTGTATGGAGCATTAAATATAGGTAAAAAAATAACTAATTACACAGTTTAGTTGAAAATCGCGAGATGAATCTTTTGAGTCTAGTTGATCCACGATCGGACAATATTTATCAAATAAGACAAAAATAATACTATTTATCGAATTTATTTTTTTCCACGATCTAAACAAGGCTCTGGGTTCGAACTTATAGCCTAACGTATCACTGCTTCAGCTGATCACATCACTGCTGATGTCTAACCCCTATCGCTGTCGGATTTTGAACCGGCAGCGAGATGCTCATATATATGCGCCGACAGTGATAATCCATAGACACTAGGTCTTATCACCCGTCGTAATGGGCTTTAAAAGAAATAGAAAAAATACAACACACATGCTCGCTAGAGCATGCTGCTTGCTCCCGTTGCTGCCATGCTCACCGGCCACCGCCGTCGCTCCATAAAAGTTCTTACATCAAAGATAAAAGTAGGAGGGATTCACATCACAAATTTAAAGGATTCGTACATCATAGATTCAATACATCATAGATTCAGTACATGTAAAGGATTTGAGGATTCCTGCGTGACAAAAAAAGAAAGATGCAGATGTACACTGATATTTTTAGTTATGAAGTACACTAATGTCCATCGATCATAAAATGGCGGAGGTCCCTAGCCTGTTCTTGGATGTCTGCGCAAGGGAGTCCCGCTTCTTATCAGCTTAGCCTGTTCTTGGATGTCTGCGCAAGGGAGTCCCATAGAGACGGGTAAATCCGCTTTTTCGGGTCGTCATTAACCTAGCGATTATAAAAATAAATAGTAGCTCTAGTGATGGGTTTTTATCCGTCTCTAAGGATACATCTTCAGAGACGGTTAAATTAATACAACCGTCTCCGCAGGTTTATCTTCGAGAGTGGTTAAATTAAGACAATCAGACTTTAAAAATAATTTTTAAGAATTAAAAAAAGATTGGTAAACTATCATAAGCTGAGGAATACAGAAACAGTCACCGAACACAGAGATAAAGAACGATGGAGGATGCCGAGCCACCACATCCGTCCAGCTCGCCGGCACCGCAACGCACGCGCCTTGCCACATGACGACGCCATGGCTGCGGCACCCGTCCGGCTCCACGGCTCCGCAACGCACGCACCTTGCAGCACGACGACACCATGGCTGGCGCACTTTGCAGCACGACGACGCTGCCATGGCTGCCACACCTTTCGCCATGGCTGCAACACGATGACCCCTTGGCTGCGATACCTTGCACCACCACGACGCCATGGCTGCTAGCCTGCTATATCTTCACCATGGCTGCAGCACGATAACGCCATGGCTCCAAGGCACGGACAGGAAAGGAAGAGAACAAGTGACACGAAGTTGGAGAGAGATGAGGCCAATGAGATAAGGTTGCTGACCGTTGCTGCATGAGTCCAGAAAAGATAAAAGATGGGGAAAGAAATCGAGGAGCATGGTGCCAGTCACATGGGTACAGTATTGACAGCAAGTACACATTAAAATAGCTTGGGCGCGAATAAATTTGTATGACACGTGGAATTGCATTTTTAGAAACCTTTTGTCAAGATCCATTTTCAGCTGCGGTTCACTTAAATTCTTAATAGAACCGAGACTAAAAATAAATACGGTCATAGAGCTACAGTGTTTTCTGGTGTGGATAGAAACGGCGTGCTAGATGAACCACATCTGATAGAAAAGTGGGGTGTTTCTGATAAACTTTTTTGTACTAGTGGTCGCCAGAAGCAATCACCGTACAAATCAACCACGAGTCATCAGTAAGTAGGCAAAAAGACGCCAAGACACCGCAAAAAAAAAAAAAAAAAAAAAAGGAATCCAAAGCAGAAAGCAGCGCCAGGCAAGAGTGTGGTGGAGAATGATATGAATGAACTCTCACGTTGTCGTCGAGCCCAGCGTGGAGTCGTGCGTCAGCGTCGCGGATGTCGGCGACCTGGGCGGCGAGGCGGTCCCTTTCGGCTAGCCTCTGTAGTAGCCGCACGGCCTCCAGCTCGAGGCACAATGCCGGTGACGCCAAGGCCACCCCGTGATCTGGATCCACCTTCCGTCGCCACCGCTGGATCCAAATCTTGATCGGCCGCTGCAGAGGAAATCAGAGGAGGAGAGGGGTTGGTGAAGTGGGCGCCGATGGCGTGGACGCGTGGTGGGGTGGCTGCTGGAGGATGGGGGGCTGGGACCCATGGGGGAGTGGGATGGCGGCGTACTAGAACTTGCGGATGGCAGTAGAGACAGGGAGGAGATCGGAGGTATAGGGTGGGCACTCACGGACGTGAGTCAAGAGTGACCAGATCGCTGCCTGGCTTTCTAATACACCGACACTACTAGACATTACTGCCGGGTTTTAATACCTATCGGGAGTGAAGTGAACTTTCACTGTCGGTTCTTGGTCTGTCCACAATTATTTTTTGATTTAAAGCCAAGAAACGACTCAGAAAGGGTCTTGTTTACTTAAATCCGGTACTGATAGGATTCCGCTAAAAATGAGGTGAATGAGGAAGTTCCTAGTTAAATATAGAATTTTGCAGTGAGACTAGCCATAGCAGTCACTTGAAATTGATGCATGACTGATCAGAACTTCGGAAACGGTTTTCAAAAATCAAAAAAAGAACTTCGGAACCGTGCAGTAAGAGATTTTGATTAAAACAAGTCACGCAAGTGCAATAGCATAATTATTCCAGTTCACACACGCTGCAATAACGGAATCGACGACGCACTCGCAATCCATCGTTCGGGGGAAAACAAGTAAAAATGTTGAGGATTCACGGGGGAAAACAGGTAGAGATGTTGAGGACACAAGCGACAAGCGATGTTGCATGCATGCCGTTGAGCGCGCCCACCTGCACGTAGGTCGTGCACTGCTCGTGGAAGCTGGCGAGGAAGACGTCGTCGGCCCTCGGCTCGAAGCGCGTGTGCGCGGCGGCCACGCCCGATAGGGTCATCTCGGGGAGCCAGAAGCCGCTGAGCTGACGGAGCCGGAACGGTAGGCATCTCGTCTCGAGGGGTAGAGCTGGGATGAGCTTTGCCATGTCGCCGCTGAACGCTGCTGCAGCCCATGGCCGGCGTTCCTCGGTAGCCGCATCCGTTGTGTGTGCGTCCGTGTCCCCGTGCAATAATGCTAGCACACGTTGGCTAGCGACGCTGCACCGTATATGGAGTTATGGACGCGCCTGTGGACGTGAATGGACATCTCTCCTCCCAGTAGGCCAGTACCCGAGCACGTGGTGGATCCACCGACGCTGCGCGCGCGCACAGGATATCAGTCAATGGTCCGCAATTTTCATGGATCACTTTTTAGTGTTTTGCAAGTTTTTTTTTTTCCAAAGTTCTTTGAAGATCTATATCAGTAATGGAGATTACATGACTAGTGTTTGGGGCACCACACGGTCCAAAGGCTGCTGGCTGGATGCTCATATCTTACGATTAGCAGTTTCAAACACCACGTTATTTTTGATAAAACGTGCTAGAAAAATGATGACTTACAGAAATTCTTACTCTTAACTAGAGGCGACCAAGTCACGTGCATTAGAGCAACTCCAAGAGATTATCTAAAATTAGACTTCTAAACTGAGCATTTAGCCATTTTATAAAAAATAACGTTGTCCCTCAAAAAAGTAGTGTCGTGCGACGGTCTTTCTAAATTTTTGTTTTCTATTTTTTATATTGACCATGTCATCACAAACCCCACCTTCCTCCGTCGCATGCAAAACATGCAGAAACCTGAGGCCACGCTGATTGGCTCACTGCTGGACATATCGGCACACGTAACTTATCAAAAAAAAAAAATATCGGCACACATAGCCTGATGGCGAGTGGCACCCGCTGGCTATTTTTACCTAGCGGAATTGACAGAACAGTGAATTACAAATAGAACGTTTGTTGGAGCACGTTTTACACCTAAAAATGTCTAAATCTGACTCAAAGTTACAAATAGCAACTCCGTTGGAATTGCTCTTAGTTCTCACTAGACGTCTAAAGGAAAAAGAAACAAATCCTAATTTTTTTGGCATAATTAGGAACTTTTGGTTTCTCTAAGCATCATTATCGATAATAGCCATTGCATCTATTGGTCCCTCCCCTACGTACTTCCAAGGTGCCTGCCCTGCGGAATGCCAATAAGTTAGCAAATGACGTTGTACCTAAATATATGAACACGCGTGCACAGGATGTGATTGCTCACGTTCACCATATACTAGTGTTTTTATTCCCAAGTCCTGATTTTCCCCAATTTATTTAACGCTTTTTCTAAAAGCAAGCGCCTAAAATCTGTCTTTGTTTCAAGCAATGATGTGAACGTCTTACAATAGAAAGAATGGTTTATTGTTAATTTGCTTTATGTTAATTTAGGTCCGTTAGATCTTCATGTTATGGCTCACAAATTGTTGCCTGATTAGATGCTATTTTCTGGACACATAAAAAGTAGCAAGTCCCTTTATTTAATTCAAGGTTATATTTCAGATCCGGTATAACATTAGTAGAGTTGTACAAACGAGGGTCAGTCCAAAGGCTCGCTCCATGAGTCCATGATCACCCATTTTTCTCACATTTTAGCTAATCAATTTAGTGTCGGATTTATCTATCAGCAAATGACTGTGCAGGGTAGCATTGCAAGGATACCCTCAGAAAGGCCAACAAGACCAGCCAAGACAGGGCTTCAGGAAGAAGCTAAGGAAGCACCGGAGCATAGTCATGTTCAAATTTATCACCAAAGTGGCAAATAGTCCTACAAGAAGTGGCAAATAGTTGCCGCAGAAAAATATAGTGTGGTACCAAGCTTTTTATTATAGCACGCTGCTAACGCCTGCACGCGCAGGCGGAAGCATCTCGGTCTGCACACTCGTGTGGCCGTCCTATGCACGCCCTGCCCGGCCCCAAACGTCCGATGGCCTTGTTCCTCAACGCGACCGAGAGCCTGCCCACATCCTTCCTCGACACCGGCGCTCACGCCCCAGTCGCCGGCCGCCGCCCCACCGCGGGGACAAGGGTTCTCCGGAGCTCCAGCAAGCTAGGGCCGCGGCCCTGGCCCTAGCTCACCGGAGCTCAGGTGAACCCTTGTCCTTGCGGCAGCCGCCCTCTTCCCCTGCCCCCACCGCCACAGTCTTCTCCACCTCTGGCGAGCTCATCGCCGCCTTCTTCTTCAAGTCCGGCGAGACCCCCCTAGCTTGGCCCCGCCGCCAAGGCTCCCTAAGCCACCCGCCTCCCTTCCCATCGCCTGTCTTCTCTTCCTTCCCCCGGCCGGTCGGCATCTATACCCCACCGGAGATGGAGAAGAATGGGGTGCTCACCAGAACTCTAGCCCAATCCAAGGGGAGAGAGGAGAGATGGAGGAGAGAGAGAGAAGGAGGCCTACCTGGCTGGATCCTACGCCGCCGTCGATGGATCCGCCATGGCCAGAGAGCTCGGCAGGATGGCAGCGCGGCCATGGCACGGGAGGTGGCAGTGGGGCGCGGGTGGGGTGTTGGGGGAGGGGGGAGGCAGCTCACCTGGCGTCGCGCAGCGGTGGAGGCGGGCACGCCGGCACGGACGTGGCCTTCGGCAGTGCGTTCTCCGGCGGCGCAAGCGGCCCGGCTATCGGGCTCTGTATGCGTCGGGTCGAGAAAAGGGGTGGTGGAGAGAGCGGCTGAGAAAACAAGTGGTGGAGGATGTGTGCGTGCTGAAGCGGATGAGCGTGCACACTCGTTAAGTAGCTTTTAGGTTCATTATAATACCTGTTTTTCTACGTTAAAAAGTTGTGCAAATATTTTTATTTAATTATAATTTTGTAATTGTCTTCTCTCCTTGTCTAGATTTAGTATAGTGCTACCTGTCTGTTGTATTCATTTCTACCTCAAGTATCCGCTTTTGGTGGGCTAGTTGGGTATTTTCTAAGCCAACATCCATCGTAGTTTGGTTTGACAACTTTTAGTTTCAGATGGCCTTAATTATTTTTGAAATAAATGTTAAAGTAGGTTTGACAATGGTTTAAGATTCTCAAAATGGTTTAAAATTGTATTTCAAAAAAAAATCTTAAACAATGTTTGAAAATAAAGTTCCAAAATGGTTTGAAAAAATACATTAATCTGGTTTAAAAATAAGTCTAAAGTTGTCTTAACATCTAAGCTTCAACAGTTTTCAAAGTGGCGTTTAAAATGTTTTTGTTTATATTCCAAATTTGACACTAAATATTTAAACCTGTTTTCAAGTAAAGTTTGAAGACGTGGATTTAAACAGTTTAATTCCTTTTCAAATATGAGATCTTTAAAGGTATATTACATTTCGAATAATCTAAACATTATTTCAAAATCAGGCATTCGAAATTATGAAATGATTCCCTTCTCACTCCTTTTTTAGGAGAGAATCGTGCCCAGCAAGCTGTCTCGGGCTGGCCTATCCTCCTCCAGCGCCCCTCCCCGGGCCACAGCCCACGGACAATCCCGTTCCCCTCCACGCCATCCCTTTCTCCCTCTCTCTGATATTCACTGCCGAGTGGGCCCCGGCCACCAGGCCTTCTTCCTCCTACGTCATCTCCCACGCACCGCTCTCCTGCCCCCGCCGCCGCGCTTTCCTTCTGTCGCGGCCTTGACCCGTCGCTTTCTCTCCCCCGCCGCCCACCACTCTATAGGACGCGGCTCCTTCGCCCCCGCCGCAATGGAGGACCACCGTCCGCGTCGGGCCTGGTGGTGCGCGGCGACCTGTGCTGCGCTGCCTTTCCTCCCGTCACCCTTCCTCCCCGTCGGGCCGCGCAGATCCAACCGCGCGCGAGCTCGGCAACCTCCACCTTTCACCGGCGCGAGTTCGGAGCACCTCCACCATCCCGGCGTGAGCTGGCCTGCCATCCCCGACGCAAGCCCGCCGTCGAGGCCTACTGTGACGGGGCGTGGTCGCCCGGAGTGGCGCGCAGGGTCCTTGAGGAGATATCCGCATTGTTGACAAGAAGTCGGAGCTGCTCGTCACCAAGGTCGTGCCTTTGCTCAAGCCGCAGTACAAGTGGAATGGCAAGCAATGGAGGATTTGCCACCCGGAAGGTAACTGCAACAGATCTGCTTGTCATAGCCGTCTTTGTTTCTGATTGTCTGCTGCTGTGCTGTGCTCTGCTTTTGTGAGATGCACCGACGACTTGATTTGTTGGGATTGGCCCTTGCTGACTTTGCTGCATATACATCTTAGTTCCTCGATTATCTCTGTGTCTCGTTGCAATATGATTGCCTGTAGGCTATCTCTATTCTTGAATGACAAAATTGTTAGTTAGAAATACAAGTCTGAGATAGGTAGGACAACTAGTTCAATTAAGGTCATCATCGTCACAGTAATTTGTAGTATTCTCCAGCTTCAGACTAATGGTTATATTTCCTCTCCCTGAATTTGTGCCTGACTGTGAAATGGTTATTTCTTTTATGGGTAGGGATGGGGTTTCTGGCCCATGATTAAGTTCAGACAAGCTGTTTGCTTTGTGTTTTGTGTGTTTGGATGCTAATTTTGACTGATAGGCCCCCTGAATGAGAGCGGGGTGAAAACTGACAGGAATGGGTGGGAAAAACCACTCATCACTCTGTCACCAGGAATGGGAATGGGAGCGGGGACAGGATAGCCAGGAGCAGAGTAAATATTGGTGGAAATCCAATAGGAACAGAAGGATACAGAACTCACATTGATTCTGGAGTTCACAAGTTCACTGTTCACCTTATATATCACAGCCACAACATAGGTTCACAAATCACAAGTTCACACACAACACTCCCTACACCACAAATCTCAAGGGTCACAGTTCATAGGAAGCACACCACTGCGCTCAATACTTGGACTGCAGCAGTTCACACTTCACAGCACTGTATGGCTGCGTTAAACCACACACCACACCACCAGTTCGCTGCATGCCTGCAGCAGTCCACAGCACCAGTTCGCAAGTTCAAAAGTCACACAAACACGTCAACTAGTAGTAGAGAACTTCTGGAGGAAAGTGAATCAAAACTTAGAAGCAGCAGATGTAATTACCGATTAGAAGTGTAGGTGATGAAGTGATTAATTGAGAACTTATGGACATGGATTGCTTTGGCTCAGCCACTGCCTACATGCAAGGCACATGAGAGGCAATTCTCATTGCACCCATGGGCCATGGTACAACACACTGCCCCTTCTTTCAAATACCTTCCATCTGCAGTCACACATGCTGCACATCACAAACCTGAATCACCTGCATACCTCGTGCATGCACTTGCCAATGTGGCTTGAGCGCCTGCACCGATTAAAACAGCTGCCCCTCCTTGTGAACCATATCACCTGCACTGCGGCTCTGCATGGCATTATCTGATTTGTGTCCACTAAGCTGAGGGCCGAGGGGGATGTGAGGCGGTCGGTCCCAATGCCGTGTGGTTGCATGACAGCATAGGCATGGCCTTGCCTCAGTCGCTGCTCGCTCATGGGTGGTCGTGTGACGTGGGCATGTGGCGTTGCCTTGTACACAGTGATGGAGCAGCTGCATTGCATTGTGTAGATACAGGAGGATGAATAGAGAATGCCAAATTACTATTTCCGTCCTGAAATATAAGTATCGAAGGTTCTCCCATGTCAAATTATCCTAAGTCTAACCAAGTTTATGGAGAAAAGTATTACTCCCTCAATTCCAAATTATTAGGTGTTTTGGCTTTTCTAGATATGTAGCTGTTGCTATGCACTTAGATATACATTGTGTCTAGATACATAGTAAAAGCAACGTATCTATAAAAGCTAAAGCTTCTTATAATTTGGAAGGGATGGAGTAATATCTATCACATTGAAGAGCCTAAAATATGAAACTACCGCTGCCCCTCTTTCCAAATTATAAGATATTTTGGCTTCTTTAGATTCATAACTTTTGCTATTCACTTAGATATACATCGTGTCTAAATGCATAGTAAAAGCAATGTATCTAGAAATAGCAAAAATGTTATAATCTGATGGTGTGAGTACATTTCATAATGAATCTAGTGATGATAATTTGATGTCATTAAATATTATTCTTATTTTTTATGAACTCAATCAAACTTATGGTAGTTTGACTTCGGGCAAACTTCGATCAGTGATGCAAGCAGGCTAGCCTGCGAACCTGCATATAGGCTTAATTTTGTGGTTTGCCGCGTGTAAACCACATAATTAAGCCTATATGCAGGTTAGCGGGCTAGCCCGTTTTCATCCCTAACTTTGATTTTTTATTTCATGATGGTGGGAGTATATCATAGGATCCCCATGCAGGGGCAGTTAGGGGAGTGTGTTGGTAATTGGGTGGGGGTTGTTCAGCATGAATTACATTTTGTGATTCAATGGTACTCACGCTTTATCCTATTTACTTAGTACTCTGTTTCTGGTGTATTATACTAAGATTGAAACATTGTCATTTATTTATGATTAGATTGAATATTGTCATTCCTATTAGCTCAATATTGTATCTAAACATATGTTGGTTACGAATGCAGTGATACAACTTTTGCACACTCAACATGGGTATAATTTGGCTGACTATTAGGCAAGAGTTCTGAAGTTCAACTTTTTAGAACTTAACATGCCCTATAAAAAAAAACAGAGATAGTATTGTTGATCATGTGTAGATCTCGATACTGGAAAACATTTCACTATGGATATGTATGAATTTTAAGTGTATTGGCTGTCAGCTGTCTTTGTGTGTTTAAGAAATTTGTTTTAACCATTGTCTTACAAAATGTATAGAGCACATCGCTGAAGAATGGTTTCTCTTTGAAGTTTTAGAATATAGCAATAATACATCTTATCATTTAAATTGTGCAGAGGCGGGCTAACATGAGGCGGTGGTCTGTGTCTGGTAAAAGTCCAAGGTCACCAGTTGAGGTGTCATCCAGTGATGAAGAACACAATCTAGGAAAGGACACTTTAGTCGAAGGTTCTGAACATGCTTCAGTCTCTGAGATGGACATTCCTTTGTCTGCTATATGCAAGTCACCAGAAAGTACTCATTCACCGAATTCTTTTGTCTCTGAAAAGAACAGTCTCAAGGTTCACATGGGATATTGAATTCGGTGCCAATGAATGAACTCCTTTGTGCTTCTCCAGGACATTCAGCGCCATTGGACAATCAAGAAATCCTGTCTGATATGGTTGTTACTGATGGTGAGCTTAATGGGCCTGTCTCTGCAAGAAGTGTTGATGGCCATGATACGCTTTCCGTTGCTGAACTAAGAAAGAAAATGGCTTCAGCATGCAGAAACAGTGCTGTCATCCACAAACAGGAAAACATTGTCAAATCACTCAGGGTGAACAATTCTATATCGGACATTAAAGCGGGGAAAACACACCCTATTCAAGAACTTTAGAGAAAGGTCAGTCCTTCTAATAATTTGAGTCCTATTCCTTATGCTTTGTAGCTGGAGTAAGGATGCCTGCATATAATTTATTATTTTTGTTAATGTTGATCTTTTCGCTTGTGCAGATTCAGTCGAAGGGAAACAGGAATTCCTCTACTCCGTAGATTGTTTTAGCTTTGGGTGTCTCTGGGAATGGCCAGACTACTCTATCTCCAGATAGATTGGTAGACTTATGATTGGCTTTTAAATCGTCCTTTCTGTATTCATATTCATGTGTTTTGTTCTGTTATGATTATCAATCTATATTAGGTGTCAGTTGGGACAAAAAGGGGTTCAAGTACAAAGGTTCTTGCATGTAAGAAATGAAGTGTTTTCTATGGAATACACATGGTAATTAAAATCTAATAATAATGGGCGACAAGCTGCAGTGGATAACAGGAGAGGATCCAAAGAACTGGGCAGTCCAAATAGCGGCAGTCCAAATAGCTCATTGGATGTGACTGGGATCGTCCAGCAGAGAGAGAGAAGTGTCAGAGTCAATAGAAGAATGTCCCTTAGCACAGCAGTAAGAACATTCTTTTGTATACTAATACTTACATTACATTCTTTTGCATACTAATACTTACATTAGCCATCAACTTCTCACCCTTGTAATATTTTGCATGTAGTTGGAGTGTCCGAAATCTGGTACTCAAGAGCAGCTTAATAGAATATTGGAGGATGCACAAAATATAATTGAGTTACTAAATCGGGACCTATTACCAATGGTGCCTCCTGGCTTTAAATCAACGGATAATGTGAAAGGTATTAACTGTGGAAAATCTACCCATATCGAATTGTGCATAGTTTGCTACATATGAAGGCATACGTGATAGTTGCAGACCAATGATAAAGGATTGGATCTGTGTGCAGGTACTAACATATATGATAGTCAATTTGATGAAGAGCCAACTGGTATGACCAACAGCTTTATTGAGCTGAAGGGAAATTGTGACATGTGCATGGGCCGTGCTGGTACCAAATTAGCTGAAAGCAACCATGTGATGGAAACAGCTATCCTATCTCTTGATTGTCCGGCTGAACAAGCCTGTGGGAAAGTGGATGGCAGGTCAGTTTTTCAGAATGCTCGGAGTTCACAGTGCACCATTGATAGCTCTTCATTGAGGATCTGCTCTGCTTCTGAGAGCTTGCTACCTTCACCACAGCCTCTGTCTCAAGTATCTAGTGCTTTGTTTGTCAAGTATCTAGTGCTTTGTTTGTCAAGAACTCACCTATGTGGCATCTAGTTGATGCAATGCATGTGTTTAAGAAGCTTCCACAGCAACCGCATTTCCTTACACTCCAAGAACATCCCCCAGGACTGCGTGAAGGAATGGCATTAGGTATGATGGTGTCATTCACGGCTTAGTGAAGATTACAATGGAAGCAAGCATAGACAACAACATGGAATGGTTTGAGGACAAGATCAAGACAATCTCCTATCTAGAGGAAAATGGATTTGATGTGCAATTTATGCAGAGCACCATGACAGACTTGGTCAAGATCAAATCTGAGTGGACCAGTTATGATGGAGAAATTGGCAAGCTGGATTTAAAGATTGTGGAGAAGACGGCTTTGTCCTCCTGAGTTGGTGCACTGCTTGATGAAAAAGATATAGCTGCAGCTAAGCTCGAGCAAGAACTTGGGCGCTTTTGCCAGGAGAGCCAGAAGATTGCAGAGAAGGAGAAAATAGATGCGGAGAAAATAGATGCGAGGATCAAGGCAGAGCTCAGCGGGTACGAGGATCTGTGCAGCGGTGCGAAACACAAGTTTGAGGGCGCCATTTGTGCTGTGGCGGAAGAGGCTATCCTGATCCAACAAGCTTTGGATATAGCCTTGCTGCTTCTAACTCAACATCTTTTTATTTATCCTGTTGGGCTGTAGGTTATTTATCTAATATACTGCTGGGTATCATAGTGGACCAGATGGATGTGCTGTGGTTGTTCTGTGCAAGTAATTGGGTACCTTTTATGTATCTGTTGGTATCTATGGCTTAGGGAGCCTGATAGAAGTTGCGACTATTTATAATTGCTACTGCTATATTAATTGCCAGCTAGTTGGACCGTACTTGTTTGCCTGTACCATGTCTAGTTTGAAGGCAATCTGTTTCTGTTCACAAGGCAATCTGTTTCTGTTCTTGTGAACGTTGATTCCCCAGACTTTTGTTGTCTGATGTTAGTGATGCAACTTGAACTTGATAAGACCACTTTCACTTTTCTGGGATGAGGACATTCCTGTCCTATGTTTGATTGAGAGGACTTGTATGTTTGTTTGAGGGACGAAGATGTATGTCCCTCTAGATGGCTAATGTATGTCCCCCTAGATGGCTTGTTCTGCGTGTGCTTGTTTTGCGATTGGTTCAAAGGATAAACCCACAAAAAAGGCGGACTTGAGGTTGAGGCCAATGTCGCCGTTGCCATTCCCCGCTGCTGGCACAGACATGCGGAAGAAGAGGGCGCACGGATGTGAGGAAAAGGGCGTCGGCTTTGATTTCTAGGCATTTGGCGGCTTTGATTTCTAGGCATTTGGTTCCCCAAATCTAAGGTAGAATTCCAAATTCGGTAATGCTATGAAGCGTCGAATGGACCGCTCCGCGTTCGCTCCCTTCTGGCTCAATTAGCCAACAACCCAACCGGCCTCCCCCACTCATTCCCTCCTTCTCTCTTACACGTTGGCCCAACACATCAGCTTCTCTTCTCCTTCCTCCACATTGGGAAACACAACTGCTGCCTGCTTGTAAGGGGCGGCTACCACCGTTCCACCATTTCGATCTTTGAAGCAAACATGTTCATTCATACAAGAAGAAAAGCATGCATATATTATATATAATATAACGTTTAGGAAAACCACCGCGGAATGTTTTTTTTTTTCTAAAACGTGCATTGCAGCGTACCTCATTAAGCGAAGTTAGAAAAGTTTTTACATTCCGACTATCCTAGAGCCGAGGTGCCAAGAGGACTAGGCGGATAGAACACAAACAAAAAGCGCCGGCTAGAAGGGCGGAGTTTCGGAGGTCGTACTAACTACTAAACCAATTAAGTGACAGTGAGGCCGAATACCACGAACAGCCTATTCTGGCGTCGGGGCGTAGCGCACCTCACCGCGCCGAGGAAACATAATCCGCATGGCCTCCTTCCTGGCGGACAGGCTTGCTTCGGCGAAGGCTCGGACGAACTCATCATTGATGGCGGGGTTCGGCACGTTGGTGTAGGGCTGCCCAGTCCACTTGCTTAGCATGATCCGCTTTGCCTGCATCTCCGGGTTCAGGTCGCAATATGCCGATTTTGCCGCAAGACGGGTACTCCGCCGTGGCAACCAGTCAGCATCACGTGCCCTTGGCACATGCGCACGTGGCGCAATGGGGATGAGAGGTTCCTGCAGCGGTAGACAGAGAGTTGAGGAAGGCATTTGCGGCAGCTTGGGCATCATCGCTGAACCCCTGCACGTCGCCACTCGGAGACGCTGCACCCGCAACGTCATCCGTCGCAGCTACTAAAGGCGTGTCAGCAGCAAGCACAGGAGCCGCAGGCGGAGTGGCAACTGTCGGTGTTGTGGTCCCGACAACTGCTTCCGCCATGTCCTCGTCAATCGCCCCTCGAGCCTCAGCGGCGAGGGTAGCCGACAGTGGAGCGGCACCTGCCCTGCCAGCCTCCCGCCGTGCCTCGTCGGCTACGAAGGAGAGCTGGATCATACGCGGCGGCGACGGGGGGCTCAACAGCGCTGTTCGGGCCTGCAGAGAGTGAGTGGCCGGGGTGGACGGCCGCGTGACAAGGGAGGCATCGAGTTCATCGAGCATCGGGTCGACCCAAAAGGGAAGCCCTGCGCCCTGACATAGCTCAAGTGCCAGTGGGTCGGTGGCGGCGGCTGCGAGTGGGTATGCGGAGACCGGAGCCACGACGGCGCCAACCACCGTCTCCTGCGCGGCCCCGACTGAGGCACTGGGCAGCGTAGGCACGGGTGGCCATGGGCCGCCCCCTACCACCACCAACACCCGAGGGCCTCGGGCCGGGCAGGGGATTTGTCCGACGAGAATGGTTGTCCGCATCTCCGGCGCGCGAGCAAAAGCTCTGGATGTCGCCGTTGCTGCCGTCCTCAGCACCATGGCGACAAGGACGGTGTTGGCGCGGTTGCGAACTGTCGCAACCGCGCCTCGGAGGCCCTCGCTCTCGGTCCGAGGAGGTGCGCTACGGCTCGGAGGCCCTCACTCTCGGTCCATGGCGGCCATGCCTGCAATTCCTTGCCCGATGCCTCGTGCTGAGGCAGAAGAGGCAGCGGGACGCGAAGGAATATTGGGCGGCGATATGGTCCCCCGCCGAGCAGTTGAAGCAGAGGCCGACCAGCGAGGGTGGCACCGGCCGCTAACGACGAGGTTGAGGTGGGGGACGATGACGCTTACGCTGACAGCCTTGGACAAGCATGAAGCCGTCTGTGTCGACATGTGCGGCCGCTCGGGAACGTGGCGACGAGGAGGCCTAGAGAGCGTCGGGGACCCGGAGCCTGTCGCGTGGCAAGGATGTCGGAGGTTACCAGGAGAGCACCGCTGCTGAAGGCGCTGGTGAATGGGCACACGCTCGGGCGGCGAAATGTTTGAAATGAACCAAAGCAACCACACGACACTTTGATCAGCCAAGTGGCGACTGGCATGGCTTCCTGCTGTCCGTGAACATGGGTTTACCAAACGCCGAGGCAAAAGCTGGCAAGGCAGATTTCACTGCATGGCCGTGGCCCGTGCTCGCCCGCCGCTGAGCTGAGCGGAAGCAAAGCACACACGCCAAAGCCCGTGCCGCCGCTTTCCGCCGCCGCCGCTTAATTTGACACCTCAATGCAAGTCTCTCCAGGAGCGCTGAGGCCTTCAATTGGCGGCCGGTGCAATGATTCAGCCCGGCCGCCGCGCCGCAAGCACAGGCACGCGCTGGCCGGCTCACGACCACGGGCGGGCCTGGCCGTTGGATGCGCGCGCGGCACGCTGGACTACTGAAACGAACTCATATAATTGAATTTTTTAACAATCTTTATTTAAATGATCTTGTCTGCATGTCTGTTAGATGAGGCTAAGAATAGCTGGGATCACATTAAGTCCAGTCTTGCCAGTCTGCAATTGTCCAGTGGAGATGATTATATCTTTTGGGGTAAGCTATGACCGTGAATGATGCAGGTCCATACCATAAAAAGATATGGAAAGAGAAGAACCCTTACAAAATTAAGATTTTTCTCTGGTTATAATGATGAATAATGCTCTTTTGACAAAGGATAACTTGATTCATAGGAAATGGGTTGGATCTCCTACTTGCTATTTGTGTGATAAGGATGAAAGTATTAGTCATCCGTTCTTTGAATATAGTACAGTTAAGGCTGTCTGGGCAATAGTTGTTCATGCTATTGGATCTGATAATGTACCCAAATCTTTGCATCAGTGTTGGAATTTGTGTGAACAATGGCTTCCCGATGGTTCAAAATTTCACACCGTTAGCATTGCTGCCGTTTGCTGGGCCGTTTGTTAAAATCTGCATGTCTGTTTACGTAATTTGTGACACACGATCGTTTTCTCATTGTGTTACGGTTAAATTTAAAAATAAGATCCCGTATTATTATATTACCGTTAAAAAAGTAACATACGGGTGTCACGTGCTGTAACGCTCTACCTGGTCCAATATTCATATAAGCCGAAATCGGCTCATCCCCATATAAGTCTCGTCCGGCCAACCAAAAAGTGTCATCCAATCAATCTCAAAAAAAAAAAAAAAGTCATCCAATCTGCTTAACCAAACAAACTACTTTCGATGCAAGCTCTAAATGAAAACTACTTTAGATAATTATATCCCTAAAAATAAAAAAGTATGGATGAGATGATCCCATCTACCATCGCCTGAAAACCAATAGACACACCCATAGTTAGTCAACATCATCAAGTTGGCAGGCAATTTCAAGGCATTACACATGCCTTAGCCACTAAGCTCCTTCGCAGCCAAGTAGCTAGCGGCAACGAACCTTGCAAAAAGCACATTCCTTGCTTCCCGGCCGGCACCTGAAAATCTCTGCACCAAAAAGGTGGTACCGCGCACCTTTTGCCTCTTTTCTCAGAATATGCCATCGATCCAAATTCTGTTTGTAACTCGCAGCACGACGACAATTCACTGCGACTAATTAACTTAAGGATACAATTAAATTTTAACTGAAGCTTATCTACAAAAGCAAAAGCATCAATATTTATAATACAAAACTGTCATACTGTGGAACTAAATCTGATAACTCTTATTTAATATCACAAATATTGCCGTGCGTAGTTTATGATACTACTAAACAAACTTACATTTTTGTTCGGACACAGAGGCACTAATTAAACAAGTGTAAGTTAAAAGTAAGTTCCCTGTCGATCACGACAACAAGTCCCTTTCATCAAGGACTGGAAAAAAAAGGGCTCTCGTTACAGGAGCTATTGCACTTCACTTCACTCGGTGAAATCTCGTGTGCTTAGCGTGCAGAAAAGGTAACCCCTATGGATATGTAGCAGGCAAGGCAGCAAGGTTGACCAGCTGGATCCTCTTCGCCGACGGCCAGCAGGGAAGGAGCTCGCTCGCTCAGGACTCTGGACGGCGACGACTCAGGAGCAGTCGTCGTGCACGGTGGCGGTGGCCATCCGGAACGCGCGGTCCCAGGCGTAGCGGAAGCGCACCTCGGCGCCGGCCTCGATCCGGCGCCCGTCGCCGACGAGGTAGTCGCGGCCCTCCCGGCGGAGCTGGCGAAGCCCTCGGAGCGGAGGTACACGGCGCGGACGGCGCAGCGGCAGCCGTTGCGCACCGTCACCTCGAACACCGGGTCGTACCCGCCGGGGCCGGCCTTGGCGCCCGTGTTCGACTGCGACACCGTCACGCTCGACGCCAAGCACTTGCTGCTGGTGCTGGGGTTCGGCTTCGACGCCGCCGCCGCCGGCCGAGCACTGCACGCACGACCGCCGGCCATGGGTCAACAACCACCGTCCACCATGCAAAGAATCGAGAGGGGAACAGGGGTACATCACAGGAGGGTGTTGGTTACCTTGCGCTTGGACAAGGAGCAGCAGCAGAACGAGAGCAGGGCGGAGATGAAGCAGCAGCTTCGCCGGCTGTGCCATGTTCTTGTTTCTGTTCACTTGATTGAGGGGGTTTCTGGGTCTTTTGCCTGTGGTTGTGGCGTGGAACGGTGCCTGTGATGCTACGGGGCTTTATTTATAGACGGATTGGGAGAGGTGTAGGAGAGGTGTCTGTGCAGCTGTGCTACAAAGTGCACAAACGGTCCTGTGGATGTGCATCAACTGGCTGCGTCCCAAGTCAAGTCTTCCACTGCTCGTGCTCTGCTTTTGGTCCACAGAGTAGTATGCACAGCCCAAAAGGACACGTCAGTACATAATGCAGGGGACTTTAGAAACTTGTCATTTGTATTTTGCTTTACCGTTTACCCTTTTTTTTTTTGGTTGACGAAACTATACTCTAATAATAAGAGGAAGAAAGTGTCGCCCCGAGTAAGTAGCGCATTGAGCCTGTCAGCGATGGCCAAATGTGAACTGGTGGACGGGGGCTACCTTTTGGCCCTTGCTTGTTAGCTTGATGTAATAAAATAAAAAGCTTTGTATGTGTGCGTGTTTTTTTTATGGGCGACTTCAAAAGGATTGTTGATTGATCAACATTGCTGTCTCTGAGTGTCTATTTTGGAGTTGAGATTATGTCAAGCTTTAGTGTCATCACTCACATGAAAAAGAAGAATTACAAGGAAATGGCAAATGGTCTTTACCAGTTTGTTTTACACGGTGTGACCTGTGAAATGCAGGGGATGTTTCAACCACAAGCAATTCAGATGGAAGGTACGGTGTCCCTAAAATTTGTTCAAACACAATACAAATATACAACCTCAAGTCAATCGATTAGTCAATTGGCTTCACACAACTAACTACCACCATGCAGCTGCAGCGAAATTTCCAAGCAGTTATGCGCCTATGTGTCCATGTGAAGTCCCTCGCACTGCAACGAAAACCAGAGGCCGACAGACCACTGATACTAGTACACGTATGAGCCTCTGTTTCCGGAACTGTTTGTAGTACCTACTAGTACCAAGGTTCCGTTTGTTTCAGCTCCAGCTCGCTCTGATTCTACTGATTATTCACTATTCCTCTCTCACTATTTATCACCTGATTCAACTGATTCATCTGATTCTGAAGCTGAAACAAACGCACCCCAAGTACTGAATCTATGGTCCATACGCTTGTCGATCTGGTGAGTCAACACGCGGGTCTTCTTGGAGTATACTCGTTCGTCTCTCTGTCTCTCTCTCTGCATCCAGCGGTCAAGCTCTAGCGAAGTCGTCGCCGAGTCTACTAGAAGGGACAAGCTAGCATGGCAGGCATTAATCTTAGCTGTTGGATACCATGTCGTGGTTCGTTCGTGGCATGGTGATCATCTATTGGAGAAGAAGATGTGGTTAATTACAAGGCTACCAAGGGGGTGAGATGGGGAGAAATGCTTCGGATGAACCCACGCTACTAGAGTTTTTGCATAGTTTCCAAACCAGCAAAACATTAGACCCTGTTTTGTTTGCAGGAATCTATTGGAGAAGATGTGGAATTAACATAAATCGGAAAATAATCTGATAAGAACACGAGAAACACTTTTTAATATTGGATTTAATTCATAAGATCTAAAGAGGTATAAATATGAGAATTTTTATAATGGATGTCGAAAAATGAACAGCTTCACGACGCCCGATCCCACGGCTAAAAAGACAGATAAACTAATTTAAGAGATATCAAGAGGGCACTAAGTGTGTATTAAATGGTGGGCCCATACGCACCAGGTGCATACTGAAATTATGAAATCAACACCTAAAAAAGTTGGGATAATTCTAATTTTGAATTTTTTATCTAACTAAGGGTAGTTAGGTAATCATTATATAATAGAAGCATAATGTTTGGAATATTATATGATAATTTAAGTAGTACGGTCCATGAAATGTATTTCTCCTATTCTAACCACACCCTAGGCACTGTCTCTGTTCTTCCTTCTTTCCAACTCTTCATGTTATGGTGGCGCCAGCTGCCATGCCGAGGGCGAGGCAGGGCTGCGGCGGCCTGGGCACGCGATCCCTCCTCACCAGTTCTCAGTGAACAATGGCACCATGTAGATCTAGAGAAGGCAGTGGAGGAGGCGAGATCCAGGCCCGGTGGCATCCGTGCTCCCTGCGCAACGGCGGTGGTCATCCCCACTGCCGAGAGGGTGTGAGTGACGATGGCGCTCGTGTACACGGTGGTCCAAGGTGGCAAAGTTGGTGGCGGCCTCGCCGCTTTCCCCTCTGTGGCCAGTCATGCTGCGCCCACTCATCCCACACTTCCTCGTGATTCCATGGACGTCCTCGTGTAACAGGCGGCGGGCTGCAGGAGAGGTGAGCTCGACCTAGGCGCCCCTTCCTCTCCTACATGTCGTGAAGATAGAGGAGTCTATTGATTGTCCTTAACAATGATTTTATACCACCAATTTAAAACCAAAAAGGAGAGAACTATATGTTATTACACACATAAATTTATTATTGACCGAATTCCACTTGTACTAGAGAA
>CM041633.1:34386931-34412118 GCA_023333625.1 Bothriochloa decipiens | reverse complement strand
ACACACATAAATTTATTATTGACCGAATTCCACTTGTACTAGAGAATATCACTTTACAGAAAACTTAGCCAAATACTCCCTCCGTATCCGTAAGATGTCATTCTGGCCGCTCGGCAAGTTTGATGAAAAGAAGTCGTTCTGCACTCGGAGCCCTGTTCTAGATGGGAATGCTCCTGGTTCTTCGATCGCCGCACAAGCATTTGATGCAGGCTGCCGCTCTGCGCATCGCCCAAGTCGCCTCGATTCCCATCCAGGCCACGTCGCCGCCATCTAAAGCTGCTGGTCGCTCGTGGCTCATTCGCTGGCCGCTCGCCGCCGCTCGAGCTAGTTCGCTTGTGCCGCTCGCGCTCATCAACTCTCGCCGCCAGCCGCTGCATGTTTTATAGAAACTAGTAGAAAACAAACAAACAAACTCATTCATCTATTATATTAGTAGCCACTCCATATTCTATAGAAAAGAAGAAAAAAAACAAGGACTTCTATTAATAGGCACGGCAGGTTCAATCAAAATACTAGATGTGCAAACTTTTCCAAAGAATAACGTGGAAAAAAGCATACTCGTAGCACTACATGTTCATGGAAAGATCTAGCTAGAAGGAAAAAAAAAGCATCATGGAACCATTTGTCATATTGTTCACGGACAACTAAAAAAAAAATGGCCCTGCAGGGTGCCCAACCCAGGACACTACGGCCGAGGACACAAGTCTGGCTGCGCGGGCCGTTTGAGCCTTTGATAGTTTCCTGGAAGAAATACACCCGCCACCGTATTTATTAGGGGCAGCGATGGAAAACTAACCCCCAATTAATTGCTCCTTGCTAATCAAAATCATGTCCTAAACGACTTCTAAATCCGATATAGAGGGAGTACAAAGGAATTCATACTAAAAAGGCATAATTCGGAATGCCGCATTTTAGCAAACCAAGGCAAAAGAACCAAAGTGGCACAACACCAAAGCAAACTTGGGCTGGTCCACCGTGCACCCGAGGCCCTGGCCCATCCTATAGCCCGCCACACAAAGACGGTGCAGATGTGGCCTAGCCCAAGCTTGCCCGCACCTGGTCGACACTGTCTGGCCCCAACTCACGCTGGCAGTGCAGAAATCAATGTAGGATGGCGATGCGGGGGTGGATCCAGGGAATATTATCCTGAACCGGCCATCCGCCCCTTATATAAGAAGGGGGAGGCTCCCTCTCAAACACACACCTTGGAGCAATACCACCTCACTCTCTACACTTTTTCTTTAGCTTAGACACTTAGTAATGTTTTGGGGCAATGGCTAGAGCTATCGAGGAGGGCTTGTATCCTAGGAAGAAGTGCCACTCTTGGTAATATACTATGAGAGTTCTTCCATATTCATGATCTCATATCTTTTATATAGCAAATCATATGAACTAGACTATAGCCTTGATAATCATGATGTATGAACTAGTATATAGTTTATATGATATGATCTTAACATGTTCATCACCGTTCTTCATTATTCATATGACTTGTATGATTAGAGGTGCTTTCTTGTACATGTGAGCCATGTGGCCATGAGTGAGCATTCGAATCTAATCCAACTAGTTGACAGTGATGACACTATGCATAGGGGTTGAAAATGAGATAATTACTCTAATGACAATGGTAATATAATCTGGTACCACGCCGTGCCCTTATAATGGGGCTGCTGTGAAACGAATAAGGCGTTCTAGCAGGAGCCTTATTTCTATCAGCTAGTGCAAGCTAGGTTGTTTGTTTTGGGCACAAAGCCTTGCTCTCCCTAATCAAGGTATAATAGTTGGGCGACTAGTGCTGCAAGCAAGCAATCAACATTTTGAAACACAAACGAGTTTAGTTTAGTGCATCCTTTAGTTTTGAACACACATCATTCTACTCATTTGGATAAATTAAGATCAATTACAACTTAATTAGTAAACATATAACACATATATAGTTCTAAAAAGGTTGAAAAGGGTTGGTCTGATGTGACTTTGGAAGCTTATTCAGTTGAAGTCGTTTAGTGATAAATTCTCTACTAAATTTGTCTACGATAGTAGGAGGAGTATTGTCAACTTTTCTCTTTGATGGTCATTCTCTTTTCGTTTTTCCACTCATATTTCTTTTCCAGATTATGTTCCTTTCATTTCTTTCCCTCCTTTTCCTCCTTTTGTGCTGGCCTCAGAGGTTAGAGTTCTAGTCTCTACTATCTGCAAATTGCTTGCATTTTCAGCCTATTCGTGCTGGCGTTGTTCATCCAAATTGTTCACACATTACTCTTCCTCCTAAGAATCATCAAGACAATTGTTAGACTCAATTTTATAATCTAACTGGTATAAGTTGTTTCAACTAGAACTTTGTAGTATGAATTAAAACTTCTGATCATGATAGAATTTTTGTATGACTGTTGACGTCTCATGTTGTGATCAGAAAGAGCAACCTTGTGCATATTATCCATTTAAATCATTGTGTTTGTGCCTATGTACAAGTGAAAATAGTGCACCTCATATAACAATTGTGGAATGAGTTCGTAACATTTTATAAGTAGCAAGGATTGTAAGACTCGCATCTGAGAAATGATAGGCCATATTCTCTCCATATTATGTTAGCATATAAAATATTATGAACGCCTTGAATGATTACTACTACGGAATATAAGAGTAATTAATTAATGTAGAACATTAGTATAGAAAAGGGAAAAGGATTACCTATCTTTTTTGTTGCAGTATATTATGGGAAGGGAATTGTTTTCCAGTCACGCAAGTTATCAAGCCATCCATGACAGAAGAATCAATGCATGATTGTATGCTATCCACCTAGTGGATTGTGAGTTATTGTTAAATTTGATTGAACTGTAGTTGTAGTTGAATAGATGGTACACGCAAAGGATCAATACTTACCAATGCCCTCTCTAGGACTTCGTCCAGCATTGGTTTGAAGCAAAGGAGTTAAGGATCTATGCCTCTTTCTTTATAAAATTCGGCATAAAATTCGGCACTACAACAGGTAGCACATCTGTAGAGCCTGATCTACAGAACAACAACAAATTGAACCAGCAAATGACATCAACCCCAACAACACCTAAGCAATGGAATTACTCAAATTATCTACGAATCAAGTTCTTACAACATCCCAATATGAAAACCCCAAAACAAAATAGCAGCCAAGGATCTAGCTACAAATCAACTTAGTTGTGGTTGGAGAGACCTCAATAGCCGTTGGCATGGTGGAAACCGACCTGAGAATCCTGCTCCTGCTCCAACCACCTTGGCCGTGGTACAACTTAGCGGATGACACACTCGGCGGGAGGCTCCAACCACGGCTCGCTCGCTGTGGCAGGTGAAATAAAATAATAGATGGGCATGGAAATATAGGGTTGTGGGATTCACATGAGCCACTCGTTAGTTGTGCTATACGCCCAATAGATAGCATGAATCTCAAAGCAAAATCAAAGGTCCAAACTCGACAGATAAATGATAAAGAAATTTGTTGACAGGTAAATAAGAAAACTCAGTAAATAAATACTGACATGTATGATGCAAATGCCAACTAAAAGTGTCAAAAGAAAATCAGTATTACATACCAAATGCATACTATCAACACAAATGTTGACCGAGGGCGAGGGCAGGGCCACACCACACGTGGGCTAGGGATGGCCACAACCGGCGGCGACGCGATATGGCGATGATGAGCCTCGTGTCCTTAGGGTCCGGTGACACGCGATGGCGATGGAGATGGAATGGCAACTGTGCACGCGTTGGGGTGTGTGCCTGGGAGACCTGTGGTGCGGGGGAGGGCCAGAGGGGAGCTGCAATTCCAATACTACTCTTCCACTCAAAAAATTAATTAGCATTAATAATTTTCTTAGCACCCAAGAGGAACCTAGAAAAACCCCGACAACTATAAAAGAATTCGAGGTATTAGTATTACTCTAGAAACCAATACATAAAAGGAACATTAGTGTACTCCCCAAGTAAATTAGACCTTAGCTTGCAAAGCTAAAGAAAAACATAGAGCGGGCTGGGCGGCTGTCGTGGGAATTGAGCCGATTGGTGAAGGTGTGGAGACTTGGCCCATGAAGCTATCTATTTTGGAATGCATGCCCGCAGGATCGAAGGTGCTGGACATGGCTGTGGATGTTCCCGTAGGGGTCTTTGATACCAATTGTTACAACGTAGGTGATGCGGTGAGCGATGAGGAGATTGCAGGAGTAGATGGGACTGAAAATTGGAACACAGTGGCTAGTGAGGAACATCGGCGGTGGGAGCTTTCACTGGTGACGACGGCTGAATCGCCACAGTCGAAAGCTAAGACCCCACCCCGATGCAGATCGAAGGAGGTTTATTTATTCACAATCCTAAAGTATCATTTTATAGATTTGTAGCAAAGATGCCTATGTATTGGAATGGGGGAAAGAAAACAATAGTTTCTCTCGGCTAATAGGCTTGATTTAACTCAAATGATCACCTCACCTTCCTTCATATCGTTGATTACTTGAGCTCAAATCCAGAGTATATGTTTCTCTCCCATCAGCAACTATGTGTTACGGTAATGTTAGTTTGGTGTCATAATATTTATACTTTTCTATAAATATGGATCCTAGATAGTTTGACTTAAGATAATTCCAATGGTTGATTTCATTTGTAGCGGAGTGAGCATAAGAAAGAGTCCTCTAAATGACAGTGGTAGTTACATGCATGCACATTATTTTTTTAGTACAATGTTGTGTTTTAGCTTTGATAGGAAAATGTCCTTGTGTTCTTAGAAAAAGATATAACAAAATTAATCTGTTAACTAAACATTGGGAGCATAATTTTTCTCTGTCACAGTTATTAGATGTCATGTATCAAGATTTATTTGGCAAAGAAATATTTTTTTTTGGAGAGAGCGTGAAGCGGCATTGCCTTGTTGACACGTACAGCTTGACATGAAATCGAACGGTTCGGCACTAACTTCAAAAGTTTGAAGTTTAACCCATTTTCATAACACAATATAAAATAACTAACTAATGGTTCTGATTTTACATGACGATTTTATATATACATTACAGGCCGGGTTGTTCCTTATTAGGAAGTTATTAATAGTTTTTATGTGACGTCGCAGCTTTGGTACCAAAGTATTCGTACAATGTTATACACCGGTCACGCCGCTGATTTTGGTTACGACGATTACTTCTTTTCCTGTTTCGCTTCTGTAGGGAGGGGCGACCGACCTAGATTACTACAGTCGTCTTGCACGGCGGCGGGGGTTATGTTGAAGGCGCGCGCCCAGGCGTACCGGAACCGCACCTCGCCTCCGCTCTCGATCCGGCCGCCGTCGGCGACGAGGTAGTCGTTGCCCTCCCGTCGGAACAGCTTCGCATCGACGGGAATGGAGCTCGTGAAGCCCTCGGAGCGGAGGAACACGCCGCGCACGGCGCACGCGCAGAGGTTCCTCACGATCACCTCGAACAATGGGTCCACCCCGGCCATCTCCCCATTGCTGGCCTGCTCCACCTTCAAGCCCGCGGCCCCTTGCCCGCACTTCTCGGATGATCTCGCCCCTGATCACCATGAGATGAAAGACCATTATTATGATAAAAACAACCGAGCAGATTGACTCTATTACTAGCATTCAAGCTTGATGACAACAAGACATTGTTGCACGCAACACAAAGTTTCCAACTTCTTGTGGTATTTCGTCAGAACTCAAAAGGAATTCCAAGGAAATGGGTATACCTTGCACCAGGACGAGGAGGACAAAGGCATGAACAAGGAGATTCAACGACGACCGTGCCATGCTGCTGCCCATGTTGATCAGGGTAAAATTCTTGCAGTTTGCGTATACCGTCAGAAGCATTTTCACCATCAATATGTATTATATTAGCGAGCAAGGTATGAGGCTGGGAGGGGCTTGTGTTCTAAATGGGTGGTGTGCATGCCTTCCAACTGATGTTCACACTATTCTTGGAGCTCTGCTTTCTGATTCAGCCAATTTCTGCTCTAGCGAGCTCCGATACAACAATGGCATAGCTCAGCCTAGCTAAATTTGGCGAACAATACTTGCAAAACAAAAATAGTATATATGTTTATCTTTTTTTTAGACCAAAAGAATTTATAATATATCGTAGCTAGCGTACATCATCACGTTACAAGCACACTGGGATATATTCATAGCATGATCATCTAAATTGTATCCATGCTTTGTATAGCCCAAAATCTCAACCCCAAACTTGTTGATAATTTGTATAGATGACCGCAAAAGGCCTGCAAACCAGCGAACGATGGAGGCGAAATAGAGAAACTTCTTCTTTCTTGTCCTCCTTTCTACCACAGAAGAATAAGGAAAACTGGTCTGAAACTAATTCTCCCTAGTATTTTACTGTGGTCAAATCTAACCACAATAAAACGGAGAAGATACCGGAGAAAATTATTTCATGATGGCAAAATCATCTTCGCCTTGATGGTGCCGCCCAGAAAGCCAAGTCTCCATGTCTTCAAGCCAATGAAGTTGCTAACCCTGCTATCACCCTCATCTTCAATAAAGTTATCATCCGAGAGGAGGAGATAAATCCCCAATACCGAGAAACTTGGTATTAAGGCGACTTTAACCCTAAGCGAATCTAAATCTAAAAGATTTGATTTACTAAAGCTTGAAGAAACAATGGATCCCACTAAGATGGATCTCCATTCCCTCTGACCTCCGGCGAGACTGCGAAGGGGGAAGGGAGGGGGACCAATGACGGTGGACGTGGAGGTAGTGGCGGCGGTGGCGCTAGGGCGTGCATGTCCTGATGAGTCACAAAGCCACATAAGCATATATACTCTTTTTGGTATATCTTATTGTCCGTGGAAAGATTATACAACCCTTGAAATATATCACTTTCTAAATGGTTCGATTAAAATAAACAATTCATTTAGCTTGAAAAAAAATAAGCATTTCATATTCATCTGGTAAGGAAAATGGCATCTGGAAAAGGCATTAAAGATTCTAGTGGTTGATTCATAACATGAAGGCGACAGGGCAGCGGTCTGAGAGAAGGCTATCCACTGATTTACTAGACCAGAGGCTTGGCCTTTCATGGGCATCCTTGCCATCGGGTCCAACGAGGATTAGGTGGGAACCGTGAGCTTCTCGATACCTAAAAAATCATCATCAATAACATGGTTTTGCATCTCTATCACATTTAAGCTTCCATATTCTACTTGCTTGCCTAAGTTGTGTGCATATCTTTCTAGTTAGTTTGCCTGATTAGTGATTATATTAGCTTTGGAACCTAGGTTGGGTAATTCTTTCTGTGGTAGAGAAAACAATACTTGGTAGTTTAAAATTTTTTAACTTCAAAATTTTTAAATTCATGAGTTAAAACAATATTTTAGAACTCTAAATAGTTAAAAATAATTTAACTACAAATTTTGATCGCATGTCAAAGTTTCAAACGAAAAAGACACGAATTACCTTTTGATGCAACGGTTTAGCTAAGTTGAAGTAGCTAAACTCAATGCAAAGGTAGATTTATTTCTAATTCTAATCTTCTAATTCTAACCTCCAAGAAACCACTACAAAACATGCTACGGGAAGTTACATGCGCGTCAACATGGTCTCATATATATACTCCGCCAACTAAATTTTAGTTGGCTATAAATTTAACTATTCTGGATCCAAACAACCTAACTAAAACACTAGTTAAAGTTTAGCCGACCTTAGCTAAGTTAGCTGAATCTATTTAGATCTACCAACTAAACTTTAGCTGGCTAACAGACTCAAATGACTTTAATTGCTAGGGCTAGCTAAACTTTAGCTGGTGTTTAAGCTGGACCGTTTGGATCCTAGCAACTAAGTTGGTGAAGTATATATGAGACCATTTAATGTTGTGCATGCAACTTACGGTGGCACGTTTTGTAGTGGTTTGGAGGCACGAGTTAAAAATAAGTCTGATCTTTGCATCAATTAAATATTTAAAACAATAAAAACATTTTTAAAGGTAATTATTAACTAGCCGGAATGAAGGCAGATTGGTCAGGATTTCATCCAATATACTTACTAATAATGTATTTGCAAGCTTGTATCAGAAACGCAAGACCACATGCTTAAGTAAGGAAATAGATAAATAAATAGAGGCATAATAATGTGAATCCAGCACTATCACAGGTACGATTACATACAGCAAATAAATTAACGCGTGTATTTATCTCCTCCCTCCCATAACCAAGCAAACCCAATCTGTCGTTATCTTGGTTCTATTAAGTCCTACGGGACACCCATTTCGTTTGCCTCGTTCAATCAAGAACAATCATCTCAGGAAAAGAGCCAAAGACGCGAAACCGGCCACTCAGATGGCAACGCGCAGCAGATAGGCGGGCGGTGTCAGCTGTCGGACATCAAGGTCACACAGGAGAAGACGGGGAAGGTGGTGCAGGGGCAGCCGGAGTACCGGGTGACCTTTGAGAACCAGTGCGAGTGCCCGCAGGACTACGTCGACGTGCGCTGCAACCGCCTGCCCAGCGTCGAGCCCATCGACAGCAAGCATATCAAGGTGATGGACGAGCTCTGCATGCTCGCCACGACGCTCTTCAGGGGGTCCAAGATCGCCTTCACCTACGCCTGGAGCACGCCGCAGGACTTTACCGTCGTCAGCGCCACTTCGAGGTGTGGCGAGGGGAGTGGTCGTCCAAGCCTATTAGAGGCCGCAGCCGTTCAGAATTAGGTTTCTCTGTATGATTCCAGTCATGGATGTTGTTCTACCAGGATGGTGTTCTACCGTCAAGAATTTTTTAATGTAATAAACTGGACCTCTATTTTGGGATTTGGGGTGCAAGTGCTTGTCGTTGCAGAAGGATCCATTATCCGGTTGGAGTTGTAGACCGCTGCTCAAAGATGACAGTAGTAGCGACTCTGAAATCCAGATCCAGCAGCGCGCTGTTTATCTAGCTCGTGATTCCGACTGTCTTCTCTAAGCTTGGGACTCTCCTTCCAACGGAAGAGCGGCATTCGTTCTGGACGTCGTCGTTACGGATCTTATGTCGCCACTACCACGTTTTGTATGTAGTAGTAGTGATGGATCCTGCTACCCAATTCTTGCTGCTCCCACCACTACATTCAAAAAGATGATGTCTCAATAATCAATATGGAATATGTATACAACAGAAACCCGGGTAGCTGCCAACGGAACTCCGTAGTCCCTAGCGTTGCAGTTGCACACATATGGTAGCCGGTTAACGACGTCCGAGAAATATGCGGTCCATCGCATCTAATTTTAGTCTTTCTTCCTATATTTATTAAATCCATCCATCCTTTCCTTTATAATCACCCCCACGGCAAAGAAGCTAGGTCACAGGGACTATCTCCATCTGGCCGCCGCACCCCCAGCCCTAGCTACTTCTCTCCGTCTAACATGCTGCGGCTAAGAAGAGATCAAGCAGCACTGGTACGGTAGTACATAATATTATTCCCCAATACTCAGGTCTATCTCCACACATCCCGATCTGTTGTTCTTGATGATTAATCTTCCTATATCTCGATCTGCAGTTCCTGTTTTGACGATTAATCTCTCTACATCTCGATCGGCCTACAGTTATAGCGGACCATGATATGATTAATCTCCCCACTTCTCGATCTGCAGTTCCTGACGATTAATCTCCCCACATCTCGATCTGCAGTTCCTGAGTGTTAAAGGATTGTACCCATGGCCGCCTTTTGGTTCATGCCAACCTGACGGCCTTCGACGGCTTTGCCTGGTAACTCTTTGATATCCCTTACTTCGATTGTTTCATAATTAAATGGTGTTTTCTCCTAGATGCAACTCTTCCTGCAGTTGCTGAACATGTGGAAATAAGGCATGGATCTTCAGAACTTTTGCACTGCATGCGCATTTTCCAAATCACCAAATTACAGCGAAAAGTAATCATATTACTATATGCAATGTTAATTTACATGGCTTATAATATATATATCTTACGCAAGGGTTAATGAATATATTTTACGCAAGGGTTAATGAAAATATAGAGACAAGAACTAGTAGACTACTAACGGAGTGACAAACCAAATTATCGATAGATTTTTCTTTCTTAGATGGCATATAGATGCAGATATTTTAGTAATCAAATGGACTAACTCCTTTCCTTGTTCAGTGGATCAGGAGTATGCAACCTCTACGGAACTGTTTGTGGGAACTGGTATGACTTCCATTCTTTCCATTGTATTCCAAAAAGTTAAAAATCCCAACGTAGCCTGCAATTGTAGTTGCTGAAATACAAAATCAGCTGTGCTAATGTATACTCTCTATAGTCCAATCTCACCATCTCAGTTATTGTAGCATCCTCACAAAATGAAGCTATGTTCCTTTCTCTATGTAGTGACGCTGATTTCAGTTTTTTCCTAGTCTAATAAAACATATATCATTGATGAATTATCTTATACAGAACTGTTTGTGTGAACTGGTATGACTTCCATTCTTTCCATTATATTCCAAAAGGCTAAAAATCCCTACGTAACCTGCAACTGTAGTTGCTGGAATACAAAATCAGCTGTGCTAATGTATACTTTCTATAGTCCAATCTTACCATCTCAGTTATTGTAGCATCCTCGCAAAATGAAGCTATGTTCCTTTCTCTATGTAGTGAAGCTGATTTCAGTTTTTTCCTAGTCTAATAAAACACATATAATTGATGAACTATCTTATAAGGGACAACAAACCCTCCATGGAGCGAACTAACAACAACACAACTAAGGTGAAATATGGTGGACACTCGGTTAATACGGATAGCTAGTAAACCCTGGTTTTAGGGACGAGGTGGACACTTGAGAGGAACTGAGATGGATTACGAATGGAAGTCCTGGACATGAGAGATCAGATTATGGTTGAAAACCTACACCAACGATCTCCTTGGCTGAATTGCATGGAGAGATCTGAGAAAGGACAAGGATAAAAACACGTAACCGCTAGCACCGCTGGAGTCGCCCGGGGCGCTGAGACTCTGTTAGGTAAGAGACCAATACTTGGCCAAAACTTTTGTAATTAATCTTAAAACTTACATTAAGCATACAAATCGAGCTACACACTGCTGAATTTGTTTGGCTTCTCTTTGTTTCAGCATTAGGGAAACAATTCGAAAATTCAAACTGTGAATGGGAAGTTCGTTATCATGGAAATCTTTAAACATGGACATTCAATCATCTTTAATTAGGCTCTAGAACACTTAACAAAACTCTAATGGAAATCCATCTCGACCACGAGCTTCATTGTGTTTTATTTGAAAAATAGCATGTCTCAGCTCCTTTAATAAAAATACCAGTTAGAAGTTTAGTTTCAACCTCAGTAACATGAGGGACACTCATCTATTTGCAACTCATCCAAAGAAAACTCATTTCAACGTGTTGAACTAAACAGTTCTTTATAGTATTCTGTAGCACCTTTTTTCAAATTCTCCTGACATTCAATTATCCCCTCAAACCTAGTCCAGTTTGAAACATCCTCAGTTTTCCACGAAGGAAAAACACACAGAATGAGAGATATAATAATAGTCCAGGAGGTCAAATCATTAATTATCCGATAATAGTTGATTATAAAACCATACCTCGAATAAAAGAGTACAACAGAGGGGTTTACTTAAATTATTACATCGTCACATGGCGGAATTATCAGAGTGTCTAACATCCAGAACAGCTATGGAAGTAGAAGGGATATTGCGGAAGCATCATCTTGCACCATCTTGAGCGTAGGCACGAGACCATCTAATTCTTTCGTCCTTCAAGGGCATCAACAAGCTGTCAATACCTAGAAAATGGGTACCCCAAACCCTTGGTTTACCAAACTAAACCCCGCAAAATCAGCAACTCGACCCCTCCGGTAACCTCCCGCGATAACATACAAAGGCCCGCAGGCTGAGACATATCGGGCTGACCCACGAACGGACAACGACGGCCCAAAGCCAAAGCCTGCTCGGGAGGCTACCGAACGGACTAGCACTGTACACTCGGGAGGCTACCGAACGGACTAGCATTGTACACTCGGGAGGCTACCGAACGGACTAGCACTGTACACTCGGGAGGCTACCGAACGGACTGGTACTATACACGCGACGTTACAATTCAGGCGACCCCTCGAAGACGGGACTTCGTCCGCCGAACGAGCCTGCCCTCGAGGACGTAACTTCGCCCGCCGAACGAGCCTGCCCTCGAGGACGGAACTTCGTTCAGGCGAATGGGTGGCCCTCGAGGGGAGTACACCCCTCGGTTTACCGACTCTCCCGTACGGGCCCGAGCGCATTTAATGCGATCTATCTACCCCCGCCTAACCGCATGGCCACAGTTACGGTAACAGTTACTGGCGTGGCGGTCAAATCTGGCTTTTACCGCCCATGCCCCGAAATCCCGCAAGTAGTACTACGCTGTTGCACCATACCGAGCACTGTGCCACGTCCAGCACCACCTCGAGACGTATAAACTAGCACGTTTCCCGTATTTTCCGGGATTCGGCCTTATCCAGCGAAGCTCGACCTCCTCGGCACGACCCCCTCGACTCCAGCTAAGACCCTCGATCGTCGCCCCTTGACTTCATCAAACGAACCCTCGAGCGGAACTTCAACAACTCCCGACGCGACGGTTGCAGGGCCTCCCATACCGACGTACATCACTACAGCGGCACCGACGTGATCGGCCTCAACGTCGTACATCATTAGCTGTGCGGACTCGAAATGCATGTACCCCTGTGCCCCTCCTTCATCTATAAAAGGAGGCGCCAGGACCTACGAAAGAAGGATGGATCGAGAGATAGAAACGCTATGTCTTTAGATCACAGAACGACACCGTGAGACAGCATAAGGTTGAGAACTAGGCGCCCGAACGCCCAAGCTCCACCGCGCGCTCCTCACACCTGCTTGTATTTTCCCCTATACTAGCACTTCGGTGCAAGATAACACGAATCATCCTCCCCCCACTGGACGTAGGGCCTTCTTTGCCCGAACCAGGATAAATCGTCGTGTCCTTCTTGCATCACCCACCGGATTAAGGGAGCACGCAATTACGAATATTACTCATTGGTGTTAACCCCCCGAGGTTCAAAACACCGACAGTTGGCGCGCCAGGTAGGGGAGCCGCGTGTCACTAATGATTTCCCGCCATTTTTCCGGATGGGTGACTACGTTTCACCACTTTCGCACGCTACGGTGATCTGGTTTGGGAGCCTGGAGTTCATGACCCTCGACCAGGGCTACGACATGACCCTGCTCTCAATCAGTGACCCGAACGGAGGTCGCGGTACGTCCCCACGCTTTTGGGGGGCCGCTCACCAGTCCTACCACCGTGCTTCCACATCCAGAAGGAGGCACGGTCGGCACCGTCATCGCCGTCAACCTAAGACGGGGAGGGTTCCCGCCGCTTTCTCCTCGCCCCTGACCGGAGATGACGAACCCCTTGTTGAGGGAGCATCTGACCCGAGTTCAGAGGTGGAGGGCAAACTGGCAGAACCCCACCATAACCCCGACTTCACCTTCGCAGTAGGCACGTCGAGGAAGCGCGACGAAGCCCCCGCTCGATCGAGCCCGCTCCCGCACGAGCTGTTCGAGCACCATCGGTGGCCTTCATTCGACTTCAACAATCCTACAACGACGATCTCGACAGCGACCCACTCCGCCATGAGCACGTTGGAGGACCGTTCAAGTACCCTTCTCCAAGCAATGACGGATGTGGGGACTGCCACACCGGCCCCCGAGGGTTTGGCCTTCGTAAGAGCGCCCGGCCCCCGGAGGTACACCGTCGGCACACTCCAACGGCAGCTGCAGGAGGAGGCGCGGGGGCAATTCCTCGTCTTCTGCTGCTGCGACCCCGACTCTAACTCTGATCATTGGGATCCTACCCGTGAGTGCCTCCACATCGATGGTGATGTCAACTCCGATCAGAAAACCGTCGATCCAGCGGCCGCGACGACTACCGCTGCGGTGAGAGACGCTCCCCCCAGAGCAGGGGACCAACAACCAGATGCACCTCGAGAAGCGTGCCCCCATCCTGGTGAGCAGGACGCACAGCTGGCACAGATTCGGGAGTTGCAGGCGAAGCTCGCCGACGAGCAGGAACGCTTGCGCCTACTCGAGCTGACCCTCGAGCAAGAGCGGCGACCGCCCGGTGGTAGAGCCCGAGCCAGGGCCCGAGAAGTCAACCGGCAGATCATCGAGGCAGGAGCACCCGAGCAACCCGCCAACCGTTATCCCCGAGCAAGCCAGAACATTGTTGTGGCGGCTATGCTCCTTCGAAATATGCCCGCGCCATCCAACTCGCAAGCTCGGCGGATACAACGTGAGGTCGAGGATCTCCTCCAAGTTGCTGCTGTCCAGCAAGCCGAGAGCTTAGCCTCGAGGCGTCGAGGGGTTGCCTCCGAGCCTCAGGTCGAGCCCTCCCGGCCTGAAAGGGAGGGCTCGGTCGATCAGGGGGCGACCCCCCGACAGAAGAAGAAGCTGGCCCAAGAACGTATCAATGACGACCGCGCTCCCCACGACGCGCGCCTCGACATTGTCGAGAACCGCAGACGCAAGCACGGGGATGCTGAGGATCGAGGGTACAGCGCCCATCGTGGAGGGCGTTACGACAGCGACGAAGATCGACAGGCCCCGGAGCCACCGGGCCCCTGAGTCTTCAGCAGGAGGATCCGCTGCGCCCAGCTGCCCGACAAGTTTTGACCCCCACGAGTATCGTCAAATACAATGGCAAAACCAATCCCGAGCTCTGGCTAGCTGACTTTCGGTTGGCTTGTCAGGCGGGCGGGGCGCGTGACGATCACGCCATCATACGTCACCTTCCCCTGTTCCTATCTGACACCGCGCGTAGGTGGCTCAAGGAGCTTCCCCCTGACCAGATTCGTGGCTGGATCGACCTTGTCTGGATCTTCGAGGGGAACTTCAAAGGTACCTACGTGCGTCCTGGGAACTCCTGGGAACTGCGCAACTGCAAGCAGAAACCAGGGGAGTCTCTCCGCGACTTTGCTCGACGATTCTCCAAGCTCCGCACCGAACTACCCCACATCTCCGATCTCGACGTCGTTCTAGCATTTGTTGCGGGTACGGCCTGGAAGGACCTAGTTCGCGAGTTAGGGCATAACCGCCCCGACACCGTCGACGAGCTCATGGATGTGGTCGCCAACTACGCGGCTGGCGAAGAGGCCGTCGGCGCCTTCTTCAGCGACGCGAAGGACAAGGGAAAACGCCGGTAGCCGACGATGCCGGAGGCTCGAGCAAAGGGCCGAAGAGAAATAACAAGAAGAAGAAAAATCAGCAAGGCAAGCGTGAGGCTGCAGAAGATGATCTCGTCGCAGCAACCGAACGCAAAAGACATCGAGGTCCCCTCGAGGGCGCCATCTTCAACAAAATGCTCGAGGAGCCTTGTCCTTATCATAAGGACGGGGCAAGGCACAAGCTTAAGGACTGCCGCATGCTTTGAAGGCACTTCGAGCAAGTGGGCGTGAAGAAAGGTGACGACAAGAGAGACCAAGGCAGTGGCGAGGGAGACAACGGGGAAGACGGAAAATTTCCCGAAGTCTATGACTGCTACATGATCTACGGGGGCCCCTCGACCCAGCTCACGCCCCGACAGCGTAAGCGGGAGCGTCAAGAGGTCTTCTCCGCTCGTGTCACGACGCCTCACTACCTCGACTGGTCTGATGCGCCCATCACATTCGACCGCGATGACCATCCGGATCGAGTTCCCAACCCCGGGGCCTATCCGCTCGTCGTCGACCCAATCATCATCAACACCCGCCTCTCGAAGGTCCTCATGGACGGCGGCAGCAGCCTGAACGTCATCTATCTTGAGACCCTCGACCTCCTGGGAGTCAGGAGGTACCAACTCCGACCCAGCGCCGGGGGGTTCCATGGCATCGTGCCAGGGAAGAAGGCCTTTCCCGTCGGCCGTATCGACCTTCCTGTTTGTTTTGGCACCCCTGCCAACTTCAGGAAAGAGACCCTCACCTTCGAGGTGGTCGGGTTTCACGGAACGTATCACGCCATCATCAGCCGACCGGGCTACGCGCAGTTCATGGCGATCCCGAACTACACCTACCTCAAGCTCAAGATGCCAGGACCCAAAGGCGTCATCACTGTCGCCTCCTCCTACGAGCACGGGTACGACTGCGATGTCGAATGCGTCGAATATGGGGAGGCCGTCGAGCAAAATGCCATGATAGCCGTGACCCTCGAGCACCTCGCCGATGAGATGCCAGACCCCAAGCGACACGCCGGCAACTTCGAGCCAGCACAAGACACCAAGAAAGTCCCCCTCGACCCGAGCTGCCCATGCGAGAAGGTGCTAACGATCAGCGCCGACCTTGAGGACAAATAGGAAGCCGTGCTCGTCGACTTTCTCCGCACAAACGCCGATATGTTTGCGTGGAGTCCTTCGGATATACCGGGCATACCGAGGGAAGTCGCCGAGCACGCCTTGGAAATCCGGGCCGGGTCCAGACCGGTGAAGCAACGCCTGCGCCGCTTCGACGAGGAGAAGCGCAGGATCATCGGCGAGGAGGTACACAAGCTTTTGGCGGCTGGATTCATCAAGGAGGTCCATCACCCCGAATGGTTAGCTAATCCCGTGTTAGTTAAGAAAAAGAATAGAAAAATGCGGATGTGTATTGACTATACTAGTTTAAACAAAGCATGTCCCAAAGTTCCGTTTCCTTTACCACGCATTGATCAAATTGTCGACTCTACCGCGGGATGTGAAACCCTCTCGTTCCTCGATGCTTATTCCGGCTACCACCAAATCAAGATGAAAGAGTCTGACCAGCTCACGACTTCCTTCATCACACCCTTTGGCATGTACTGCTACATTACCATGCCCTTCGGCCTTTGAAACGCCGGGGCAACGTATCAGCGGTGCATGCTACATTTCTTCGGCGAACACATAGGCGACACGGTCGAGGCCTACGTCGATGACATCGTGGTCAAGTCCAAAAGAGCGGACAACCTCCTCCGAGACCTTGAGATCGCGTTCGGATGCCTTCGAGCCAAAAACATAAGACTCAACCCCGAGAAATGTGTCTTCGGGGTGCCTCGGGGCATGCTCCTCGGATACATCGTCTCCCAGCGCGGGATCGAGGCCAACCCCGAGAAGGTGGCGGCCATCACGCGAATGGGGCCGATTCAGGATCTCAAGGGCGTGCAGAGGGTCACGGGTTGCCTCGCGGCCCTCAGCCGCTTTATCTCACGCTTAGGGGAAAAGGCCATGCCTCTGTACCGCCTCTTGAAAAAATCCGAGCGATTCACATGGACCGCGGAGGCCGAGGAGGCCCTCGACGAACTCAAAGCCAAGCTGACCTCCACTCCGATTCTCGTCCCTCCTCGACCGGCGATGTCGACTGAACCACCCGAGCCCCTCCTCCTCTATGTCGCCGCAACCACTCAGGTGGTCAGCACGGCCATAGTGGTGGTAAGGCAAGAGGAAGGGCGCGCTTTGCCAGTCCGACGGCCGGTTTACTTCGTCAGCGAAGTGCTTTCAAAAATGAAAATCCGCTACCCACAGGTGCAGAAGCTGCTATACGCCATCGTCCTTACGCGTCGCAAGCTCCAGCATTACTTCCTCAGCCACCCGGTTACTGTGGTATCTTCGTTCCCCTTGGGAGAGATCATCCATAACTGGGAGGCCGCTGGGAGGATCGCTAAGTGGTCGGTCGAGCTCATGGACGAGACCGTCACCTACGCACCATAGAAGGCCATCAAATCTCAAGTGCTGGTAGATTTCGTCGCCGAGTGGACCGACACTCAGTTGCCACCAGTCCAAATCCAAGCCGAGCTGTGGACGATGTACTTCAACGGGTCGCTCATGAAGACAGGAGCAGGCGCGGGCTTGCTCTTCATTTCACCCCTCGGAGTCCACATGCGCTATGTCATTCGCATCCACTTTGCTGCTTCTAACAACATCGCGGAGTACGAAGCACTTGTCGCTGGATTACGAATCGCCCTTGAACTCAGGGTCCGACGCCTTGACGTTTGAGGCGACTCGCAGCTAATCATCGACCAAGTGATGAAGGCCTCGAGCTGCCACGACGCCAAGATGGAAGCATACTGCAATGAAGTGCGCAAGTTGGAAGACAAGTTCCATGGCCTCGAGCTTAGTCATATCGCTCGACGGTACAACGAAGCCGCGGATGAGCTCGCAAAAATCGCATCGACTCGAGGTATAGTCCCTCTGGATGTGTTCTCGAGGGACCTCTTCGAGCCCTTCGTCGATTTGGGCTCGGGGGCTTGCACTACGCCCTCGAAGCTCCACCCCATGACCTCGACCGGGGCCCCCTCGACCGGGGCCCAGGTTATGGAGATCCAGGAGACCCCTCCTCCGTCGAACCCACTGCCGGATTGGCGAGCCCCTTTACTCGACTGCCTCATTCGGGGAGAGCTTCCAGAGGACCGGACCGAAGCTCGACGGATCGCACGACGGGCCAAGTCCTACGTCATCTACGGTGACGGCAAGGAACTCTACAGGTGAAGCCCCTCAGGCGTTCTTCAGCGCTGCATTACCATCGAGGAAGGCAGGAGGCTCCTCGAGGACATACACTCGGGGGCCTGCGGCCATCATGCAGCACCAAGGACCCTCGTAGGCAATGCCTTTGGACAGGGTTTCTTCTGGCCGACCGCCATTTTTGACGCCACAAACATTGTCCGTTCGTGCAAAGGGTGTCAATTTTACGCCAAGCAGATGCACCTCCCAGCTCACGCCCTACAAATGATCCCCATCACCTGGCCGTTCGCGGTCTGGGGGCTCGATCTTGTGGGGCCTCTCAAGAGGATAACCAAAGGGTACATGCACCTGCTCGTTGCCATCGACAAGTTTACCAAGTGGATCGAGGCCTGGCCCATCAGCAACATCCGCTCCGAACGGGCAGTTGAGTTCTTCACCGACATCATCCATCGCTTCGGGGTCCCGAACGTCATCATCACTGACAATGGCACACAGTTCACCAGCAAGAAGTTCTTGGACTTCTGCGATCGCCATCACATCCGTGTGAATTGGTCCGCGGTTGCACATCCTCGAACTAATGGCCAGGTCGAGCGCGCCAATGGCATGATTTTACAGGGCCTCAAGCCAAGGATCCTCAACCGCCTCAGCAGGCACGGAAAAAAATGGGCCACGGAGCTGCCCTCGGTCCTATGGAGCTTAAGGACAACACCTAGTCGAGCCACGGGCTTCACCCCATTCTTCTTGGTCTATGGGTCCGAGGCCGTCCTCCCCACTGACCTCGAGTATGGTTCCCCTCGACTAAAGGCGTACAACGAGCAAAGCAATGAAGAAGCCCTCGCAAACGCCGTCGACCAGCTCGAGGAGGCTCGAGACATGGCGCTAATTCACTCCGTGAGGTACTAGCAAAAACTTCGACGCTACCACGACAAGCACGTGCGCCCGAGGGACTTCCAGGTTGGAGACCTCGTCCTACGTCGACGACAGAGCAACAAGGGACGTCACAAGCTGACCCCGCCATGGGAAGGCCCATACACCATAGCTGAGGTGCTAAAGCCCGGGACGTACAAGCTCGCTAACGAAAAAGGCGAAATCCTCACCAACGCATGGAACATCGAACAGCTACGTCGTTTCTACCCTTAGGGCAACAGTGCCCTTGTACATTCTCGCATGTTTTGTACATTTCCGCACGACAAATATAAAGAGTACTTTCGATTGTAAGTTTAAACTTGTTATTGTACATGCAAGAGGTAGCCTCGACCCTGTATCGCCAGAGTCGAGCCTCCCTCGGGGGCTAAAGGGGGGGACCCCCTAAGTTCCTAAAAATACGAACGACTTTTTTTTCGCACGCCTTCCTCTCGCTTCCCAACTAAGTTGAAAAACGCCTCGAACTCCCTAGGGGTCGAGGGCTGTCGAGCCGGAGCTCTCCTACGCCTTCGGGCTACGGTACCTCCACTCGCTCCCCCCTCGAGGGATACGAGCTTGCGTCGAACGCTCAGTCGGAAAGCAAGAGTCAGGCAATCAGAACTCTAGCGCTTCTTCTTTCTCAGGCCTCGATACGCTTCGCGACTAAGTAGAAAACGCCTCGAACTCCCTAGAGGGTCGAGGGCTGTCGAGCCGGGAGCTCTCCTACGCCTCCGGACTATGGTACCTCCACTCGCTCCCCCCTCGAGGGATACGAGCATGCGTCAAAAACTTAGTCAAAAAAGCAAAGTCTAGGTGAAAAGAAAGCTGAAAAGGCTCGAAAGTAAAATGATAAATCGCATTATGATAAATGCATTAATATTCAAAAAGGGCTTTCGAAGCCACATTGAATATAAGTTACAAAAAACTGATTCATTACATGGGCACCTTCGCCCAGCCTTGCCCTACAGGCCCGCTCCGTCGCCGCCCTCCTCGACGTGGTACCCTTCAACCGCAGGGGGGAGGACTTCGTCCTCAAACAGCTTCGCCAGCGCTCCCCCCGGCCTCTCGGCCTCATGAATGAGCCCTCGGCATCGCTCCTCATTCTCTGCGTCGGTCTTCGAGATGTCAGGAACAAAGCCTTGGGCCACCACGTTCATGGCAAAGATGAAGCCGGAGGAGACCACTGCAAACGCCCGCTTCACGCCGGTATGAAGTGCCTCCCGCACGCGATCGCGAAGGGTGGCGTCGAGGTAGTAGATCCGGTCGACAAGCGCGGCACCCGGGATGTCTTCTTCGACACCCTCGACGGGCCCGACCTCCCAGGAGGCGTAGAGCCCGTCGAGGGCAACCCGGAGCCGGCCGAGAAGCGCCCCCTCCGCCGCGAGGCTCTCCTGCAGTGCCTTGGCAGCGGTCTGGGTAGCGAGCCGCTCAGACTCGAGGCCTGAAACACAAAGCAAGAATCAAACAAAACCATACGGGAAGGAAAATGATCAAAAGCCCTTTAGGGAACTCACCAACATAGCGAGTCTCGAGGGCGTTGCGATCCTCCAGCACGGCGTCGCGCTCCCCCCGAGCCTCGTCCCGCTCCCGCTGGGCCTCCTTGAAGGCCCGGGTCACCTCCGTCTTCTCCAAGCGGAGGGTCTCGAGGGCACCACCAGCCAGGATGATGGCCTGCTCCTTCTCCTGGAGGGTGGCCTTCATTGCCCCGAGCTAGGTTTCCAGGCCAGTAGCTCGGTTCTTCTCCTCCTGGACCAAGGAGGAGAGGGCATTGCGCGCGGTGGAGACTTCAGCAAAATTGGCCTCAAGCGAGCGGATGCGCTCCAAGGAGCTTCGAGCCACCGCCACGAGAAGCTCGACGCGCTCCTGGGCTCGGATGCTCTCGCCCCTGGCCTTCTCCGCTTCGGCCTTTGCCGTGTCAGCCTCCTCCCTCGCACGCTTGAGCTCCTCCTTGAGGTGGGAGGCTTCCCCTCGAGCGGTGTCGGAGTCCTCCTTCACCCGGGTGGCCTCCTCTTTGGCTTTGGCAGCCTCCTCCCTGGTCCGCTTCAGCTCCTCTTCGATCTCGGCCACCCTGCCCTGCGCAGAGCGGCTGGCTTCGAGTTGGCGAAGCACTTCCTCCCGGTTGTTGTGCGTTTCATGGAGGAAGTCTGACTTGGAGTAAGAATGCCTCCGCGCCTCCTGGGGATAGGAAATCGAGGGTTAAGGCATCCCATACAGAAAAACTTAAAAAACTGCATATGGCCTACACAGTGACTCACCGCGAGGTTCCGGTCGAGGCCTTCCGCGAGCTTGACGCCCAGCTTCAGCAAGTGCCGCAGCCTCACCCGGGACCGCTCGGCCTCCTCCCAGCACTTGTCCTCCGCCGGGTCGTTCATCTCGATCCCCGGGGCGCTGGAGTCGCCAGGTTCCCGAAGTATGATGCGCTCCATGCCCCAACATGGAAGGACCGTCTTGACCTTGGTTCGCGCCAAGGACTCGATCTCGTCCACCACGTCGTGTGGGGCGCTGTAACGCACGGCCAACTCCGTCGGGCCGCTGAACTCCAAAATGGCACCAGCACTCCTCAGCCCAGGGTCGGAAGACGACCTCCTCAGCAGTCCAGAAGCCGCCGTCTTCTCCGGCCGCTCTGTCGACGGTTGTAGCGGCTGGCTCGACGCTGCTTCTAGCGCCTTCGGCAGCAGCAGCGGAGGTGTCGAGGCCGTCGCCTCCCCCAACACCACGACTTGTGGCACCGGCAGGACCACCATCGACGCGTCCGCTGCCGGGTTCAGTACCGAGGCCTCCTCTGGTTGCGCCCCCGGCAGCCGTGGGACCATCGACGCCTTCGACGTCATTTCTCCTTCGGCCAACAGCTCATCCAGGGTAATCACAGACACCCATTGCTTGGGCAGTCCGGAAGTCGCCTCCGCCTCCGACGTCTCAGGCGGTTGCTGTGTCGGCGGGTCCAGTGGCGCCGTGTCCCTCGGCGGCGTCTGCTGCGCCTGCTGATGCTGGGGCTGGCCCCTAGTTTCCTCCTCCTCCCGCCGCTCTGATGGCTCCTCCTCCTCCTGCTGCAATCGTGGCAGCTCCGCTTCTTGCAGGGCCCCCTGCCCCTGCTCCCTCTGGGCCTCGAGCTCGCGTAGCCCCGCCGGCCAGGGCCGCCGCTCTCTCATCGAGGGAGGAAGGGCCGTGGTCTCCTCACCCTCGAGGTCCACGACGGCTACCTCCTCTCCCGGTTCATGGCCCTCGGGGGCTCCCGCCTTAGGTGCGGGGATCGAAGCCTCCGGCCCGCCAGGAACGGAAGCTCCTGACATCGGGGCACCGCCCCCTGGTGCCGGGCCAAGCTCGAGGGCCGCAGGTGATGACGTCAAGGAGGCGCTCCCTCCTCCATGCGTCCTCCCCGGCTCGGAGTCGCCGCCCATCGCGGACCCCGAGACGCTCGACCCTGCAGCAAGAGTGGAGCCCGTCAGCCTACCACGCGCCAGAGCACCGAGGGCAGAGGATAACCACTTGGCTTCCCACGGAGCCAAGGGCCTCAATGTCGCACCTGTGACTGGGGCCACCATCTTCGCGGCTACATCCATCTTGAGCCGCTTAGCCGACGCGAGAGACGCCTCCTCGATCTGGCGCTTGGGCCTGGATGGGAAGCAGAACGGCAAAAAGTTTATTAAATTATGCGAGGAAGACCCAACGAAAAGAAAATAAATCAATGACACTTACCCGAAGGGGATAGAGGCCTTTCAGGTCCCCCTCGAACCGCTAGCGGATCTCAAGACCCTTCCTGAAGCTGAGCTCTTCCCAGGGCTGAGGCTACTCGGGGCCATTGGTGGGGTCGCCGCGCCTCCCCGCTTCGACGGGGCCTCCTGGGCACGGCTCTGCTCCGCCCGTGCCGACGATCGGGACTGGGTTTCCCGAATCGAAGTGGGTGGGGTCCCGCCTCGAGTACGATGCGAGGAGGGTGAACCTCCTTGAGGCAAGGCCTCGGCCCCCTTTTTCCACGCCGGCGCTCCGAGGCTGACGCCACCGGCTGGGGGGCGCGCTGCTCCGCCACCTCCTCCTGCACGAAGGGGCGGTCAGCATGGGAGGAACCCGACAAGATGCGGTCGAGGCGCCCCTCCACCCGCTCGACGTCGTCACTGTCATCATCATCTTCATCTCCCTCAGACGAGGGAGACTCCTCCTCCGGGAGCCCGTCGCGCCTCTGCTCAGCGCGGCGCTTCGCGAGTCTTTCGCGCTCCCAGAGCTTCTTGGCTTTCCTCTTCTCCTCCTCGTCCTTACTCCGCTTCTCTTGCTGGGTGGTGAAGCGTCTTACCTGACGATCGGGAGCGTCCTCCCTCAGCGGGGGCCTCGATCTCCGGTAGTCGATTCTCCCCTACACAAAGACTTTTAGTCACAGGGACAAGAGAAAGGGAAGGGGGAAAATGTGAAAGGCACGGCTTGAGGCACTCACCAGGTCGAGGCAACCCTCCTCAGGCCGCATGGGGAGGCGGTTGACGTCTTCCACCCTGAACAAGCCAGCCACCATCCCCTTTACCCGCGCGACGACTTCCAAAGCGGACGGCCTCTCGCCGGGCATCCGGCACCTTTTGAGAACCTCGGGCGCCGCCGAGGGGAGCATCTCGTCCAACCGCAACGGGCGCTCCATCAGAGGGAGCACCCATCGACTGTGGAAGGCCGAGACCACCACATCCGCCATTAGGCCCACCTCTTGAAGGGTCCTCATCGCGACGACGAGGGGATGAAGTCGACGCTGAAGATCTCCCGCGACACCGTGCGGCCAGTTGTATGGACGCTCGGCGATGAGCCGCCCGATGTACGGCGGGAGGTAGCCACCATCGTTGCGAAGGTAGAAACACTGTTCATCCCACCGGGAGTGGTTGGACGTCAACCCGGTGGGGATGTACTCACGTGGCTCCTCCAACCTTCCGGTCTTCAACGCGAAGTTGAGGCACTCCGCCCTGACGATTCGCCTTACTCCTTGCGCCACCGGGGAGGCGAACCACTCCCCCTTGTAAAGGTGGAGCCATAGCTCCCAATGTGGCGCCATCCCGAGGTAGCCCTCGTAGACGGCCGCGAAGATGGCGGCGTTGGAGATGGTGTTGGGGGAGAAATGGTGGAGCTCGACACCGTAGAAGTTCGTCAACCCCCGCATGAACTCGCTCGGGGGCACACCGAACCCGTGCCGGTGGTACTTGAGGAAGCTCACCACGTATCCCTCCGGTGGATTTGGCTCTTCGTGGTCCCTGGGCGGCGCAATCCACTCCGGCCGGTTCGAGTCGGTGACGGGGCGGAGAAGTCCTTCCCTCACCAGCTCAATCAGCCTTTGCCGCGTCACGGTCGACGGGCGCCAGGGCTCGGCGGGCTGGAGGACGGGGGCCATGTTGGCAGCGGCAGCACAGATCTGCTCGGTGGGCGCGGCGGCGGCAACGATAGCACGAATCTCCTCAGCGGACGGGCGACCAGGAAGGTTCCCAATCGCGACTTCTCGCTCTAAGTTTTTACCCTCACGCGTGCAGGATAGCAGGAGTTCGAAAGGATGGCAAAAGTGGGAGCGAACACCTGTCCCCCTCTGTTTTTATACTCAGGAAGAGCAACGGGCGGAGTCCGGCGGCAGGAAAAAGGTAACTCCCCACAATTAATGCGTTTACCTGACCGTTCCCCCCTCGACCCTCGATCGGACGCACGCGTCACACTTCTGACAGAGAGCCGTTGCTCGGGCCCGCCACGATCACACCGCTGAAGCCCTTCTCCTCAAAAGGCGCATCCAATGATAAGAAAAGAGAACCGTTGCTCGCTAACGGAGTTTCCTATGAAAGGTAAAACGAGGCTCTGTCCCCACCTCAAAGCCTCGAGGGAGCGAAGGCCGGTCCTCGAGTGAGGGCTCAACGGCCGCCCTTGAGCCACGTCA
>CM041633.1:34279157-34386921 GCA_023333625.1 Bothriochloa decipiens | reverse complement strand
GGCCGGTCCTCGAGTGAGGGCTCAACGGCCGCCCTTGAGCCACGTCAGAACCTCGAGGGAGCGAAGGCCGGTCCTCGAGTGAGGGCTCAACGGCTGCCCTTGAGCCACGCCAAAATCTCGAGGGAGCAAAGGCCGGCCCTCGAGTGAGGGCTCAATGGCCGCCCTTGAGCACCAAAAAAGAATGGTTACTCGCCGACGGAGATTTCCACGAGAGGTGAAAATGGGCTCTGACCCTACCACAAAGTCTCAAGGGAGCGAAGGCCGGTCCTCGAGTGAGGGCTCAACGGTCACCCTTGAGCACCAAAACATCGGGCTCCGGCCCTAAGCCTCGAAGGAGCGAAGGCTGACCCCACGAACAGGGTTCGATAGCCGCCCTCGAGCACTCGAGTCAGGGGTGACCAAGGGGGAGCCAACACGAAGCCCTGCTCGAGAACGAACTCTCGAGACCCCTTTGGACGCATCCAAGGCGAAACACTATGGACTTTATCGAATGGAATCGGTATCCGTAGGACCATTGTGTTTTGCTTTAATGAGACCGCCTCTGGGCCTTCTGCCGACCTCCATCGAACGAGGAACGGGCTCTCGCTTGGATTTTCCCGTTACCAGCTCACTGAGAACTTCGCGGCTCACCCCATCGGGGGTAGTCCGATGCTTCTTGCCTCACATCCGATCGAAAGGACTCATGAGAAGAATGCCGAGGCCAGCAACGCCCCAGCCGCACGAGGCTCGGGGGCTCGCCTGTGCCCGGCGCCCCTCGACGAAAGAGGGTCAAAAATCCCCCGGGGGCTCCCCTCGGTAAAGCGCTACGACCCTAGTTCAGGCCTGTACCCGACTGGACAAGCACCCTTTAACTAAAATATAAATAAAGCCCTCACAGGAGTCTTTCGACTCCTACGAGGCCTCGGGGGCTACCCCCGCGGGGGTCGCTCGCGCGCCCCCCACGAAAAAGTTCGAATCACGTCCCATTTCTAATTCCTGACCCCCTGCCCGAGTGACATCACTTGCACAGGGGCTCGGGGGCTACTGTCGATACCCAGAAAATGGGTACCCTAAACCCTTGGTTTACCAAACTAAACCCCGCAAAATCAGGAACTCGACCCCTCCGGTAACCTCCCGCGATAACGTACAAAGGCCCGCAGGCTGAGACATATCGGGCTGACCCACGAACGGACAACGACGGCCCAAAGCCAAAGCCTGCTCGGGAGGCTACCGAACGGACTAGCACTGTACACTCGGGAGGCTACCGAACGGACTAGCACTGTACACTCGGGAGGCTACCGAACGGACTAGCACTGTACACTCGGGAGGCTACCGAATGGACTGGTACTATACACACGAGGTTACAATTCAGGTGACCCCTCGAAGATGGGACTTCGTCCGCCGAACGAGCCTGCCCTCGAGGACGTAACTTCGCTCGCCGAACGAGCCTGCCCTCGAGGACGAAACTTTGTTCGGGCGAATGGGTGGCCCTCGAGGGGAGTACACCCCTCGGTTTACCGACTCTCCCGTATGGGCCCGAGCGCATTTAATGCGATCTATCTACCCCCGCCTAACCGCATGGCCACAGTTACGGTAACAGTTACTAGCGTGGCGGTCAAAACTGGCTTTTACTGCCCATGCCCCGGAATCCCGCAAGTAGTACTATGCTATTGCACCATACCGAGCACTGTGCCATGTCCAGCACCACCTCGAGACATATAAACTAGCATGTTTCCCGCATTTTTCGGGATTCAGCCTTATCCAGCGAAGCTCGACCTCCTCGGCATGACCCCCTCGACTCCAGCTAAGACCCTCGACCGTCGCCCCTCGACTTCATCAAACGAACCCTCGAGCGGAACTTCAACAACTCCCGACGCGACGGTTGCAGGGCCTCCCATAACCACAAGATCACTATCATCGCCGTTGCGCTCCGCCTAGGCTGATTTCGGCTGCTTTCTAACTGGTGCGATGCCACCCTACCACTCAGTACTGAGACATCCCGGATAAATACCACCGGCACATTGAGACTATGAGACGTGGTTACCGGGGCCACCAAGGTAACTATACGGCTTTAAGGAGGGTGTGGGTCCCAAACGCCCGTGCCTCCTGACACTATCTGCTAACAACCTAGTAGTAGTAGCACCATCCTAGCTAGTCTGACATCCGTCCCCCGCCCATACAGGGGCAAGCGGTGAGCACGTAGGTCCCAAGGTTTCGGTTCTCAAGAGATGTCAGGTCCTAGGGGATCAGACAGGATTATCTCCCCGTAGGGACTAAAATAGTCCATGCTAAAATAGCACCTCCTACCCGGGGCTTCGCTCCACGAAGGCTCTCACCCCCGAGATCACCATATACCTCACAATGTATCCACCACAGATACCTCGCATAGGGATGCCCAGAATACACCCCCGGCAAGACTCACCCTCATGGCTCATCGTAGACTCCTGTTTGATTGACTCAAACCCTCACCACACACCCAAGACACACGCAGCACTCTCCCCTAGTAAAGTGGCACCACGTGCCTTAACCATATACCATACCATACTCTCCACCATGGTCAATGACAGATGGGACCCAGTCAATGGTCAACCGTTGACCAGTCAACGGTCAACGTCGACGGGCCTGGTCTGGGCCTGGATGGGCTTGGACAGGGCCAAATATGGGCTGGGTTGGGCCGCCCGGCCCGGACACGTGGCAATCAGCTGGGCTTCCATGTGGCGGACGTGGGCTCCTAATTGCTTGGTCTACGTCTTTAACTACGTGGACTTGGTCCATGGTGCACCAAAGGTAGAGGGCTCACGTGGCATGCCCCTGTTGGTCCACGGTGGCCACATTGTGGATGCGGTCCACACAGGGCAGGGGAAATTTTCCCCTTTCCCCATCGCGCGGCCAGGCACAGCGACGCTGTCGTCAGCGGCGAGCGGTGCGACGGCGCTGGTGCCTCAGGCTGGGGCAGGAGGACGGCCAAGGCATCACGGGAGCTTGACGGTGGCGGCTGCAGGGTCACGGCGAGTCACGGGTGTGCCGGCTGGCCGGCAAGCGAGTCACGATGGCGCTGAGCGATGGCGGCGCGGTGACAGGGCTCCTCGACGTGGGGAAAGTGGCTTCGCGGTGGCGGTGCGAGGGTGGCTGTGGAGTCCAAGCGGGGCTGCGGTTCCTTGGCTCACCGACCCGCACGCAACGGTGGTGGCGGACGGTGAGGCCACGGCTGCAAGGCGCTGTGGTGCACGGGAGACAGCTTTGAGTCATGCAACGGGCTCGCGAGGTCAAGGCGAACGAGTCTAGGTGCTCAATCTGGGAAAAGGGATCTCCCAGTGGGCGATCGATGGCGAGGCACTCTGCGGCGGAGGTTGGCGTCGGCGGCAAAATCCTCCAGCGAAGCTTCGATTGGGCCACCATCTTCTCCTTCCCCTACCGATTGGAGAAGTTGGGATCTCCATGAGCTACTTAGCGTGGCTACTAGGGTCTCGGCGGAGGCGCACGCGGCGGTGAATGCCACGACAGTGCTCCGGCGGCCGGGTGCTCTAGCGACCGAGGCTGCAAAATCACGTGGCCTCACTGGGGTCGAATAGGCCCCAAGAAGTTGCCATTGAGGCATCACAGAGAGGATGGGAGAGCTAATGAAATGAGAAGATTATCAGAGCAGTGGGAACGTAGCGGAACTCTAGCGGCGGCCATGGCAGAGCAGGGCAAGAGTGGTAGCGGTATCACCTGTGTGGCGCGTTGGTGGCGGCTGGGCTTGGAGAAGGTGCATGCGGGGAACTAGAAGCAGAGCAGCGTCAGCTGGTGTAGTCGTACTAGGTCACCGGGGCTCCTCTGGCGCACGGACGGACGGCGGTGATGCTCTGGCTCCAGCTCCTCTCCGCCTTCTTCTCCTCCCTCTCCTTCTCCTCTGGTCTGGCAAGTGCGCGGGCACGGGAAACCCTAGCACCCGGGTGCTCCTCCCTCTTATAGTCATGGTGGCCAGCGGCGGATGGTAAAGATGGAAGGTGCCCATCTAACGGTTGTGCGCGGCCGCGACTAGGGTTAGGGCAACCGGGGTGCGGCGCAGAGGACGGACGGCTGCGGCTGGCGCGGTGGGCCACGGGGCGAAGCGGACGGCGGGGGTTCACCGTTCCATTTCTGGCACGACGGACAAGACGTCCGGTCGGTTAGAAGTGGAATCTGACAGGGCGGCCCCACCCGTCAGCAAGAGGGAGTGGAGGCAGGCGCGGTGCGCGTGAGGCCAGGCCCCTTGCTGGGCTGTTCTGGCTTTGTGGGTCATGGTGCGAGTAGGACAACAGGCGTGGGAGGTGGGCCGCGGGCATGCGAGGCCGACTGGCCATGCTGGGCTGCCCTGGTGGGCGGCTTAGCTAGGCCACGACCTTGGCCGTTGTGGGCCGGTGCGGGGTGAGGGGCAGTGGGCCAAGCTGGGCTTCATCTCCGGCTTGGGTTGCTTTCCCTTTTCCATTTCCTATTCCCTTTTCCATGTCGTGGTTAGGTTAGTGCATAGAGGTTAATGACCATGGTACAACCTCATGCTAGGCCTACTACGGTCTCATGGTCTAGTTGGAAGCCAAGTCCAAGGTTAGTGGCACATATTTACGTACATGATATAAAGGTTTATTTGATTTTATTGGACATCACATAAAATCAAATAAGAAGCAAATCAGTCTTGTAATTAAAATGCAAATGTTCAACTAACATTGGGTGCTACTTGTGCAACTACTAGTGGGTTTCCTACATGACACTCACCAACAAAGAGTTGGTTTAGAAAAATTTTTGTTGGTTGTGACTTTTGATGTTTGAGATTTTTAGGGATGTTACAGTCCAACCCCCTTATGAGAATCTCGTCCTCGAGATTAAAGGTGTAACTTGCTCCTCCAACGGGTAGGGGTAGAGCTTCCTTTAGTTGCTTCTCTTTCTGCATGATTGATCTCCTAAGTTGCTTCTCTTTCTGCATGATTGATCTGCTGAACTTGCACATTGGTATGACGGCTCTCCTGGGTCCTTCGGTGGCTTTGTTCAAAAGCAGGCGGGGTGCCCTCTATATTCCAAGGCATCCTGGTCTTCTAGTGCCTTAGGGGATATTGGTTGTTGTGGTAGCTCTAAACTCTTGTGCTGCTATGACAATTGGAACACTGGGTGTACATTCATGAGTTGTCCAGGCAACTCTATCCTGTAGGCAAGCTTGCTAATTCTGGTACCAATCCGGTACGGTTCCTTATATCCTAGGGGTTAGCTTTCTTTTACACAGAGACTAAGAGTTCCTCGAAGTGGGAAGACCTTAAGGCAGGCATGGTTCCCGATTTCAACTCAAGGCCTTTACATCTGTTGTTTGGATAGTTCTCCTGATGGTTCCCGGGAAGGCATTAGGTCCTTTCACACTTGGGCGACTCCTTTCTTGGCCTCATTGATGGTGGCAGGTCCAAGGATGTTGATCTCTTTCCATCTTCTAACCTCAAACCAGGGGTGGGTTTTCCATAGCCTTCCTATACATGGGCTTTTAATGGTGATGTCCGAAGACTAGCTTGGCAGCTGCTGTTGAATAAGACTCAGCATAGACCCAATTTTTTTCCAATTTGTCCATACTAGAGAATACAAGCTCGGAGCTTGTCCTCAAGGGTCGAATTTCACACTCACCGTCTGACCATCGATCCGAGGGTGATAATGGATGCGGTGGTCCAATTGAGTTTCCATAGCATCGTCTAGGGCTTGTCCAAAACTTGGACGTGTATGGAGGTTCATGATCCGATATTATGCTTCCAGGGGCTCCATGTAGCTTGAGAACGTTCCCATTAAACAGATATGCTAGCGGTCCATCTCTGGTGTCACTCTTGATTGCCAAGGAGTGAGCTACTTTGGGTCAGGCGATCGATTATCGCTCATATAGCATGCCCTTCGGGGTTCGAGGCTCACCCATGATGAAGTCCATAGGCATGCCATCATGTTTCCATCCAGATGCCTCAAGTGGCTTGGCAGCCCTACAGGTCTCTTGTGCTCAGCTTGACGCGTCTGCATATGCCACTCCCAATAGCATGTCCTCCGTTATCTGCCTTCATACTCCTCCACTAGGATTCCCTTTTCAAAATTGCATACTTCCTGGTGCTCTCAGGGTGGATGCAAGAGTTGAGCTCATGCTCTTCTGATAGGGTTTTATTGCGCGTGGCGGAGTCAGAAAGGCTCACAGATGCTGTTCTTGTACCCAAGAGTGCTTTGCTCGTCCTTACTAACTCCTGGGCACTCACTCTGCATCAGGAGCTCGTGTACCTCCCAAGTCCCTGGACAATGGTGCTGGGCTTCACAGATCCGGTTCATGAGGGTGTGGTGCACACGAAGCTCATTCAACAGGCCATGGGGTGTCACCTCAAGCTGTAACTCATCTACGTCCTCTTGCAACTCCTTGGGAAAAGTTGTGGTGAACAAGGCATGACAATGGCTCTTGTGGCTAAGAGCATCAGCGACTTCATTAGCCTTTCATGGGTGGTAAAGGATCTCCACATCGTAGTCCTTAATCAACTCTAGCCAACGACGCTACCTCATGTTTAGATCTTCCCGGGTGAAAAAGTACTTCAGGCTCTTGTGATCGGTGTAGATCTCACACTTGTTCCCAATCAGGTAATGCCTCCAAATCTTCAATGCATGGATCACAGCTGTAATCTCGAGTTCATGGGTAGGGTAACTTTGTTCGTGCTCCTTAAGCTAACGGGAAGCATAGGCAATGACTTTCCCATTTTGCCTCAGAACACAACCAAGCCTGTGGTGAGATGCATCGCCATAGACCACAAAGTCCTAGGGGACATCAGGCAAGGCAAGAACAGGCGTCGTGGTGAGCTTCTCTTTCAGGGTCTGGAAACTCTGTTCGCACTGGGGCGTCCATTCAAACTCATTGGTCTTTTTTAGGAGGTTGATCATGGGGTGAGCTGTGTGGGAGAATTCCTCATTGAATTGGTGGTACTAACCGACCAATTCCAAGAAACCTCACACATCGGTCGCATCTACGGTTGCTCTCACTCCTCCATTATCTTTGTGTTGGACAGGTCAACAGCTACTCCGATAGCGTCGAGTACATGGCTTAGGAGAATTGACCCATTCAAGCCAGACTCATACTTGCTGAACTTGGTGTAGAGCTGATGCTTTTGTATCTTCTCCAATATCATCCTTAGGTGCTGCTCATATAGTAACCTGATCTAAGGGCAATCATGGCAAAGTACTTAGTATTGCAGCCAATCTTGCAGGTCTCTATCCTTGGTAGGGGTGTTTGTCCCTAATAGCATTACATCCTGTTTCCTTGTTTTTCCTTGTGCATAGAGGGTTGTGTTCACCTAGTTGGGCTTGCATTGATCCATGTGTTCGCTTGAAGAGATCTCCTCCAAATAATAAAGTATTGCTCATGCTTTCAGGGATGGTAAGGTAAGCTTAGCTACTAGGGTATCCTAGTGTAGCGATCTAGATAACCTACTTCTCTGGGGTGGAGGCATCGAAAGGGACTAGAACTGAGGGAATCCTCATATGGTAGTTGTGTAGGTCAAAATCTTATGCAGACTTGGTAGTAAGTGCATAAAAGACGCAATACCAGGTTTAAAACAAAATTGAAGCATTAACTCCAATTATAAGCACTATGTCGGGGGTGTCCTTAGCAACTTGCTTGGCGAGACACCAGTAGGCATCTTTTTGCTCTCTGCGGCTCATGGGACTTGTGGTGGCATCCTTCAGAGGGCAAAATGCAACCTTATGCCCCTTTTGGCCACATCTGAAACTGGTTATTCCATTGAGGGTGACTCTTGTGTTCTGTTCTTCTTTGTTAGGAACGTCTTTAGTAGAACCATGTGTAAGTTTCCAGTGGGCAGCTCATGCATCATTGTGAACCTCCTTTGCTGAATCCTGAATCCTCTTGAAAGGGGTCATAGCTAGTGAAACACTGTCGATCCCTGGGCAGCTAATGACTTTGTGACCTGGTTGACCACATCCAAAACAAATGATGGGTCCACCACTTGTAGGTGCAGGCGTGGCAACCTTGTTACTTGGGCATCCTAAAACTCTATGGCCAGGCTGGCCACATCTGTAGCAGGTGAAAGGCACATTGGTCTCAGGGGCAAGTGAGGTAGTCTCCCATGTGTCACAAACCTGAAGGGCGCGACTCTGGAAGGAGCTGCTTGTAGGGAGATCATGTGTGCGCGGTCGTTGCTGGACCGGGTTGTGAGATGATCCCTCAAGGTGACGCTTCATTCGAACGAGTGAGCCTAACTCACGGTGGGTCTTCTCTGACTTCATTGCCTTGTTGATGGCCTCCTCAAGGGTGTGGCAAGTCCTTGTGATAACAATGCGATAGGGAACTTATAGTCCCTGAATGAAGTAATATAGCTTGTCCTCCTCGGTGGCCACACTCTCAAGGTGCACATACCACATCAGGTGAATGAAGCGGATAGCATACTCGTGAACTGTGTCGGCTCCTTGCTTGATATGATGGAGCTCTTCTGCTAGATTCTCCTCCACTTCTGTTAGCACATGACGCTCGTAAAAGGCCTTAGTGAACTCATCCCACGAGATTTTGGTGGGGTCTGGGTGAGATGTGCTGAATCCATTCCACCATGCTTGAGTGTTACCCTCGAAGTGGTGGGCTATGATCTTGACCTGTTCCTCCTTTATGTAGATGGTTGATTTCTGCCACTCAGTCATGTCATATAGCCAGTCCATGGTGGTGATAGGGTCACCGTTGGCACCATCAAAGGTAGGGAGTTCTAACAGGAGTGCACTAGCCAACTTCCGCTGGAATTCTTCAGCCAAGGTTCTCAGAAGGCGAGTCTATTGAGTCAACACCCTAGCCAAAGGTGGTGGGGGTGGTGGAGAACGCTCCACAACATGAGTCCTGACGGTTGGCGAAGTGATGATCGAAAGTTCTTCCTTCTCTAGGTCGAAACCAATGGGGGTCTGGTGTCCCATGTAGCTATGTCTACCACCATGTCCGTGGCCCATGGCGGGCCCTGGGAGTGGTGCATGGTGGCTCAGATGTGCTGAACGGTGGGCAGACATCCTGCTTCAAGACCACCAGACTTAGAAATAGGTGCAAGTGATATGAGTTACTATAAACTTTAGCTAAACTGTTAAACTGATTAATAATTTTAAAACATTTTCTTCTATCCAACACTCATTCAAGGAATCATGAAAATCGATAAGAAATGATAAGATCCGAGCATCCATTACATTGAGTTGTTACACAACGATGTCTCTAGTAGCTACACTAGAAGACTCGTAAGAATTTTCGCACTACGTGCAAGTAGGCTTCAAAAGGGGACAATCTACTCTACTTCAAAAGTGAGTCATGTCATCTTAGCCATTGCGGGACTATCATCAGCTTGGTTACTTCTGCATCATCTGTGGATCACTGCTCGGGTGTCAATCCAGGTGGCTTGAGGGGGAAAGTACTAGCAGCCATCTCCTAGAGCTGTGCGTTGGTCCTGAACATCCTTCGCACATGCTTCCGGGCTTCTTTCCACTCTAGAGTAGGTTCTGCAGAAGGTACGGGGCAAGCATCTAGGTTGAGGCTGGTGGATCCCACTCTGAACTTCTCAGCACGAGGCACCTTGCGGCTGTGGGCAGGTAGCTGCATCTACACCTTCCAGTACTATCGGATATGGCGTGCATTAGACTGCTTCCACTTCTCTCATACTATTCTCACAATGTCACACAGGTACACACCAGCTTTCATGTATTTAGCAAGGTGTGACGTGTTGGACTAGCTTGACTTCTTCATCTTGGCCAATTCTTCCTCTTAGGCCTTTACCTTCTTCTGTAACTCAGAGACTTGATGCTTGTAGAAGCGCTTGTCACCCTCTAATAGCATGATAATCTTATCCTGTATGAGTACATGTCTTCCCGTACTCTTGAGTGCAACGTCATCCTCCTTAGCCCAAATGCTCATGGCCTTGGCCCAATGTTTCCTGTCATCCTTGGAAGGGTCAAGAGCTCGGGGCAATAGGCGAAGTGGTCCTGTCTTGAGCAGCTCGTAGGTGTCTCTCATCACTACTCAAAGGGCAGCACGTGCTGTGAGCTGTGCTGCATAGGTGACGGTATGTTCCACCTCGTGGACTGTGAAGGTCTTTAGTGCGGGCACCTCCTCGCACCTGGTAATCCAGATACTCACCACATAGCACTCTTCTGATTTATTGGGTTTTGCGGTGGCAAGTCCAGTTGTAGCTCTGCTTGGGGACACCAAGCAGCTCAAGTGTCTCATGCAGGATTTGAGCATAGTCTTGCTGCTTCTGTCCATCAAAAGGGACCTCTGCAAAGGTTTCCATCTGCATTTGGAACCGAGAGAGAAGTTAGAAGGTGAGTAAGGGAAGGGTGAGCTAGGCATAAAAGTGTATGCAAGGTCGGTATATAACCAAAAATAGTTCAAGATCTCCTATTCTATCGTCCAATCCTATGGATCTCGTCCTAGGGTCAAGCATGACTCTGATACCAACTGAAACATCCTTAGTTTTTTACGAAGGGAAAACACAAAGAATGAAGGATATACTAATAGCCCAGGAAGTCAAATCATCAATTATCCAATAACAGTTGATTACAAAACCATACCTCAAATAAAAGAGTACAATAGAGGGGTTTACTTAAATTATTACATCGCCACATGGCGGAATTATAAGAGTGTCTAACATCCAGAATAGCTACGGAAGTAGAAGGGATATTGCGAAAGCATCATCTTGCACCATCTTGAGCGTAGGCACGAGACCTTCTAATCCTTTTGTCCTTCAGGGGCATCAACAAGCCATCATCCAAACCTGAATCCAAATTTTTAGTATGTTTTGTACTGGTCATATCTCCCACCCTATGCTTTGCTTTTGCTATGTAGTATTTGGTGGATGCAAAGGATATAATCAAAGAGGCGTAATATATTGTTGTGGTTTCCTATGCAAGTAGTGACCAGTATTATAAATACAGTTCATCAAGTTTTACCCCATCTCATCCACATATCCATCCCATCCCATCACCATCACAAACATCTCACACTCTCGTACTCAGTCGACAGGTCCAACTCCCTCTTGGAGCCTATCTCAGCGGCTCACAGCTGGAAGGGTAACACCGGGGGAGAACAGAAGACTCATCTCACTACTCCCGAGAAGCGTAGGTCGAGGGAAAGGCCACATTGAGGCTACGGACTATATATAGATTCAAAACTCTTGAGAGCGTGTACTCCCATAACCACATGATCACTATCATCACCGTTGCGCTCCGCCTAGGCTGATTTCGGCTGCTTTCTAACTGGTGCGATGCCACCCTACCACTCAGTACTGGGACATCCCGGATAAATACCACCGGCACATTGAGACTGTGAGACGTGGTTACCCGGGCCACCAAGGTAACTATACAGCTTTAAGGAGGGTGTGGGTCCCAAACGCCCGTGCCTCCTGACACTATCTGCTAACAATCTAGTAGTAGTGGCACCATCCTAGCTAGTCTGACATCCGTCCCCCGCCCATACAGGGGCAAGCAGTGAGCACGTACGTCCCAAGGTTTCGGTTCTTAAGAGATATCAGGTCCTAGGGGATCAGACAGGATTATCTCCCCGTAGGGACTAAAATAGTCCATGCTAAAATAGCACCTCCTACCCGGGGCTTCGCTCCACGAAGGCTCTCACCCCCGGGATCACTATATACCTCATAATGTATCCACTACAGATACCTCGCATAGGGATGCCCAGAATACACCCCCGGTAAGACTCACCCTCATGGCTCGTCGTAGAATCTTGTTTGATCAACTCAAACCCTCACCACACACCCAAGACACATGCAGCACTCTCCCCTAGTAAAGTGGCACCACGTGCCTTAACCATATACCATACCATACTCTCCACCAGGCATCACATCACAGATATAAGCGTAGTAGAAGTAAAGCATCATAAGTAAATAAGCATGCGTCTAGCCTATCAGCGGGTGTGCAGGGGTAAGGTTGCGACAAGGTAAAGGCTCATCAAGCAAATCTACCATGCAACCTATCATCAGGTGATAATCATTAATAAAGCACTAGGAAACTAGATATTATGCCATGCGTAGTAGGATTCTACAAGGTTGGGTAGGGTGTGGCACCAGAACAGTTGTCACTCAAGTCCTTGGGGCTCTCCTTAGTCCTCCTCCTCGGATAACTCCTTCATAGGACATGAAATCGAGAAATAATGGTGGCGGAAGTGACCCCTATAGATCAATCACAAAGAACCAAATAAAATCCAATAACTCCAAATGCATTCATACATAAGCCTATGACGTAGAGCTCCTTTTTATGAAAATTTGGACACTTGGTTCATAATTTTTGGAGTTCGTATGAAGAAGTTATGATTTTTCAAAGTTTAAACTATTTTCTGAAAAAGAAAAAGGACTAGGTTTATCAGAGCTTGACATGTGGCAGCCTCTGATTGGTCCACGTGGCACTGTGGGGTCAGCAGCAATGGTGCAGGGCTGATGTTACGCTGATGTCATGCTGACGTCAGCACTGACGTGTGGGGCCAGGTCAATCAGTGCCTTACAAGTGGGTCCCGGCAGCAATGGTGCAGGGCTGATGTTACGCTGATGTCATGCTGACGTCAGCACTGACGTGTGGGGCCAGGTCAACCAGTGCCTTACAAGTGGGTCCCGGGTCAACGGTCAATGACAGGTGGGACCCAATCAACGGTCAACCGTTGAGCAGTCAACGATCAACCGTTGAGCAGTCAACGGTCAACTATTGACCAGTCAACGATCAACGTCGATCGGCCCCGGACTAGGCCTGGATGGGCTCGGGCAGGACCGGATATGGGCTGGGTTGGGCCGGCCAGCCCGGACACATGGCAGTCAGCTGGGCGTCCATGTGGCGGACCTGGGCTCCTAATGGGCTGGTCTACATCTTTGACTGTGTGGACTTGGTCCATGGTGCACCAAAGGGAGAGGGCTCACATGGCATGCCACTGTTGGTCCACGGTGGCCATGTTGTGGACGCGGTCCACACAGGACAGGGGAAATTTTCCCCTTTCCTCTTCGCGCGGCCAGGCACAACGATGTTGCCGTCGGCGGCGAGCGGCGTGGCGGCGCTGGCGCCTCGGGCTGGGCAGGAGGACAGCCAAGGCATCACGGGAGCTTGATGGTGGCGGCTGCAGGGTCGCGGTGAGCCACAGGTGCGCCGGCTGGTCGGCAAGTGAGTCGCGGTGGCGCTGAGCGATGGCTGCGCGGTGACAGGGCTCCTCGACGCGGGGAAAGTGGCTCGGGCGTGCGCTTCGGCTTCGTGGTGGCAGTGCAAGGGTGGCTGTGGAGTCCAAGCGGGGCCACGGTTCCTTGGTTCACCGGCCCGCGCGCGACGGCGGTGATGGACGGTGAGGCCACGGTTGCAAGGTGCTGTGGTGCACGAGAGACAGCTTCGGGTCGCGCAATGGGCTCGCGAGGTCTAGGCGAATGAGTCTGGGCGCTCAATTTGGAAAAAGGGAGCTCCCAGTGGGCGGTCGATGGTGAGGTACTCAGTTGGTGGAGGTTGGCGTCGGCGGCGAAATCCTCCGGCGAAGCTTCGATTGGGCCACCATCTTCTCCTTCCCCTACCGATTAGAGAAGCTGGGATCTCCATGAGCTACTTAGCGCGGTTACCAAGGTCTCGGTGGAGGCGCGCACAGCGGTGAACGCCACGGCGGCGCTCCGACGGCCAGGTGCTCTGGCGACCGAGGCTGCAAAATCGCGTGGCCTCACTGGGGTCGAACCAGGCCCCAAGAAGTTGCCATTTAGGCGTTCTAGACTGGCATGGAGAGGATGGGGGAGCTAATGAAACAAGAAGATGATCGGAGCAGTGGGAACATGACGGAGCTCTAGCGGCGGCCATGGCAGAGCAGCGCGAGAGTGGCGGCGGTCTCACCTGCATGGCGCGTCGTACGAGGTCGACGGGGTTCCTCCGGTGCACGGACGGACGGCGGCGATGCTCTGCTCCGGCTCTGGCTCCTCTCCGCCTTCTTCTTCTCCTCCCTCTCCTTCTCCTCTAGTCTGGCGAGTGGTGGCGCGCGCGTTGCCAAGATGACTGCGTGGACATGGGAAACCCTAGCGCCTGGGTGCTCCTCCCTCTTATAGTCATGGCGGCCGACGGTGGAGGGCAAAGATGGAAGTGCCCATCGAACGGTTGTGCGCGGTCGCGACTAGGGTTTGGGCAACCAGGGCGCGGCGCAGAGGACGGACGGCTGCGGCGAGCGTGGTGGGTCACGGGGTGAAGCGGACGGTGAGGGTTCGCCGTTCCATTTCTGGCGTGACGGATAAGACGTCCGGTCGGCCAGAAGTGAAAGCTAACAGGGCGGCCCCACCCGTCAGCGAGCGGGAGCAGAGGCAGGCGTGGTGCGCGTGAGGCCGGCCCCCTTGCTGGGCCGTTCTGGCTTCGTGGTCCGTGATGCGAGCGGGACAGCAGGCATGGGAGGTGGGCCACAGGCATGCAGGGCCGGCTGGCCGTGCTGGGCTGCCCTGGTGGGAGGCTTAGCTGGGCCACAGCCTTGGCCGTTGTGGGCCGGTGCGGGGTGAGGGGCAGTGGGCCGAGTTGGGCTTCATCTCCGGCTTGGGCTGCTTTCCCTTTTCCATTTCCTATTCTCTTTTCCATGCCGTGGTTATAGAGGTTAGTGACCATGGTACAACCTCATGCTAGGCCTACTAGGGTCTCATGGTCTAGTTGGAAGCCAAGTCCAAGGTTAGTGGCACATATTTACGTACATGATATAAAGGTTTATTTGATTTTATTGGACATCACATAAAATCAAATTAGAAGCAAATCACTCTTGTAATTAAAATGCAAATGTTGAACTAACATTGGGTGCTACTCGTGCAACTACTAGTGGGTTTCCTACATGACACTCACCAACCAAGAGTTGTTTTAGAAAAATTTTTGTTGGTTGTGATTTTTGATGTTTGGGATTTTTAGGGACGTTACACAGTCGGAAGATTCTATTTTCCTTCTCTTGCCATTAGCTCCCATATAAAAATATTTTTTTGTTGCAATCCTCTTGTAAAAGGTAAGTGGTTTTAGCTCTTTAGAACCAATTAATTTCTTCCATTAGTAACTATGATATTCTCTCTTTAACACTTTGTTTCAAATCAATCTTTTGCTGATGAAGAATTTGAGTTTTAGCTTTTTTTTATCATGTTCCAAGGCAATCATGAAAATTTATTGCCCTAAACATTGAGGAGATTTATTTCTAGTTTCCTTACTCTCTTAGTGAATTGCATGGTCTATTGACTAATAATTATTCTTTCAGCCTGCTGCACGACCAAGTATTGGTGATGCTCCTCCAGAACCAAGTGACCTGTCAATGGAGGTAAACATTACCAAGTACATTTATTTACACTTTCCATATTCTTTTAATGAATAATAATTATTGCACCAATTGATTGATCATTATTCTACAGCCCGAAGTGGCTGCTGTCACTATGTCGGTGATGCTTGGGCAAACACTAGTTTACTGTATGAAGGTAAACTTTATTATTGCAGATTCAGATTGGCAAACACTAGTTTGCTTGGGCCAAGCATTGAAGTACAATTACTTTTCTTCTATTAACAGCTAATATGAATCTCACATGCTGCGGGTCAAAATAATGCATTGGCATCAACCTGAAATTGTGTTCACCATTAGAGATGAGATGTTGTACATTGGATTTGTAGCAGCTTTATGTTGCATCCTTGCTGACCACCCGCTCTGTGATAATTTTTTTGAGCGGCATCATGATTCAAATTTATTGTCCACATGAGAATACCAACTTGCTCACTAAGTCACGTATACGAGGTGAGTTGATATCAACCATCAAGTAGAAGGCGAGGAGGAAACGTTGACGATAACCTTAGTCATTCGGGTGACAACTTGTACCTTAAGGGCTTCATGAAGCAAAAAGGAGACTAGCCGGTCGACAGCTCACTAGGGCTGGCCTAGTCTTCAAGGCCAGTGCTAGCCCTTAAGGTACAAGTTGTCACCCGAACTAATTAAGGTTATTGTCAACATTTCCTCCTCGCCTTCTACTTGAAGGTTGATATGAACTTACCATGTATGTTGTCCAGCATGTCACTTAGGGAGCCATGGGTATTCTTGTGTGAACGATAGATTTAAATCACAGTCCCGCTCAAAAAAATCCTCGCAGTGCGGGTGGTCGGCAAGGATGCGATGTAGAGCTGTTATAAAACTAGTGTATGACAGTTCATCTCTGGAGGTAAATACAACATCTCACTACCGGATTCGGGTTCTTTGCCGAGTGTCTCGGACACTCGGCAAAGGCCGAATAACACTCGGCAAAGGCTTTGCCGAGTGCGGCTCTCGGCAAAGCCCACTCGGCAAAGAATTTGTCGGCAAAGGAGTCTTTGCCGAGTGCCACCTGGCAAGCACTCGGCAAAGGCCGGCACTCGGCGAAATAAAAAATCCGAAAAAACCCCGAAAATAATAGAAAAAATTTAAATCCGAGGGGGACCCACCGCCATACAAGTCGCGGCATTTTTCGCGCGAAAATCGCGCGCTTCGCGTCCGGTGGGATTCGAACTCGTGACCTCTCTCTCGCGTGTCTCCTGCCTTAACCACTGCACTACTCTGTCACATGTGTTTATAACTAGTTTCATTTTCTCATATTCTGTACTAAACCGAGAGTAATTAGCTTGTTTAAGGGCCTAAATGAATTTAAATCCAAAAGTGGTCAACTATAATATTTCATAACTTTTCGAGATCTACACTTTTCGTTTAGGAAGTTTTTTCATCCGAGGTCTTTTATGAAATTTGAATTTCAAATTTAAGATATTCACATATGGTAGTACCTTATTCCCAATCAGGTTGTATGACTATGTAATTTGTAAGGTAGTTTAAGGGCTGCATAAACTACTGAAATCGCATGTAACAGTCATAGTGCACTGTTCATGTGTTGGTTTCAAATATACATGATATGTATCTATACATTTTTTAAATACCGTCGCCAAGTTGATCAGTGGTGTTGTAAATATGCAATAAATCGAAAATGTGTTCCTTCTAATGTCCCATCATTTGAGTTTCCAAAAATACACTCCTTGTATGTATATATGGTCTATCTGGATTTATGGATTTTCATAGACTACACATCATTTCAAAGAACTGAAACAGTTTGCCTACAGATTTAGCAAAAATGTTCAGTTATATAAGAATTCATTCTGATGAACTGAACATTCAGAATGACTTTATAGGTGTGTGGAGAATTGGAGATCACAGCATGGCATGCCTCTGTCTAAAAAAAGCATGGCATGCCTATCAAGGAGGTTGCTATCACCATCCATCGTAGAGCTGATCATGCAATGGTTGATGGAGGATGATTATAATCATCAGCCAAGAACAACGTATATTGAAGATCATCCTATCTGCAATGCATCATTGGACTGCCAAGGACGCTCCGGAATGAAGCTCTTGTTGCCTTAAACTGTTTTAGAATTAATGTAAACTTGAATTGTCTGGTAGTTTGGCAACAAATGAGTTGGAACCGGCGGTGTCCACCGAGCTACTGATCTTGTTGGCAACGAGTGAACACAGGCGAACGCTGAGCGCGAACACCACACACGCACACACACGAAAAATGGAGAGAGTTTTGGCGCTGCAAGAATCGCAGCTTTTCTTTATTCATTTGATGCTTAAATAGAAACATGCATACACTGGAGCCCTACACCGCACCAGGACGCTCATGCACGATACTCCATTCTTTTGTTGGACGTCCACGCGACATGCATGGCGAGCGCCTCATGGTGGGAGGATGCTTCCTGAATTAGCAGTCACGGTGTAGACCATTCATGTCTCTCGTCCACTCGTGAACCTATGCTTAGACAATCATGCACTAAATGCACCTAATATGGATATTAACAGGATTACATGCAACAAAATGCAGAGGGCGCTGGATGGTTGGTTTGTAGGAAAGCCAGTAGAAGCAGAGGCGAGGCACTGATGGAGGGATACGAGGTGCAGCTGGTTGTGTGGCACTGTGAATAGTGTGCGTCCAGCCATGGCGTTAGGAGACTAGAGCTGAACTGTCATCGAGACCTGGTGTCTTGGTAGGTTCAAAAGGTTGCTTTGTGATGTTAGAAGTAACTTGAGGTGGCAATAGTCATCACTATTGTTAGTGACTAATAATGAAAACCTTGAATTTTATACCTCTTGCAATGCTCACAAAAAAATGCACAATTTGCACTGTGACATGAGGAAAATCGCATGTAGGAAACCAAACAGTGCACATGAATTAGGGATGCAAATCGGGAAATTAAACAACACCTCAAGTGGCACACAACACACACCGGCACATTTTAAAGAGCTAGGTACTATTTTGTTCCCGTTCCAACGCACGGATATTTATCTAGTACTACTACTATATATGAGACCAAGTTACAGTGGACCAGATTTTTAAGTCCATATATAAGAGATCTACACCAACTGTGCAATCAAATCAAATATGCACAAAAAACTCTCCCCACTACCGGATTCGGGTTTTTGCCGAGTGTCTCGGACACTCGGCAAAGGCCGAATAACACTCGGCAAAGGCTTTGCCGAGTGCGGCTCTCGGCAAAGCCCACTCGGCAAAGAATTGGTCGGCAAAGGAGTCTTTGCCGAGTGCCACCTGGCAAGCACTCGGCAAAGGCCGGCACTCGACGAAATAAAAAAATCCGAAAAAACCCGAAAATAATAGAAAAAATTTAAATCTGAGGGGGACCCACCGCCATGCAAGTCGCGGCATTTTTCGCGCGAAAATCGCGCTCTTCGCTTCCGGTGGGATTCGAACTCGTGACCTCTCTCTCGCGTGTCTCCTGCCTTAACCACTGCACTACTCTGTCACATGTGTCTATAACTAGTTTCATTTCCTCATATTCTATACTAAACCGAGAGTAATTAGCTTGTTTAAGGGCCTAAATGAATTCAAATCCAAAAATGGTCAACTATAATATTTCATAACTTTTTGAGATCTACACTTTTCGTTTAGGAAGTTTTTTCATCCGAGGTCTTTTACGAAATTTGAATTTCAAATTTAAGATATTCACATATGCCTTTAGCATGGTAAGATGAACTCAAATAAAAAAGTTATCAACTACAAAGTTTTATAACTTTTCGAGATCTACAAACTTTGTTTTGGGTATTTTTTCATCCGAGGTCGTTTACGAAATTTGAATTTTGAATTTTGAAATTCACGCGTAGGTTTAGCATGGCAAGATGAACTCAAATGAAAAAAATTAAACTATAACATTTCATAACTTATTAAGATCTATAACATTATTTTACTTGTTTGATTATTTGTTCATCCGATGTGGTGGTTCTAACATAGTTCACAATTCTTATGAAACTATTAGTGAGATATAGGTTTTAAAAACAACATTACTATCGATTTATCAAATAAAAAATGACCAATATAAACTTTATAGATCCTAAAAAGTTATACAACTTTGTAGTAGAAATTTTTTTCATTTGAGTTCATTTAGTGCCTCAAAATGTAATATTGAAAATATCTTTGCCGAGTGCCAACAGGAAGACACTCGGCAAAGTCTGCTCTTTGCCGAGTGCGAAGTCTGACACTCGGCAAAGACTTTCTTTGCCGAGTGCCCGAGATTTAGCACTCGGCAAAGAATATACACTCGGCAAAGTCGCGATTTCCGGTAGTGTCTGGTTAATTCTTCAGAAATCACACATCTGGTTAATTCTTCAGAAATCACACACTTTACAAGGCTGCAGATTTGTCTTCATACAAGAATTAGCCCGAGTTAAGCTTCAAGCTAAAAAAGCTTTAGGTCCCCAAATTCAATTATGGCCCCAGAACATTCTTTGTTTCTTTCTTCCTTTCTTGAGTTTTGTCACCAGAACTTTGTACTTTACATTTTAATTCAATCAAAATTAAAATCAGTACGCTGGGGGCAACCCCTCCTGTTCCCCTAAAAAATCTTTTAATTTTTGTTTGTGTATATTTCAAAGGTAAATGACCTTGTTATTTTTATCCCCTAATGTAACTTCTTCTATTTATCTAAATGAAACGAACTACCCAGACAATTTCTTGATCCAATAAGACGTGACTTCACGCATGCTGCGTGTTTATCTTTTTCCAAACATCGATCAACAGGTTCCAAGAAACTCCATGTTTTCTTCAAGGCTAAGAAGACACTGTTAGTTTCTTTGTACCTAAAGCTACAGGTAAACTTTTGCTTGTGTGTTGATGGTCAACTAGATTCTAATTCTACTACTATAATCAAGCTAAAGCACCTTGTTTCTTGGAATTTCGAGCTCGTTTAAAACAGATTTTGAACGTAGTGGAGATCGATCAAAAGCTGGCTGGATGTTTATAAACTAATGAAATTTATTGGTTGCTGCTATCTAGATGCTTCCCATTAATCCCATAGTCCTTTTAACGATATGATGCTATGAGATGTCGAAAAACAACATGGGCAAAAAATTGTTTGCCGAAGTACCTACACGGAGCCTACTAACTATGAACCAATGCTGCTATAACATACAAATAATAGACTAGTAGCTAACAACAAAGTAAAGTTAGCCTGTGATAATAGATATATTTTGTTTGCTAGTCCTATGCAATATTTTAGACGAGTAGAAAGTGGCATACTAGTTGAATTACTTCGAGTTAGAGGTGTGTCCAAGCATATATATTATATACCAATACGCTATATATGTTGGAGATAACTCTTTAACAGTTCAAATAAAAGTTGGATTTTTCTATTCTCTTAGCGAAGAAGCCTACTGTCGTCTACTTCCATGCCGTCTCGGATGAGTCTCATTTTTCCTTATGAAAGGACTAAAAGTAAAGGGAGATGCGTTTGTTGAATTCATCTTTCGTTGGTTCATTTGGATAATTGCCACTGCACACATGGGCGTACTTAGCTCCGAAGGCATGGAGGTGAACTGGGGACGGAGACGCAGTCATTTTATATGCAAAGGAACTCCGCACTACAGGTCTTCGTCTTGGTCTTGGATGGTTGAGTTGAGTCAATGGGGGACACAATATGCTGAAAGCGACCACCAAATGCAGCAGCATAGATTCGTACCAATCCCTTGCAGCCTCAGCTCGGCCCTGTCTGTCTCTATAAATACAACAATGCTGCGCGATAACTATCGTCAGAAAACAAGCTAGATAGCTGGTCACCAACTAACATATACATCCGCAGGCATCCTAGAGAGCTACGTACAAGTCCATCTTGTGACCGAAAATAACAAGAAGAAACATGACCACTTCTGCCGTCAACCTCCTGATGATTGTCATGTTCTTCTTCGCCGTCTCTCTTCAGGGTAAGCCTTGCAAATCCTCGAGCTGATTGTGCAAACTTTTCACTAGATAGAGAGTACTGTTATGCTAGTCAATTATTGGTCATATTTCTGAAAGATTCCAGCATTTGTTAATTACGTACTCAGCAACAGGTACCAATGGCGAGCCATGCGGTACGTCGAGCATCCAGGTGCAGACCATCAACACGGGCGCGACGGTGGCCGGCAGCGACACGGTGTTCGAGGTTGAGGTGAAAAACCTGTGCCCATGCAGCGTCAGGAACGTGCGCGTCGACGGTGCAGGCTTCGCAACGACGGTGGAGGTCGACCCGACCATGTTCCGCCCTGACGACGGCGGTGTCTACCTGGTGAACGCCGGCGAGTCCATCCCGAGCATGGGCGCCGTGAGCTTCCGGTACGCCTGGGATCACTTCTTCCAGATGACTCCCAGGAGCTTGGAGGTCGACGGCCAGTGCTAGCTGCTACCAAAGTCGTCGCAGGCTAGTTGCCATGCACGTTGGGGTACATAGTGTGTCGCTTATGTACAGTTTTTTGTATACATTGTTAATAATAACGCATAAGTACTGCGTAAAAGGGTGTTAGCTAGAGAGAGGATGAAGAAAATGACTTCATGCATGGCTTAACATATAGTCTGTAGAGTGTTCACGTGTTCCTATAGCTAGTGTAACTGTGTAAGCATCGGAATGGAGTGCTATGTAGATATATGATCGTACAAGCACAATGTATTTATAAATTCTCAAAGTTTGGCATCCTGAAGTTAACAATGTGCTGTCTAGATGCTTGCACTTTTTTCTCCTTTGAGACCGCTGATATATATATATAAATTCTGAGTTTTTCATCTGCAAGCTACAATTTTATAATTTTGAAATTTTCCTTTTCCTAAGATGCCTAAAAATCTATATAATAGTTACGCTGTGTACAAAAATTATAGCTTTAGAGACGAGATCTACAACTTCTATATAACACAAGCCGCACAACAGTAGAACAATAACTGCTTTCGTGTACCTAATAATTGCCTACTAATTTAAGCATGGAGCAGAAAAGAAATATATCTGGAATAATCTGGTCAGATATTATCGTTGATCCCGTGGCTGGGTCGACCCTTTTACGCAATATTTACATATTTCTCCACAGAAAGCCATAGCTAGTAATACAAGCACATATATTTTGCTGACCAGTCGTTCAAAAGTATAACTTAGGGAGCCTGCCAACAGCATATATAGTAGCAGATCAGAGAGCATCTGCATATATATCTGAAGACGCCCAAATGTGTGCCGCTCTACCAATCTACCGAATCCATGTATATATTCCTGCACAGATCGATTCTAACAACAATAATAGGATCGCTTGATGCTCACGGTTCATAAATGAGTTTCCAGGATGAAAGGCTGAGGTGTGTATAACTGGTATATCTGAACATTTACATAAGATCTTCATCATGAAGAACATATCCTAGTATCGTGAAAGTTTTATCTATGTGCCAAATCCACATGTCTTTTTTTTTTTTTTTGTAAGACAAGACCAAAGCTGTACTTTAAGTCTATGTATATATTAACAAAAAAAGAGTAAATCAATAAGAAGCTTCTTGAATACTCTACAACATGACAACCACTAACGCAACCTTAGCAAAATCATACGACAAAAAATCACAATCGAAGTCATGCACAAAACCTGTAAGGATCAGTGCCCATGATTGTATCCTTTATTATATGATCATCATATAATTACGTTCAAACTAGTACTTCTGCCATTTCAAATTATAAATCATTTTTATTTTTTTGGTGCATGTACTTTACTATATATCTAGATAAATAATATGTCTAAATACACTATAAAATAAATAAACTAAAAAATAAAAATAACTTATAATTTGTAACAGAGGGAGTAGCATTTAACATGTTAGATAGGTTATAATAATAGATCTTAGGGATGCAAGTAAAAAAGATAAATGACACAAAGACCCGTGATGAAATGGAGTACTAAAAAGACGATTAGGGTAGTCAAGCTGGTTTGGCCACATGTTTTCGGTATTAGATATTTGGTTGCCTTTGAATGGCCTGTTTCGGGGCAATTCAAGTTGGATCGAAGAGGCCTATTTTAAAATTAGGGGCATGATGAAATCACTGTTCGATTTGAGCTGACTGGAAAGTAAAGAGGTGGAGAACCAACTTTCCACTCCTGCACGGCCCAGATGCAGCAACTCCATCACGAACCAGCTCGGAGTTAGGCTAGGTTTCAGTGAATCACCAGGATCTACTTGATCCAGCTCAAAAAAACAAAAACAGGCCTCGTTTGAACATTTAACAAACGAACAATGCGTACACTACAGGGTTCGCTCTTTTTTGCCGACTACAATACGTACTCGGCAAAGGCAGAATTACAGTCGGCAAAGGCTTTGCCGACTGCAGTTCCACGTGGCAGTCGGCAAAGGGCTGTCGGCAAAGAAACCGTCGGCGAAGGCGGCTTTGTCGAGTGCCACGTGGCATGCAGTCGGCAAAGCCTTTGCCGAGTGCTACGTCAGCACTCGGCAAAGCCACGTGGCGCCGTCAGCCTGACGGCTGGCTTTGCCAAGTGCTGACGGGCGGCACTCGGCAAAGGAAAAAAATTAATTTTTTTTTGAAAATTCTTTGCCGAGTGCTGACACTAGGCAAACGAATGACTCTTTTGCGAGTGCCACGCTATCACTCGGCAAAGCTGGGGATTTTCTGGCCAGATTCCCCAGCTTTGCCGAGTGTCAGCAGTCGGCAAAGCTGGGAAATTTTTTTTCCTTTTTTTGCTATTTTCTTGCATCCAAACATTGCAAAATCATAATTTATATCACAATTTCACCAGGACCACAAGTAGCACCATTTATATCATAATTTCATCACATTTATCACCACCGTCACCATATATATCACAATAACACATATATCTCACAATAGCATCTCTTATCACCACCACAAGTCCATTACAACCATGAAGTTCAACGCAACGAGTCGAACACCACAAGTCGAGGTCCATCACATGAAGTTCAACACAACAAGTCTAGGTCCATCACGAAGAGAAGAAATACATGACAGAGACTTCGACGATACTCAAGTCCAGGAGCATAATACAAGTGACAAGTACCTAGCTCGTCGCGCCGTCCCCGAAGCCGTCAGGTTGTCTGTCCCCAGAGCCCCCAGGGTTTTCCCACGGAACCCACCCTGGATCACGCAGCGCCGACCAGTACGGCCGCCCTCCGCCCACCGGCCACGAGTAAGGTGTAGGAGGGCCACGCGGAGGTGGATACGGTGGAGAAGGGCCACCCGGAGGTGGATACGGCATCATCTGAGGGCCGGCACCTCTAGGAGACGGGTTCGAACCCACCGACTGTACCTGCACAAGTTAAAGGCCAAGTGATGTCATTAGTATCTGCAGGATGGACGCACAAGCTAAAGCAAGAGTCAATGTACTTACCGGGGTCCCCGTAGGAGCGACAGGAGCAGGCACAGGAAAAGACGGTGGAGGAGGCGGTGGAGCGAATAATTCAGGCTGTGGAGGCGGCCCGGGGATCTGCAGGGATTGGAAGTAGCCGGCAAAGCCCTGCATCTGACTATTGTAATGCTGCTGCACAGCTGTCAGGTGCTGCTGGTAAGCCATCTGTTGCCCCTGCATCTGCGCCTGCATCTGCGCCATCTGCTCCTGCACCTGGGCCTGCAATATTACATCCGCAGTGTTGATTGTAAGTATAGGTGTGAAACTAGTGAATGACGAACAAAACCACACTTACCTGGAACTGCGACATGCTCGGCTGCCGAGACGCTATGGGGATGTCGGTGGAGCTCGTGGGCCTGGATCGAACCTGGCTCAGCGTGGGAGCATCGGACGGGTCGACGGCGCTGTGGGCCATGTAGTACCGGCCGTGCTGCTTCCCTGGTCCCAACCTCTACAGGAGGTCTGTGTCCAGGGGCTCGGCGGTGGGATCGAACGTCTTCCCATAGCGCTGGCGAGCCGTGGCGGTGTACTCGGTCGCCTTCTCGTAGGCGGTGGGGTTGCTGTACGCCTCAGGCCCGTCCTCCGGGTTGTAGACGTTGTCCGGCGCTGTCGCCTTGCCCTTGTGGGAGAGGAGGTACCCGGTGAACTGGTTGATTTCCTGCCCACCGTACGCCTGCGTCTGCATTGAAAACAGAAACATGGTTACAAGTAATGATAATTGAGGGCTTGAAAAAAGACATGAACGGACGCATACCCATCTTCTCATGTACGTTGGGAGGGGCTGGCTCCCTTGGTGGTGTGGCACCCCTCGCATATGCAGGCGGCGGCCCCGACGGTCGTTGCGCCTCGCGTACGCTTCGTCCGTTTGCCACATGCGCACAATCTCCTCCCAGCAGTCCCTGTGGTTGTCGCACCACCCCGGACAGAACTGCATGACATCAAGTATTTGACATGCGAGAAGATTAGTGTAATGTTTCACTGAAGGAATCTAAACGAATGTTTTCCTACTTAATTACCTGCACGTATTGAGCGAAGGTGAGGTCGGTCTCCCTCGAGTTCATGATCTGGCGGATTTGGGGCTTCTTGATGGACTCTCCATGCACATCGGCGTAGTAGTCGCGAATGGCCTGTATGCGCGCCTCATGGTACAGGTCCTTGAGACGATCTTTGCAGACCGTCTCCTGCACTCGCGCCACCTGGTCTGCTTTACCCTCCTCGCACGTGAAGAAGTCCTGCACACAGACACATCATGTAGCATTGCATTGTTTCAAGAAGTCCGACGAATGCGTACTATTTAGCAATGCGGTGCGATGAAAGACTCACCCAAAACTCCCTCTTTATCTTTGCCGCGAGGGTCTCGCCACCCACGTCGACGAGGTAGAAGTGAGCCCACCTCGTGGGCACCTTCAACTCGCCGTCCACGTCGACAAGGCCAGGGTAGTACTCCTTAATTAGGAGGCCCTGGATGCCATTGATATGGCGTGATTCACCTTCTCCGCTCACAAACACCCAGGTACTGCACGAGTCATTAAGAACAATTGTTAGTATGCAGTTCGATTTTCAACATGTCATATGAACAAGTAGTGAAATCAATAATGGTTACTTACGTATAGCCCATGGGTGTAATCACCGGGCGTCTGTTGAATTGCGGCCGCACCCTAGGAAGCTGCGTGGGCCCGCGCGAGTACACCTTGGCCACGCCTGACGAAGTTGAAGCCGTCTGGCCTGGTGTAGGCACGGCGTCATCGTCGTCATCGTCGTCGTCGTTGTCGTCACCGCCGCCGCGGTCCTCGTCACCCGTCATCGTCCCCCCTTGCGAGGACGAGAATGGCAGCCTCCTCGTCCTGCGGGGGGACCTGGTACGCCGAGCGTACGGCTCGATGCGGCCGCTGCCGCCGTCCGCCTGGTATTTTGCCGAGTGCCTGCAATGACAAAGAACAAAAGAGTTAGCATAAATAAATGACAAGTACTTGTAAAGGAACATACTAATAACAATATAGTATTACATGGCCTCGTAATTATCTCCGCGAACGGCAATATTGCGGGCGTGGAGTCGTCATCACTATCACTATCGTCGTCATCACTATCAATATTGTTGAGCTCTCTTAAGTCATCACTGTCATCATCATCCTCATCATCTCCATAGTCATCATCATGTACATCCTCCTGGATAACTCCATCGCGCTGCATCTGCCATCGCTCAAGCATTCTTAAGTCCTTGGCATCCTGCACCTCCTCACCCTCGTCCTCATTGATTTCGTTGTCTACTTCCATGCCCATGAGCGAACCAATGTCTATCTCCAAAGTACCTTCTAGCCCCTCAGGTTGATAGAACTCATCTCGAGGACCTTAGACTGTTTCGTGCTGCCATCAGAGCCTTCTACCAACATGAACCTAGAGGCTTTGCACTTTGGACAGATTTTTGCTTCCTCGAGGTCTCCCCTGAACAGGACGCACCCCTTCGGACAAGCTTGGATCCCCTCATACGGTATCTTAAGTGCACGAAGGAGCTTCTGTGTAGCGTAGGTGTTTTTTGGCAGGACATGATCTACCAGAAGCAGTGTGCCACAATGCTCAACACGAGATCGAAGCCGTCTTGACTAATGCCTAGTTGCGACTTAAACCCTATTAGGCATGAGACGGCATCCAGTTATGTAACCCTTGTCTTCTCGTGAAGGGGCTTCTGTGCCGCCTCCATCATGTCGTAGAACACCTTCGCAGTTTCCTCCGGATCTTTCTCCACATCCATTCCTTCGCCGAACCGTGCTTCGTGGAAGTCTGCCATCATGTCTGCCATCTCGGCATCGGCATCATACTCCTCGAGGATGGGTCCCACCACCTCATCCCTAATAGGATGGTGTTCACCATGGTGGCGCCAACGGGTATAGTTTGGAACGAATCCGTTCTTGAACAGATCTTTCCCCACCGCAACCTTTACTTTCCTTTTCTTGTTCTTGCACTGCCTGCAGGGACACGGCATCCGAATCGACCCTTTCGCAGCTGGGCCAAATGCTTGCTCCAGGAACTCATTCGTCCCCGTAATCCATTCATTGCTCTTACTTGCGAAGCCCGAGTACATCCACTCACGGTCACCCATGCTCTGTCATGCGGCAATGTTAACATGTGATAAAACCAGCAAGTGCATCTACAACGCGCTTCTACCATCTAATAGGTGAAGGATAGGTCCTAATCCCACCCGAGGATGCGCAGACGAGGTTAGCTTCCATAATCTGCTCCCGTCCGAGACGGAATTTCGACAGCACCTCCCTGCTGTTCTCCCGATACACGTCCCGGTGGGGAGAGTGTGTATCCGGAGAACAACGGGGAGGTCCTGCCAAAACTCCGACTCGGACGGGAGTGAAACATGGAAGCTAACCTCATCTACGTATCCTCGGGCTGTCCAAATAACATGGACAATCCGAAAAAGATACGGTTATACATATGCAAAGAACGCATACTTCCAACCGTATCCGTTTCGGACGGGAGACGCCTAACTAGGTAACGCGACCTACGACTACATGTGATGGAAAGAGAGGTCATACCGCAGGTGCCGGTGAAGATAGGCTAGCAGGGCAGTGCCGAGTCGTGCTCCTCCGGCTAGCCTCCAACGGGAGCCCTCCTGAAAAAGAAAAACAATTAGTGAGAATAAAAAATTTCGGCAGCACCTCCCCTGTACGGGGAGGTTACCAAACCTGCAAGAAAAGACGGCACGATGGCTGACAACCACAGATACATGTCAGGCACGATGGCCGATAACCACACGGCACGATGGCCGACAACTACACGGCACGATGGCCGACATCAACAAAAAAAGCCCACGCGCCGCGTACGGCGCCGTACGCGGCGCGCGGGCTTCGACGCCGGTACGCCTCCGTCAACAGTACGCGGCGCGGGGGCTTCGGTGCCAGCGCCGTTCACGACGCGGGGGATTCGACGCCGGCGCCGTACGCGGCACCGGCGTCGAATCCCCCGCCCCGCGAACGGCGCCGGCGGTGCAGCCCCCGCGCCGTGTACGGTCGATGGAGGCGTACCGACGTCCTTCCCCTTCTTCGTTCTCGTACCTGCACGCGGTGCTAGTGCGGACGGAAGGCCGGCATCACGGACGGTGCTGGTGCGCACGCGGACGGATGGACGGCGTCGCAGACGGTGCTGGTGCTCGCGCGGACGGACGGACGGTGTCGCGGACGGGAGATGTCCAAGTTTTAGGCATCCGACGTCACCACTTGCTCGAAACTTTCTCAAATTTTTACCACAGCCTCCACATGCGATGGCAAGACATGTCGTCAAGTTTCATCATTTTCGGACTCCGTTTGGATTTTATAAAATTTAAAAACACTTTTCACACTCGTGACTCGGCGTGTTCTGACACCAACACGGTCGAAATTTCACGCGAGGCCCTGCACACGGCCTCAACACGCTCCAAACATCATGAATATCATATTTTGAATCATCGGATTTTATTATTTCATGTACCTGCAGTTCAAATCTGGAGTTACCGAAAAAATTCAAAGAAATAGAAAAAATTAACGAAATATAGCAAAACAAATCAAAATTACCCCAAACTTGGAATTTAGAATGTATGTACTGTAGCAAGGCAAACGAAAAAAACTGGGATTGAAAATCAAAAAAATTTGCGGAGTGCCACATGTGGCACTCGGCAAAGAGCCTTTGCCGACTGCCAGACAGGTTGGCAGTCGCAAAGGCTGCCACCTTTGCCGACTGCTGACGGCGTGGCAGTCGGCAAAGGTGACGGCGTGGATGCCGTCCAGGACTGGTAGCCTTTGCGGAGTGCCTGGCTTTGCCGACTGCCCACCATGGCTCTTGGCAAAGACAGCTCTTTGCCGAGTGCCAATAAAAAACAGTCGGCAAAGTATTTGGCTGTCGACAAAGCTAGCATTTCCTGTAGTGGTATAAACAGAAGATGCACAAAATGGTTGGTCTGCCATGGGCTAAGAAAATCAACATGCGGGGCAATTGAGGAGCCAGTGAGCCAATAATAACTGTCAAGAGCATCTCCAGCAATAGTACCAAAATCACATCCCCTACTTCTCTATTTAGGGTGCTACCTACTTTCATACTACCCATATTTTCCATATTTTGTAGTTTCCTCTAGCAACAATACCTAAATTAGACCCATATCCATCTTTGCAGTGGATGACACATGGGACCAACATGTCAGCCTCTATTACCTTCTTCCCATGGAACAGAGCTTTTAGGGCACAGGCATTGTCAAAAGCCGCATCCGCGCTAGGGCTACACTCGTGTAGGGCAGGGGCACCGCCGAGGCTGCACCCGCGACTGGGAGGGGCGTCGCCGGCCATGCATCTGCGCCAGGGAGGAGCAACAGGGCCGGTTGCGGTGAGGGGTATCGGGAAGTGCTGCTGGCCGTGCCATCTGCACCACCCGCAAGCCGTGATTTTTCAAAGAAATTGATCTTAGAAATTTGTTTGTATTTTTGTATTTATTTTCCTTTGAATATCTTTCAATTTGTCTTTCATAGAAATGGATCCGGTAAAATGTGTTTGTATTTTTGTTTGTTACTTTGAATATATTCTAATTTTTGCTTTTCATACAAATACATCTAGTAAATTTGTTTGTATTTTTTATGTTTTTCTTTTGAACATCTTTCTATTTGCCTTTCATAGCATTATGATCTGAGAAATTTATATTTTGTTGATACGTTATATCTACTTTTTCTTTAAATTTATTTTGACTTGTATTTCATAGTAATTATCTGCTAGTTTTTGTTATTTTATTATTTGATTTTGATATTTATTTGATATATTTTTTGCATGTTAAATTGGGAAGCGAGTGACGTGAGCCTATGTGAATATCTGTGTGTACTCAATTTTTGTCTGCTCCCAAAATCGAGTGACGGGAGCCTAAAAGTCACCTGATTTTTGTTTTCCGTGGAAATTGAGTGACGGGAGGCATACCATCGCTCAGGTGCCACAACTCTCGAAATCACTTGAGCCGGGAACAGACAGACCCCTTATAACTATTTACAGATTTACTGATCCCCACATAAATTGGAGGTACTTATTATATGTACTAATAGAGGTGAGTGTACGTGTATACATTGTACTTTGTAATTTAAAAAAGTGCTTAAAATAGTCTAACGTAACCCTCTATATACATAAATTATTTATCTATGTCATTGTTAAAATTTAAAAACAACCAAAAACGTACAGTAATATACTTCTCCGCAGAAAGCCATGGTGATAGATGCACATATTGCTGACCAGTGGCTAACAAGCTAATTATTCGGTAGTCTTCTAACATAACATAGCATACTATTGGATCAGAGAGCATCTGAAGAGGGCCCCAAACGTGTCCTGCTCTACCAAACTACCCAATCCGTATATATTTCTGCACGGATCGATGCGAACAATAAGGGCATCGCTAGATGCTCACGATTCATAAATGAGTGGCCAGGATGGAAGGCTGAGGTGTGTAACTGGTGTGTGAACAATTACACAAGTTCTTCATGAAGAACATATGCTAGTGTCGTGAAAGTTTTATCCATGTACCAAATCCACTTTACGTTTTTTTCCTATGACAAGACCAAAGTTAAATTGCTGGTCTATTGACAAAAAAAAGAGAAAACTAATGAGAAACCGTCAAAACACTCTACAACATGACAACCAGCCAGTGCCATGCCACCTTAGCAAAACCATGCAACTAACAGACCATCACAATCGAAAATTGTGTGCAAAACCTGCAAGGATCAATGCCCATGATTTTATCCTTTAATTTGATTTTATCCTTTAATTTCAGAGATCTTTTACCACGTTTGGAAATAATGTGAGTCGTCCATTCACTTAGATCCGATGGTCTAAAAATAGGAGGAACCAGATGGAAGAAACTTAAGTTGTGGACCGGAACCAAAAATCATGTGAGCCTGAACTGATTTCTAATTAACTATGGAGGGTATAACTGTATTTTGGTGTCTGAGAAGCTACTTCTCTAAATAAAAAAGAAAAGTTGCTTCTCTTCTCTGAATAAAAAGAAGAAGCTGCTTCCGTGAATTGAAACAAAAGAGCTGCTTATCCGAGATCTCTATTCTTCATCCCTAAATGGCAGGAACAGATCACGACGGCTGGCCAATGGAGGTCGCCGGCGGCTAAATCGTGTGCGGGGTCAGGGCCAGGGTGTTGCCTTCGCTTGCCTTGTCTGAGTTTTTCCATCGCTTGCCTTGTCTGCACTAGGGTGTTGATTCACCGTTAATCTATCTGATGTCTATTGGTCCAATAATCTGCGACATGAGCTTTGCCGTCGACCGCAATTTTTCGATGAGATTTATGTCAACTACTTACTTCGTCTGTCCTGGATTTAGCCTTATTTTAAGTCAATACACCTGAACTTTCTGAACTTAAACAGGCAAGTATGAGGAACTCGTACTTCACCCAATTAACAGCGCTAATCGGTGGGTTTCTTCTTACAAGGAACGAAGAACCGGAGAAGTTACGTAGGCACAACCACAACACGATGATTGTCAGTCAGTTGAAGAAGTTTAGCAGCGCCGGGGTTGTGGCCTCCGCATGATCACCGGTGGCGAGCTGCTGGTCCTCGCCGTCATGGCAGAGCAAGTACTCGTCGGACGTGGCTCACGTCGTGCTCTCGGCGGCGGAAGCAAGGAGCAGTTCGATTTGCGTAGAATTGAGATACGGGGAAGTTGAGAACTCCAGACTAGCAAAAGTTCTACACTACCCTTAATTATAATTAAGGGGAGAAACCAGCTGAAAATAAATTAACGGGAGGAACCATCGGTTGCACCCAAGCACCGCATAAATTCTCTTAATTTCAATAATGATGATCACATAAGTTTAGAACTAGCATTTATAAGTTTAGAACTAGCATTTATGACGTGTTCGGAAAATTATAATAATAGATCTTAGGAATGCAAAGAAAAAGGAAAGAAGCATCGCTACGATAGAGTGTGTGATGGAGTGCTCCCATACTAAGATAAGATATAGCACAATCTATAATCTCTATAAAGTTCATACTCACTAACTCTAAAGTTGTGCTCTCATACAGCCACATCATCATCCAATCACCTTGGTCTTTTCTCCCACTATATTATTAAGGCACTAGAAAATTATATTCTCAATTTTTCTCCCACCAAATTGATGTCTTTTCTGCCACTATATTAATAAGGAACTAGAAAATCATACTATCAATTTTTCTCCCACCACATTGATACTGCACTGAAACGTCATCACAGAGAAACACAATCGTTCCAACCCTCTAACCCTTCATTTACCCATGACTATTAATATATGTCAGAAAGAGCATACCATGATCATCTAATAAGTCACCTTCCTCCATCTGCGTCTCTCACAAATCTCATTTTGGTATTTAACTTAATATTTCCCGTTACCCACCTCGCTAGGTACCGACATCACATCGCGGCACTCATTTTGGATTGCTGGCGTCAGATGGAGGACTGTGGCGGCGGCCCCGTGCTGCGGCATTCACCTCTTCTACACGTACCCCGTGGTGCCCTTGCTGTCCTTGGCGGCCACTAGGTAGCAATCTTGCCTCCAAGAGTGGCTGGAAACTTCAGTCTTTGACTCTTGCTGATCTATTGCCCCTTCAGTCTTTGCTCTTGCTGCCCTGTTCCTCCTGTTCCTCTTCTTCGCCTCAGCATGAGTAACGAGAAGAGGTAATGTTATTACCAAAATTCGACTTGCAATTGTTGAAAGCACGTTACATTCTGGAATGTCGTGGTAAATTCATTGTGAGCAATCAGAACAATCTCCCTCTCTATGTTCCTTTATTTATAGCATACTGCAGCATGAAGTTGCTATTTATTTATTCTTTCAATCTTTTCAATTCTATCTTCGCCCGAACTTTCCACACCAGGAGTACAGGTAACTACTCATTCCATCTTTATTTATATTATTGTTCTTTGATTGCTCCTATTTTATTTATTTTATCGGTTAATTAACATGTCAGTGCAGATGTCCCTGTCTCCTGAACAGTATCTATGGTCTAAGCTCTGCTTCATATAGACAAGAGTTTCTCTAATCCTTACATTTTTAGCTAGCATCACTCACGTAGCATTATTATTAAATTATGTCATCAAGTAACTTCCAAACATTTCATCACCTTTTTGTTTTGTACTAAAGCAGATGTCTTCTTTTCTATAATAACCATGCTACGGTTTAATAAGTTCTTACATTTAGAGTTTAACTTAAAATTTGTTCCACAAGTCCTGTGACAACGCGTGGAGAATTCAACTAGTTTTCTATATTCCATACACCCTCTCAAGAGTCAAGACCAATAAGATCATGTTCTTCAATGCTATGATAGACAATGTATTATGTCCATGTGGAGGTTAGGCCTTAGAGCTTTAAACCTTGTAGCTCCAAAGGTATCACCGTGAGCCAGAGCACCAAAGGTTGTTTGTGACCTTCCGGTGAAGGCAACGGAGGCCTCCAGGTGGTAATCATTTGTTCTTAATTAAATTTTTGTGGGGCGATGTTGCATCGATGTGTGGGGTTGTGTGCAAAATGCCTGCAATCCGGAGAAGCACCATAGTGTACAAAACATCAAGGTGAATGGAAGAGTCTAGTGATGCTGGCTATACTCTGCCTCATGCACTAGCGTTTGGTTGGCCACTGTAACCCCCAGGGAAAAAAGAATGAAATGAAAATAAATAAATAAGAAGTTCAGTAGTACCGGACCTCGCTTCTTTTCCCGATCTGAACTCCTGCTGTAAGAAAAGGAGAGAAGGAAAGAGAAGAGATGGTCTAGGGTTTTGCCGTTGCCTGCCGTCGGCGTGCCTTTCTTCTCCAAAATCCCATGAAAAGTACGATGCCATTGCAGCGACAAGGATAGGCAGAGGCTCGCGTTCGTACTCATTGTGATTGACCAAGGCGACATTTTATATCCTAATCCCCTTCTTTGGATCGAGTTTCATGGATCGAATCATTGCTTTAGGGAGGGTGTAGTTGGAGTAGTTCCTGAAATTAATCACGCTCACGTTCTGAATGCCCATCAGATTATACAGTTCGTCGCTGGTTTAGGGCATATTATAGGCTTCATTAAATTTTGGTCCTGTAGACAAACATGTAGATGACTTCAATATCTTTCTCTGGATGCCACGAAGATTTCCATAGCCTCTATATTCTGAGAGTTATCACTGTTGGACTATCTAAATTAATTAATTTGATCTTGTGAACTAAACTAAAGTGGTAGGGTTTTTCTTTATCTTTCCATATTGGTAAATTTGGTATTTGTTCAATTAGTAAATCTTCAGTTTTGAATTTTTAAAATTTGATATTCACTTTTGGACGTCAGAAATATTCAGTTATGTTCCACGGTTAATTAGACCATTTTGGACACTCTAATACGGAACCTTATAATAAGGGAGTATATTAATTTATTACAGAATACCAAGTGCATTGCATCATTCATTGGCATTAAAAGTTATTTCTTGATGTACAGTCACGACTATACTGGTGCGTATCATGGGATGCAGCTCCACACCTTGTTGGGTGTGCAGGCAGGAGACATTTGTGTTGCTTTCATATGCATTGACGAAGTATTTCATTGAAGGTAATTGTCTATGTTATTATGAAGCTCTCTATCATTTGGCTATGTCTCAAATTGGAAGTCTCTCATGCTATATTTTGATATCATATCAAATGAATACTCCATATTGAATTGCAACTTATGGTTTAAATAGCTTGTTAAAACAAATTTGCTTGCTGAGATATTTCATCTCACCCTTACTTTACTCAATTCAGGTACTTGATGCTTGCTTGGAAGGAAAGTGGATTAGCTACACATCACACTCTTTGTTTTAGTGTCTTCATATTTTAATAGAAAATAATTTAGTTATTTTCATGAGACTTAGAAGTAAATGTTTAAAGAATGGTTGTTAAACTTTCTCATTAGAGTACCACATATTTGTGTTAGAATGTTCGTTAATGTTCATTAATGCTAGTTTGAATCCTTTGGTTATATATATTGTGCTTCCACGTTGTTTTTATATACAAAGAAAATGCTGTCAAAATCTTTATTGGTTACATGTAGCTGTTATCAGTAATGTTTTGTAGCATCCTAGGGTGTCTGTGAATTCTGAGGTGTTATAGCCATAAAACTTATGTGGTAGCCCAACACACCATGTTGGGGACCGTACCTTATGAAACTCCAATGTGAACTAGGGGTTGCAATTTGGTAGGCGATACCACAGGGGAGACATAATGGAGTCTTCACGAGTTTGCCCTCTTTATTATAGCTCTCTACTTTCCATGTTTATTACTTATGCTTTGCTTGTGTCGTCATATCCTCGATTAGTTGTAGGCTAGTTGATATGATTGCATCGCTTCTAGGCAATTGCAAAACTCTTTTAATTAAGGGTAAGTTAGAGCATTCTAGAAGAACTTTAAGTGCACATTTTGCTAAAGCATTTCATGGTTATGTCAGTAGTAATTTAATTGATCCTTAGATTTAATGGTGAAACTAGGCACACAATTCACCCCTTCTTGTGTCCTTATAGCTCCTTTCAAAACCACACTAAATGGCAATCAAGAGCTATCCTATCCACTATACCAACCACCATCAAGGGGTGTGAAAATTGCAATGCCTCCATGGAGGACACAATATCTACATATTCCACCAATGCCGACCCGAAAACTTAAACATGTTTTTCTTGTAGAAAACAACATGAGATTTGGGCTAGAATGAGAGCAGGCACACATGACAAAGCCTAGAATGTAGCATACAACACCCATGGGTGTCATCATTGTCAACATTGACGCCAACAAGCTGTGACCATGGCCTTTGCCCAAATCGCCCCATCTCAAGGAGAACAACAGAAGTGATCCAGCATCAGCGAGCTATCATGACCGCACCGATTGAGACCCAGGCATCACTACATCAACATTGATTTTAGAAGACAACATATTGTATCAATGGAGATGTAGGCATGTCTCCCAAAATATGTAATGATTTTCAGAGACAGTGATTTTATTTTGGGATATAGTAAAAAACGTCTGCATCCAAAAATAGATTTATAGATATAGACCTCTTGAGGCTAACTATGTAAATCCATTTTTGGATGAGGGCATTTATAAGGCCTGGTTTAGCAAATAGGCTCGCGACACAATAGTCACATAAAATCAAGCTCAAACCCTAGAGCCTTGCATTCTGACTCTCCTCTCCTATTTCACTCTAATAACCAATTGAAATGCTGCCTCTCCCTCGGGAGAGGACGTACCTGCTATAGTGTTAGCGTGGCCTTGCCTGCCTACACTGTGATCTCACACGGCAAGGCCATGTACACCTGTCTTTGGCACGCCAGACCTCATGGATGCGTGTAGTGCAGAACTAGCCCCCTCAATTCTCTCTCCTCACATATTCAATCTCTATCCTTCTCACTCTCTGCTTCTCATCACAAGCTCAGCTCCAAATCTATTCAAATCCCATCAGTTTCTCCCTCCTTATCAACAGCGTACAACCCTTCTTGGTAGCCATATATCTAGTGGCATGGCGATTTCTCCGACGTTCTTGGCGGCACGTGGCAAATTCAGGTTGCCGGATCTCGCTCGTGGCATGACACTTTCTCCCTCACCCCTTGTGGCATGTGGCCCCTCCTGGTCGCTAGATTAGGTGGCATGGCAGCCTATCCCTCACTCTCGGTGCTCCGTGGTGACGACCACGGTGTTAATTAAGGCAGAAGATGACGACAACAAGCACAGCGTCGAGGCGTATGCATGAGAGTCTTTTTTTTTTTGTTTTTTTGTCGATTTAAAGAGGCTGATGTCCTAAGCAACCCACCTTTGTAGAAATAATTCGGCATTCCTAATTTAAATATTTATTTTTATCTTTTAGAAGACATATTTTAAAATTGTTGGAGGAGGCGAACAAATGTGATGCCAACTTTTTTAGTCAATTCAAAAACTCATTAATTTACCATGTGATTTTGTTAGAAACTATTGGAAATGCTCTAAGAAGCTAAAACCAAAATCCTGGCTGAAGCTTATGCCCTCCAGGTCGTAATGTGCTTGCTTGAGTTATACTTCAGAAGTCACATGAACTTAACACTTATTTTTTCTTCTTTTTTTTTGTTTACTCGCGAAAGGAATCCCTTTTTCGAGCACCTGCTTCCATACTGTTAGCTGGCATATCCGTGATGATTAGCCCCTAAGGAAACTGTTACTCAAGGCGATATTCTTCATTATTTCTATGTGTAAAAGGTAGAGGAGACTATGTCATGTTCCATGCTGATACCTAAGTAACCATTCCGATAGATGGAATGAACCACACCGATGAAAATTAGAGATGGCATGTAGACATATTTCTTCATGTCATTCTTTTAGTGCAACCATGTAACACCCTAAAATTTGCATGGTTTTAAAGTAGCCAAATTGATTTAATTATGCAATTTTATGGGCATTTAATGTTGTGGAAATAATAAATTTTATGAAATTAAAATCAATTATAGGTCAAGAAGCATGTTTGTGCATTCGTGCTGTTGCATAATTTTTATTGTGATGTTTGGATTTTGTTGAGTTTGAATTAGATTTTAAAATCCTTTTAAAAATACATTTAAAAAGTATTCAAATAAAAAAAAGGTTTTCTTTTCCCCCCCTACCTTCTCCCTTTCTGGCCCAAGCGGCCTGGTCAGCCCGCTCCCCCTTCTTTCCTCTCTTCGGCCCGAGCAGCTCAACGGCCTGGTCGGCCTGCTTCCTTTTCCCCTGGCCCGCCTGGCCTTTTCCTTGTGCCGGCCTGCCAGCGCGCAGCGCTGCTCCCTCCATCTTGGGCCGAGAGGCCATGGCCCAGTGAAGCAGCCGCCTGCCGCCTCTCCCCTGTGTCACCGCCAGCCGGGGCCCGCCAGTCGGCGTCGTCCCCTTCCTTTGCTCGAGTCCGGGCAGGACTCTGCTGTAACAACCCTAAAAATTACAAACAACGAAAAATGCAACCAACAATTTTTTTTTCAAAAACATGCATGATTGTTGCTTGTCACGTAGGAACCCAACCTACTTGCTTTTGGCACACATGTTTTATGCCATGCAAATCAAGTAGCACCATCACATGTGACTTAATATATATTTATAAGCCACATGTGATAAACACCTCTTGCCTGGCATCTAATGTTTCATTAATCAATCACCCTTGTACTCATGTTACACAAGGTTAAACTCTAAAGCTCCTTCTTATCTAAATCACCCATCATGTTTCTCTAACTTCCCCTCATTTTGCTCAAGCTCTCACATTGGAGTCTTGTATCCGATGTACCTCTTGCTTACCTCCTTGTTTCATAAGTCTTGTATCAATGTTGCACATGTGTTTGTCACATGTTTCCCTCTTGTACATATGCTATATAAGACCAGACTCTAGAACTCCCCTCTCATCTAATTCCCCGTCATGCTCCTCTAAAACCCTTCAACTTGTTCATACCCCTTTTACGTTGGGATCTCACATCCAAAGCACATCATGCCCCCTCTATGCTTCACTTGTTATAACTCTATGTAACACTAGATTTGCCCTTATGTTGCGATAGGCAATCATCCTTGTTGCACACTTGTACTCATGTTACATGAGATGAGGCTCTAGAGCTTCCCTCTCTCTCTCCATCACCTATCTTGCTCCACCAAATTCCCTCACCTTGCTCAAGCTCCTACATTGGAATCTTATGTCCAATGCACCTCATGCCACCCTCAATGTATCACTAAATGTAACTATATGTGGCACTAGTTGTATCATCATGTTGCATTTCATTTACAACTTGTGATTTGGACCTTATTGGATTTATGTAATGCCAAATAACATGGAGCAACAATATTTATTTATCTAATAAATAAATGTTATGGGGTATATTACCCAACATATCCTAAGACTATGTAAGTCCAATACTTGGCAAAATACAAAATGGCACATTACATATATATGTATACTTATACAAGTTATTTTGGAAAAATAGAAAATAGGAAAAAGAAAAGAGTTAAAGGAAGAAAAAGGAAAAGATATCTGGCCCACGAGCAGACGCCAGCCCAGCCTGCCTTCCTCGTCCCACTTTCTCTCCGTGCCCGGCCAGCCCAGCAAGTCGGCCCACGAATCCCAGCAAGGAGCGCCTGCACCAGCGCCTCGCCAAGCATCTAGCCACAGCCGCTGACTGGCGAGCCCCACAAAGGGACCCACCTATCATACCTTTCTTCCCCGGTCCCCTCCTCCCTCCCTTTCCCGACCGAAGCAGAGGACGGCCGCGCGTGCACACAGGTGACATGCCCAACCACTGGCCTCCGCTCCACGCCACCCACGCTACCACCTGGACCGACCGCCACGCGACCAGCTTGCACAAAACGCCCACGGTCATGAGCAATTTCACCTTCCGCGTGCGCCTTTTTCTTCCACGGGCAGGCGCACATGCCAATGTTCCCTTCCTGTTCCCTCTCTCCCTTGGTCACCAAGCCGCCTCACCTCACCAGCCGCTGGAAGCTGGAGCCCACAGCTTGCAGCAACCACCGAGGAGCTGCATTCGGACAAGACTGCCCCTACAACTGCTCCATGGCCGCCATGCCTTCCTGCTCCTTGGTCCGCCCTTATAAGCAGAGCCTAGCGCACTAGGGTTTCCAACACCCGCTGCCGCTCTGGTGGCCAACCAATTCCCCACGCCACGACCCAATTGGAGGAATTAGAGAGGAAGGAGAGAAGAAGAAGGCGGAGCTGCCACTGCCGTTGTTGGAGGAGAAGACCCCGTCGGTGCTGAAGGGGGAAAAGGCCGCGCCATACCTCTACGCCATCGTTGCCATTCGTTCTTTCCTACGACGCCACACCGAGAAGAAGGAGGGGAGAAGAGGAGCAGAGGAGGACACAGAACGCCGGAGCCGCCAAGGCCAAAGCCACCGCCGGAGTTGGAGATGACCTCGTCGGAATTATGCTACCACGAGCTCGGCCTCAACTACTTCCTCTACCCCATGCCTGCACTGCCTCCTCATCAAGCCTCATCGCCACACCAAGCAGGCCATGCCTATACAGGGCTAAGTGAGCGCTCGTCGAGCTCCTTTTTCAACCTCCGCCTCACGCTTCCGGCCATGGCGCCCGTACCGATGCGCGTAGGCCGAGGCCATCGCCGGCCGCTTGGACACACATGCACCCGCATACACATACTAGCCTAGCCCCGTGATTTCCATGGTGTCAGAAGGACGCCGGAACGGCCAGCCTTCATGCCTGTCGCCACGGCCACGCGCCGCCGCGGTGAAGCCTTCGTGCTGCTCCAAGGAAGAGCCCTGTGCGGCTTGGATGACGGATCTGTGCTCGTCTCAGTGCTGCGCACCTCGTGCACACGCTGGCCACTTGGGTGCTGATACGAAAGCCCGTCTACCCGCGACCATGCCGTCGCCGTGCCACTTTGGAGCTCCGCCATGCCGTGCCATTCCCCGATGCCTCCGACCGCCACAAGGACCAAGGGCTGAATGACAACCTCCGCCGTGACGTGCTGCATCAGGACATGGAGAAGATGGGGCCCGTGGGAGCTCCCTTGGTGCCGTGCCGCTCACCATGGCCATGCTGGAGCTCTACCGTGAGAGTTGCTGCCCGCGTGGACTCTGCCATGGGAGATGGTCACCGCCGGCATGTTGGGAAGGTGCTGGAAGACACTAATTGCACCCTTGTACCCCACTTTGGCCTTGGAATGTTTGCTGCTGAGTTGCTGCCGTGCGCCGCCGTCCGCCTACCGCCTGCTACCATGGGCCACCGTCGAGGGAAGCCCGCAGGAGACATCATCACTTGGAATGAGTACGCCGTGATGCTGCGAAGCTAGAGAACCGCCATGGTGCAGGATTGCATGACCTTAGACGGATGGGGAAGAGAAGGAGGTGCTGAGTTTGGAAATGGACTTGGTTCACGGAGCCGAGCGACTGCCAACGGGACCCACCTACTCCGGACCACCGTAGATCGAGCTCGTGAACCACCCCGACCAGAGGACTTCACCATGGACGCGGTCCATGTGGACTAGAGACACTAAAGGTGTGCCCCACGAGCGTTGGTGCACTGTGGACCAGCGACCGTGGACACGACCCGTTTTGAGCCTAGTGGACATCCAGTTGATGACGTGGCACGACCACGGACGTCCACGTGTCAGGCCCGACCCGGCCCAGATCCGACCCACTCGGCCCGTTAACGGCCTAGTAATGGCCCATTAGGGTTTGACCGTTGACCGAGTCAACGCTGACGTCAGCAGATGACGTCACCCTGGTCCCACCTGTCATTGCTGACGTCTGCATGACGTCACTACCACGTCAGCAATGACGTCACCCTGGACCCACTGTTACACGTGGACCTATCACACGCTGACACGTGTTGGCCCTGGATAAATAAGCCTTTTATCTTTTTCAGAAAATGGGAAAAATTTCAAAAATTCATAACTAATTCATACAAACTTAGAAGTATCCAAATTTTCTATAAATCGAGCTCTATGTCTTGAGCTAATGTTTGAGTGCATTTGGATCTTTTTGATATTTATTTGTTCTTTGTGCTATTCTATAGGAGTCGTTAAAGTGACTCATACGTCTCATTTTCAAAGTCGAACGAGGAGCGATCCGAGGAAGGAGGCTACAAGCACCAAGGAGGAGGTTCCACTGAATGACTACGTTGACAAGAGAAGACTCGTACCGCTACTACCTTGACAGCGCAGGTGTCATGGCAGCACCTCCTCTTAGGAATCCTAGTAGACATGGCTAATATCTAGAATTGGTAGTGCTTTACTTTTATGCAATGCATACACCTGAGATAGTTTTGTATGGTAGAATATTACTTGATAGCCCCTACCTTGTCATAACCTTTCACCTACTTACCCGCTGATATGTTAGCCATATGCTTATTTGCTATGTTTATATATATACTTCACTCGCTTACATTTTGATGCGACGTGATGAACCCATAGGAGGGTTTGGCGAGAATGCCAGGCTTGATGGGTGGATGGATCAGTTGGGTATATGAGCTGGTGATGATGTCTTACCGGGGAATGGATCTGGACATTCCCATGAAGAGGAGTCTGTGGCGGACTAACTTGGACGCGATGGTGGTCTTCAGGTGTGAGCCTCTGAGGGGTGAAACCCAGGACGAAGGTGCCGTGGTAGCACGTTAAAGAACAACCCTGAGGAAGACATCCTGGCTTGGTCACACCTAGAAACTGCTACGCTGGTAACCGGATCATAGGAATCTCTTGCTATCCACTTGCTTCCCATGGGGGAGAGATGGCCGAACCGTTGGATAGATTGATGCCATTACTATCAGGTGAGCATGTGTTAGAGAGGTAGGAGCATGTGTCTCACACCCTTTTAAGACGGTCATGAAGCTCTGCAGGAATGGGATCATGAGCCCTCACATTATCAGCCACTCTAAGGGTGTTCCAGGGCTGAGAGGTAGGATGGCATCGTTCTATGGTAGTAGGCGCTCAGAATCTGCCTAGGTGATCTAGAGCACCTATGATGGCTATCTGGTGGATTAGTGAAACCTCTGTAGAGTGTTATGGTTGATCGATCGATACATATGCTGATTCATCGGCTATGGACCATGCCTGTGTTCTGCTTGCACCGGACTAGTGAGTGGAGTGTTCTACCTCCCTCGAGAGATACTTTCGTCCGTGAGCCAGGTTGAGGGCTGTGGGCCACTGAGACGGGTCGAGCGGGAGTTGGCCTGGTCGACCTGAGAGTGAGTCTTGAAGGTGATGGTTGTGGTGATGTGGTGATGGATCTGGGATGGATGGGATGGCGGATGGGGGTGTGTGTGTGGGATGGGAGTGTGTTAAAACTTGACTTATTGTTATAAACTTAATTACTACTTGCATGCATAGGAAAAACCACAGCCAAACTATAGGATCGCCAGATCCCTTGTTTCTTTTCCACTAAAGCTCATCAGTGCTGACCATGGCCTGCACACATCTGGCGGTGTGCAGTTACCTGCTTCACAGTGACGTTGGAAATGTAAGGACTAGAAGGTCTCATGCCTGCGCTCAAGATGGTTAATGAAGATCCTTCCATGAATGTTCTCTACTTCCGCAGCTGTTCTAGATGATTGTACTCTGATAATTCGCCATGTGGCGATGTAATAAATAACGTAAGCCCTATTATTGTACTCCTTTATCCAGTTTTAGTGTAAGGATTTGATCATCAATTGTTGTATAATAATGTGATAGCTTATATCTTCACATTATTATCCGTTCTGTGAGTTTTCCCTTCATGGAAAATTTTGAGGATGTTTCATCTGCCGAGCCGGAGACCGCGCCCGCCCCGACACCTCCCGTTCTCACGTGCGCCCTAAGCCACCTCAACCCATAAATAGCGAGCACCGCACGTCCATTCTGACTTTCACCCCGCATCCTTGCGCCAGCACCGCCACGCACAAGCTCCAACCACCGCCGCAACCCTAGCCGCCGCCGTCGAGATCGATTTCGCCGTCTCGCCGCTTCAACGAGCCCGCGAGCAAGTCGCTGAGGTCAATTTCGAGGTCGCGAAGGCGCCAAGATCATTTTTCTCCTTTCTTCCTCACCGCTTTGCTCACACGGCTTCGTCGGATTTTGCAGGGCACCGCCATCCGTCGTCACAAGCCACCAGCTTGTGTCCGACTGCTAACCTCTGGTGAGTTTGATTTGAGCTCCGCGTTCTTTTGCACTTGGTCCCGAGTCGTTTCGTGGCTCCTAGAGCCAGTTCTAAACTCGCCGGTGAGCTGCCCTCGCCGCCGGCCATGTCCAGTGCCGCGCTAGTCTTCTTCTCCGGCCGGTCATCCTCTCTTCCTCTCCGTCTTCTAATCTGGACCGTCCAATCTCAATCCAACGATCCAGATTCAAAGATACCCCTCCGCTAACTTTTTAGAAAACCCCTCTGGTTTCTGCCTATTTTGTTAAGAGCCCTTTGCCGGTTACGTAGAATACGTTTTCTTCGTTGGAAAGCATATTTTCCTTTAACAGATTCAAAAATACATTTTCCTTTATTTACAATTTTGCCACTAATTTCAAAAGCTCATAACTTTTCTGTTTTAACTCCGATTTGGTCTGTTCAAGTTGTGTTTGGTTCGTTATTTCATAATCTACCTGTTAGTATCATTGTTAGATTTATTTCCAACTTTTAAAAATAGAGATTTATTTTAACCTATTATTTAACAATAGGAAAACTTATAAAATTCATAACTATCTCGTTATAGCTCCGATTTTGGCGATCTTTACGTCTGTGTGATAGTGGCGACATGTAGAATAGTTTTATAAACTTTTCTCATACTGTTTTAATGATGTGGTGTAATGTTCTAATTAAATCTATTTGTTTGCTCGTGTATGACTGCTCGATGTTTGTGTGTTGCTGATTGATGATCGAGTTTAGAGAGTGAGCCGTTTGTCGGAGAATAAGAATACTTCTACAACCAGGATCAGCAGGTTCATCAGGAGAGCTTTGATCAAGGCAAGTATAGTTGGGACCATCCTTGTTACCTATTCACTATACACACTAAAATCATACGCATGTGTCTCTTTGCTACCCTGTTAAGATTTCCTAGCTTTGAACACCTATTTACCTTGATAACTGGGGATGTTGCATATGGGTAGTTAATGCTAGTGCTTTATAACCATGATCTTGTAACCTCATTAAAGACTATGCAACTAATGAAAAGTGGTTTTCTATAAGATCCAAACTATAAGTGATCATCCGAAACATAATGAAAAGTGGTTTTCATAGGACCTTTACTAGCGAGTTAGAGAATTTGCGAGTTGGGTATGGGACAGCCTCTTCAGTATGTGTATAACTGGGTAGGCCATGTGCCATATTAGAAGGGGATTTCCTACATCTGATGACCCTGTAGCCCTAACTTGTTAGACGAACCTATGGGTGGCTTTATATGATTCTTGGTATTATGGAAAGTAGCTAGCCCGTGCATTTGAGGATCATGACTCATAGTGAAAGTGTACACCTCTGCGCAGAGTTAAACCTATAATATCGTCCGTGCCCACGGTTAGGGCGGCCAAAGGATTCTTACGGAATGGATCGTCAACTCAAATTGTGTACATATTAATGTTGTTTTTATCATATCCTTATTCATGTCCACCTGATCATGTGGTTATGGGAATTATTACTACCTTGATGCTAATTGCTAAAATATGACCTACACTAAAAAGCTAATTGCTGTTAAACCGTGTCAAACCTTTATTGAGCCTCATGAACCTCTTCTATGCTTACTAAGTACATATGTACTTACACTTATTTCATTTCATTACTTGAAAAATCCCGAATGGGTAACAGATCAAGATTGGAGTGAGAGTTATCGACACGAATACTAGCTTGTGTCAACCAGTTGACTTGTCCCTGTGGTGGAGCTATCATCTGAAGTTATCTTAGTTATGTCTTGTTTTTGCTAAAGACAATGTCTTGCTATTCATGCGCTATGTAATAAACTCTGATTTGGTACTATTTATAATTTGTCAACTAATGTGTGCAACATCCTGGGGCGCATGTAAGGCTTTTATATATCTTATTTTAGTCCTTTAAAATAAGATATGATAGACCAGTGATGCGTTTTTATTCCTCTTTTCATGCAGACTCAAATCTACATCAAAATAACAAACATATGCTGTTATGAAAAAGTTTAAATAACCATAAAATACTCATATATGAGTTTTTAAAGTATGCTTGTGTCACTATTAATATATAAGAAACAAACTTACAGTTACAGTAATGGCACACGTTCCATCATGCATAAACTATGTAATTATGTATGCATGGATGAGAAATAAAAGCATATTTGTATGTTTGGGCAAACATGAAAAATCATCCTCACTGTAAATAATTAAGAGTGCAGTTTATGACCTAACACCTCATTGTAAAAAAATAGGACAACCATTCACCATAACCGCTCATTGAGAGGAAGTGAAGAGCATTTGCATCCAAGAGATCCAAAGAGCAGGAAAACCACGAGAAGAAAGAATCCGAAGTACACTGTCCCAACTTACTGAATCAAATGCCTTGGCAAAGTCTAACTTGAGCACGACAGTTGCGACTTTCCTCTTATCAAAGCTGAACTAGCTCGGTTGCATAGATGAAGTTCTCTGAGATGGATCTACCTTTAATAAATCTGGTTTGGTCAACACCAATATGTTGCTGGATGTGCTGCTGTAGTCTTGAGGTTAGTATCTTGGTAATGATCTTGACTGGCAGTTCTGCAGAGAAACAGGCCTGAAGTCTTTTGGAGTCATCGGTACAGGGAATTTGGGTAGCAGAACAATGTGAGCATGATTGATCCTGTCGAGGTCAACATTAGTGTCATAGAAACTTTGCAAGAAGGCCATGATATCTTCTTTAACAAAATTCCGAGCTGCTAGGTACCAAGCAGGTCCAAAGCCATCTGGGCCTGGAGCACTGTTCACATTCATGTGCTTGACTGCATGTAGAGCTTCATTCTCAGTAAAAGGGCAGATGAGTTGGTGAAGAGGAACAGCTGGGTCGTCCCTGTACAGATCCGTTAGCTGAAAATTCCAAGTAGTGTCATCCGAGGACCCAAGAATCTGAGTGTAGTAAGCTGTCATGGCATCAGCTTTGTCCTGATGTGTAATCAACATGTTTCCATCAACTGAGAGAACTACAATCTGGTTCTTGCGTCTTCTTGCTGAGGCTCTTGCATGGATATATTTAGTGTTTGCATCACCCTCACAAAGAGCCCTGTGTTTGGCTCTCTGTTTCCAATGCGCTGCCTGTTGATAGAGAAAGAGCTGCAGCCGATCAGCACACTGATCCTGGAGGCAATGTTCACCTGGGGACAAGAATCTATATTTTTTTGAGTAATCTAGTAGACGGATTATGAAGTAGCAATTATGATAAATATGTGGTGGGGAGCAATGCTTAGGCAACCAAACCCTTGAAGCCTGCCAGGTCACCTTGATCTATGCAACTAGAGTAGCCACTGTATCTTGCAGAGGGGAGGCCGACTGCTAGGCTGCAGCGGCCATGGGGAGGACGGATGGGGATAGCAGCCAAGAGCGCTCAAACCTAAACACACTTGGTTTTGGAATGTTGGTTTGAATGGTGGCAAGAATTGGTGTATGGTCAGAGGTGGGTCGAGGGCCAGAAGTGAGGAAGGTGGTAGGGAAGTGCTCGCCAAAGCTCGTGCAAATGAAAGCTCGATCAAGTCTAGCAAGTGTCGGCGATGCATGTTTGTTGGTCCAAGTGTACAACTGATCACGGAGAGGGAGTTCTATTAGCTATAAAGCATCAATTGCTTGATTAAAACGTGCAGCAAGAGAGGGATCAAAATTGGGATTGTTCTTGTCAGCAAGGGAGCAAGTTAAATTGAAGTCGCCAATGATAATCCATGGGTCACTAATAGAGCTGGCGACATTGCTCAAGTCAGTCAGAAAAAGGTCAGTGAGGGAGTGGTCTGAGGGGCCGTAGACATTAGTGATGGCAAAACGGTCGCAATTAGTCGTGGATTGAAGAACTGTGGTGATTGAGAAATCAGAAGCGCTAGAGGTAATCAAGTCAAATGAATTAGAGGACCAGGATGTAAGAAGGCCGCCAGCCGATCCTATCGCAGGTTTAGAGAAAAAGGCATCGAGAATTAGCGGTAGAAAAGAGTGGTACACATAATTATCAGATTGACTCAACTTAGTTTCTTGCAAGCATACAAACGAAGGGGAAAGCAAGGTGACATTGTCCCTCACTACAACACATTTGTTCGACATACTCAAACCACAAACATTCCAAGAAAGCACAACATAGTTTTGACATAAACGAGTCATAGATAAAAGCTAGGAAACTTAAAGGTAGATAACGAGGAGCGGAGGATCAACGAACAGGCATCGAAGGCAGGTATCATGGATAGCGATGTGTTGCAGCTGCCATCGCCACAGCGCGCCTGGCCGGAAGGTCAAGCTCGGCCGCCTTAGCCAGGCAGGAGAGGTTGAGAGCCTTGACCGGGTTCTTCTCTTCACCCTCTGCTCTCTACTCCCACTAACCTGCAGGCCTATTCGCCTCCCCTACCAATGCCGGCCGCCCCCGGACCGATCACTAACTTGTGGACCTCTAGTGTTGACTTGGGTGGCAAAAGTGGCCCTGCTCCCACAAACCGCGCCGCACCGCCACCGCCATGCACTGTTCCGCTTGTGCATTGCGGCCGCCAGCGCACCTTCCTAGAAGTTGCTCTCTCCCCTGTGGTCCCTTCTTGGCCAATCCGTCCACCTCGTTTCACTCCCCCTTTCGGCTGCTTTTGCTATCTTGTCCCCACCACCGTGTTCATGACTGCTGTGATCCGGTTCGCTGCCTCCTGTGTGGTGGTTTCGGCCACAGCCGCATGGTTGCTGCTCCAGCTGTCGCCATCGCTGTAATGCCACCTCCGCCGCCTCTCCTCTCTCCACTGCTACCCAAGCCACCACCGCGGCCCAGGGCCCCGACCCTCCACCACTTCCACCGACGGTGTCGCTTCCAGCTGCTCCGCCGTGCCCCACTTTCTCCAGATCCATTCCGTGCACAAGGTGCCAGACTCGGGGATGACCTCTATGGCCTCTCCGCTCCTACTTCAGGGGTGAACAGTGTCGACGTGGCTGTGGCCTCCCCAACACCGATGCACATGCCGTCTGCCTCAACGAGGACCATCCCCGCCACCGTGGCCAACCAGGCTGTGCTTGTGCCTGCCTCCACGGGCATGCACATGGTTGGCACGCTCCTGTCGGCCACAACTTCACCCACAGATGCGCCTCCCGCTGCTGCTGGCGGCCTAGGGACCGCCAGCGTGGTGGACGCGGTTGTGGTCACCACGGCCGTCTCCCCTCCCACGCCACACGTGGAGGGGGCCGTCCTACCAGTCTCCCCGTCGCTCGTCGTGAAACACGTGGAGCTGAGCTCCCCCGATACGCCGCATCTCGGATCTGCCGATAGCTTCCCCGAGCCCCCTGGGTATAAAATCACTATGCTACGGGTGAACATGGAGCCCTCATCCTCTTACCACCCCCTAACTTATCCCCAAGCATCCCAAGCTCCTTTGACTCTGCCTTCCCCTGTGATGGCTCAACATCACCCACCCTCCCCTCTACCTCTGACCTTTTTTGCTTGGACCCTCCTATGGTCCGTGTGCTCCGCCGCTCCAACTCCTTGCTGCCAGAATACCGCCTCAACCCGACGTCCATTGTACTTGAATGCTGGGTCTTGGACATCATGCTTTCGAATCTCCTACCAGATCTGCCTGGGTTAACCTTCAGCCTCCCTCGTCAGGCCATTAGCCTCCCCCGGTTGCGGATCCCACAGATCCCGTGGATCTCATTTTCAGGGTGCCCCCGGTGCCGAGGAGGAGGAGCCGCACGCTGACGACGACCAGCTGGCTGCCATGACCATCTCTCTGCTATGCTCCCCTCCACCTCGTTCCCCGGTGCTGATGCCCAACGGGCTCCCTGAAGCGCTAGGGATCCTTTGGATGCGACCGGGGGACACGGTGTTCGCCAGCCACGTTGCCTACGCCCAGATTGACGGCCTAGCTCAGGTGGCCTCTCCTCCTGCCTTCATCAGGGAAGTGCTATTCCAGATCACCGCCAACGCTGAAGTTCGTGTCTACACTTCCTCCATTGGTGACTGCTTGCTCCTCTTTGGCTCTCACTTGGAGCGGGATCTCATGCTGGAGCAGCAAACCATTCACCAGAATGTACTCCGTGTTTCTCTGTTCCGGCCAGAGGACACACAAGACCGTTTCAGGGTGGATCTGGACTAGATGTTGGCTATCTCGGCCACTCGCTTCCCCTTGGAGCATTGGAACACCGACGACATCCCTTGGTCCTTCAGCTAGCTGGGACCTATGATGGAAATTGACCATGAATGCTTCCTCCATGGGGACTTCTCCTCTATTCGTGTTGTCATCGCTCATGCTGATCCGGAAGGGATCCCACCTCACATCACGGTGGGGAACAAAGAAGGCCTGGTGGATACCTTCCAGATCCGGGTCTTGCGCACCATGCGCAAGGAGGAGATGACTAACGGTGATGGCAGGTACTGCCATTTCTTTCCAAGCAACCGGCGGGGTGACGGCGCTCCAGCCCCTCTGGCGCCGGGCCCCATGTGCTCCACGGCATTCCTATTCCACCAGGGGCCTCTCCCTCTCCAATGGTTCCCGGGGGCCAACCCTCCAGCCTCTAGCGTTTCCTCGGGCGTCCCCTCATCGAGTGGCGCTCCATGCCTGGCTTTGACTCAGTGTTCTTTGGTGCCCTACGTTCCCTCATGCTGCCGCCGCTGTCCCGTCTGCTGATTGTTCTCATGCTGGAGCAAGGCAGAGCGGAGCAGGACCATTCCACTCTGCTTGCTCTACCCTGGCACCCTCAGTCCACGATGGCTGGGGATCATGTGGAAATACCTCAAAATTCAGCGGGGCTCACCCCAGATGACCACGCCCTTCCTATGGCCGACATCGGCCTTGATGGTCATGCGCCCCTGACTGCTGCCGCTGTTGCTCGGAATCCCCCCAGGGGTTGTGCTCCCTATGACTGATCTCAGTGCGGATGCCCCTGCAGCCCCGGCCACTACTGCGGTCCACCCATCCCCTCGCTGTCGGGGTCATTCACCGGCTGGTGTCTCTGCCCGGCTCACTCCTGCGCGCCCCAACGCTCCAGCATTCGCCTGGCGGCTGGGGACTCCGGCTTCTACACCGACATGACCTCCAAGGCTACAGCACGCAAGGCGCTCCACGACTGCCTACAGGCCTGCTCCTACGGCCTCAAGAGGGAGGTGGCCACCCAGAAGCTATTGAAGCATGGTCTCAGACAAGGGGATGCCTTATCCCCTTATCTATTCTTGTTGGTGGCTGACATGCTTCAATGCGTCATTAAGAAGGATGGTAGCATTCATCACCCCATTCTAGACAGTGCCTGTCCTGTCCTCTAGTATGTGGATGACACTCTCATACTAGTCAGAGGGGAGATTCCAGATACCTGTCGCCTAAAAATCCTGCTTAACGACTTTGTGGCTGCAACCGGTCTGAAGATCAATTTTGGGAAAAGTACTATGGTTCCTATGCATATTGCTAATGACAGAGTAACCAGGATGGTGATCCTCCTTCAGTGTCAGTTAGCATCCTTCCCTCAAGTTTACTTGGGCCTGCCTTTGTCCAATGTTAAGCTGAACCTTTCAGCTTTTACTCCCCTAATTCACAAAGTGGACAAAATGCTAGCTGGTAGGCAAGTAGCTTTGCTAAACCACCAAAGCAGGTTGGTTCTAGTTAACTCAGTGTTGGATGGATTGGTCACATACACTATGCAGTCTCTTCCAATTCCTCCTGGCATCATCTCTGCTATCGACAGTCGCCGATGTGTGTTCCTATGGTTAGGGAAAGACAACACAAATGGTGCTAAATGCCTAGTCAATTGGGACAACTGTTAGAAGCCTAAATCCGAGGGGGGCTGGGTATCAAAGACCTTGCTGCCCAGAATGCTTGCTTGCTTCTCAAATTGATGCACCGACTCCACCATCCGACAAATTCTGCTTGGGCCTCTTGGATTAGGGAGCAAGCGGATATTGGCTCTCTCAGCATGACTTTCTCTAGGTATCATTGGTCCTCCATCCATGAGTTGCTACCGGCTTATCGTGCCATCACAAAGGTGGAAGTTGGCAATGGTCTTACTACTGCTTTCTAGTGGGACACTTGGCTCATTTAGCAACCGTTGGCAATGGAGTTTGGATGCCTATTCACCCATTGCAACCAGCCGGACATTTCGGTTGCTAAAGCTCTCTCCTCCGACATTGCAAACCTCTTGGTCCATCGCCTGTCACCCGAAGCTTCAAGCCAGCTGGAAACTCTGTAGGACCTCCTGCACAATGTCACCTTGTCCACAGAGATGGATGTTCAAAAGATTATATTCGTCGATGCTTCAAATAACCTTCGAGTTCTGTTACCGTGCCTCCAACTCTAGTGGACAGTCAAGCCAGGATGCTTCTTTTGTCTGGAAAAATAAAGCTCCACCACGGGTAAGGTTCTTTGGGTGGTTACTGATCTCCAACCAGATCCAGTGCAGGCACAACCTTCATCGCAAAAACACCTTGCCAAATGATACCTGTGAGCTGTGCCACCTTCACCCTAAAACTGCGGAGCACCTGTTCTTCCACTGTCCAACCGCAACTCAGTTCTGGTCTCGATTGGGCTGGCCAGCCTCCTCTCTCCCAACAAATATTGTTCTATTGTGGCAGATTAGTAGACATGCTTATATTCTGGGCAGACATTTTGCCATGATGATCCTCTTGTGCTGCTGGCAAATTTGGAACCACCGACATGACGTTGTATTCAGGCATCAGCCGCCGTCTCTTCAATGTCTCATTCATTCTTGCAAGGAAGCATGTCGCTTATGGAGCTGCCATCTACGCCCCTCCGATCGCATCTATGCCGATGTCTGGTGTAATCATTTTACTATGAATTAGCCTACCTGCGTGTTTGGCACTTGCTTAATTTATGTAAACTTTGTTAAACATAGGTGCCTTGCACCCTCCGTTACACCGGCTTGCTGGAATCAATGGAAAAAGATTCAGGTGGGTTCTCCCCCTCCGGTGAAGCTTTCAAAAAAATTGTAAAAAAATACGAAATTATAGCTTTAATAAAATGTTTAATAAGCATAAGGGTTTGAACTTAATATGTGGAAAAAAATTCTACCTACTAATAACTTAAGCTAAACTTCCAGCTAAATGCATGTTCAGAAACATGTGAATTCCATATAGAAGAGATAAACTGTGAATATCGATGGTACAAATATGTAAAGTAACTCATCACAATTTGATAGCGGTCCACAGATACATACATTACACTTTTTTGGGTTGTTATCACAAATAATGATGATCACATACAATAAAAAGAATGACCAAACTGTGTAGAAACCGCAAATGATCTTTATCTAAAAAAAAAAAGAAACCGCGCAAATGATCAAGTTACTTTTAGAGTACTGGTATTTTTAAAATCCCTCAAGACAAGATTACTTTTATCCCAAAAGTGAGCTGCAAGCAAGGTACTAAACATCATGCATATATCTCATTTTTCGTCTGAAGCTTTTGCTGTTTCCAATGGCATATATGCATGGACGTCCTTAGCTGTTAAGGAAAGGAGGTGGAGTCATTTCTACATGTAACTAGAACATCGAATGCACAGGTGTAAGGGCTTCTCTCTTCGAATAGGTAGTGCCTTGTCGTGGTCTATAAAATAGAACGTTGCCGCGTTCGTAGGACCATACCATCATCAAACACCACAAATAGCTATAGCACCCAGACTCACCCATACATACAAAGCTAGCACAGAAGACGTCTGCTGGTCTCCTAAAGGAAGAGCAAGAAACATGGCCAGTTGCCACAAGCTTCAGCCGATCCTCACTATTGTGGTCTTCACCATCTTTGTGGCAGGTACGGTAACTCTCACAGTTGAACAAAGCTTGTTGTGTTATAAACATGTGTAGATCCATAATCGCAGAGTCGCAGTTCAACTCTGAACTAACAGATAGTTTCTATAACGATGCCTTTCGTGTCCTAACACTCTACCTACCTGAACTACGTACATATGTAATCTAGAAGTACCTACAATTCAGAGATTTTACACACGAAAAGGTTGTTTCTTCATGTTTAATTATTTATGCCCACATAACAGTTTCTATGTCTAAGTGATTGTTCGTAACTTCTCAAATTCTGGACGTTAGTCGTCAGTAGACTAGCTCCACCTGCATTGTATATAACAAATATATTATGATCAGGAGCAAATGGCGAGCGATGCGACACGTCAAGCATCCAGGTGGACACCATAAACACTGGTACGATAGTGACCGGTGGCGACACCATCTTCACGGTGGAAGTGAAGAACCAGTGTCCGTGCGCCGTCAGGAACGTGCGTCTCGACGGCAGGGGCTTCGCGACGACAGTGGATGTGGATCCAGCTGCGTTCCGCGCCGACAACCGTGGCGTCTACCTGGTGAACGGCGGCGAGCCAATCCCAAGTATGGCTACCGTCAGGTTCCAGTACGCGTGGGACCATTTCTTCCAGATGACTCCAAGGAGCTTGGAGGTCGACGGCCCGTGCTAGCTAAGCTACGAGAGGAGAACCATGCTTGCATGGAACGGTGCCCTCACAATCTTGTATGAAAACTGAACATGTGTGTTCCCTGCTGGTGTTTTGTTGTGGCTGTCTAGCTTATCACCCTTCACAGTTTTTATTTTTAGTGATATAAGCTCTATGTTTGCTTCAGTGTATATATGTTGAGAGACAGAGAGAGAGATGTACGGTGTGTGTGTCCCCTGTGTGTGTGTGTGTGTGTGTGTGTGTGTGTGAGAGAGAGAGAGAGAGAGAGAGATGCAAGGTCCTGTTTGACGAAGCTTGGTATATTTTGTACATGTAAACAATGGAGGTTTGACACTACTACTAAAGGGACATACAGATTTTGTCTAATAACCTGTTAAATTCATGTGTCTAGTACATTTTGTAACATCAAGCAAAATATCTAAAGACTGACGAGGTTTACAGTATGGATGGAAGTGTCGAATAACCTGAATTATTTAATTTTGTAACAATGAATATTAAAGTGAAATTTTTACTCTATGATGAAATATATATATTTAATAAAAGTTGTAAAGCACCTTGCATTGGAACCATTGATGTTTCCGAATGAATGTAGCTGGCTCGCTAACCACACTTGATCGTTATAAAAGATTGCTTGCTTGCACACGGAGTTCCAAATGTGCTTCCGGAATATATCCATGTCACCTTTTAATTAGTCAACTATTATTTATTTTCTGTGACCAAACTCGCTTTCTGTCTAAAAAGATGTAATCACACGTGATACACATTCCTAGCCCCCAACATACTCAATAGTATATTGTCAAAAAACATACTCAATAGTCTTATATTGTATTCAATGCTAGCTAGAAGCTTCGTTCATGCCTGCCTTGAAGTGGGAGCTTGACTTAGCACAAGTTTTGAACTTAAGATATTCCTCGAGCGTAAAAAACACATCAACTTATTTGAACTTTTAGTACAAAAAATGTTACACAGAATTGACAAAAAAACAAATAATGCACGTAGGGGACCAATAGTCATGGGTGCCAATTTCATTTTTATAACAAGAATGTTTGGTTCCCCACAATAAGTACACTCACATATATCACTTTGCACACATAATTATCCACGCTGGGAGCGCCAGGATCTATTTCCAAATGAAGAATAGAAGGGAGAAGTTCTCTTTTAAACTAGCAAATTGTATTCCACTAAATTCTTTCAGGACTGACCTCCAACTAGGCAAGCCAAAAGCAAGAGAAGAATTAGCTACAAGGAAACACCAGAAACTCAAGTTTGAACAAGGAAAGCTTGAGTTTCTTAGCATGATTAACACAATTGGATCCAACTACGACCATCTCCTCATTTCACTATTCATCGCCAAGAAAGGAGATCGAAGCCTTCCAACGATTGAATGCTCAATAGGATCGTTCCACAATGCCTTTTGTGACCTTGGATCAAGTCAACATCATGTCCAAGGTAACATATGAAACATGTTAGAAGGATCTTTGTTGTCTACATACATTTATTTATGGGCCAATTGCACAGTTCCTTCTATTTTGGAGTTCAATTGCTCCTTTGTCTCGGTTTTTTAAACTTTGCTCGTTTGTCCATGTTTTTTTAATCCAAAACGTCAGTTTGTCCCTACTTTCATATGCCATCAGCTGGGGTTTTATATAGGCCTAAAAAAACTTGGATGAAATAGAAAAAAGGGCAAAAGCACCAGAGTACCCCTTATTCGTCTCTTTCCTCCACCCTTCCTATCTGTCTGCACACACGAGATAAAAGCCGCGACTTCATTAAAAAGGTAGCGTCAGCGGTCAGGCGCGGAGGGCGGGGGAGGACGTGGCAGCCGGGCGGGCGCGGACGCGGCCTGGCAGGCATGGACACGTTGGCCGGACGGGCTCGCAGCCGGGCGTGCTCGCGGCCAGTCAGGGTCGCGGCACGGTCTAGCGCTGCCAGGCGAGGTCGCAGCAGCAGGCGACAGGGCGTGTTGCGGCGGCTGAGGGCGCTGTCGGGTCGAGCGGCACGTCATGGTGGCGCGTCGCGGCAGTGGGTGGCCTGGCGCGGCGCGGCAGGGGGCTGCGGTCCGGGCGGCGCGTCCGTCACGGCGGTACGTCGATGCGCCGAGGAAGGGGCCAGCATCGGGTGGGCCGGCGCGGCGCGGCGCGAAGGATGCTCCAGCGGCGCAGTGCGCGTGTGGCTCGGCAGCCTGTGGCACGTAGGGCGGCAAGGGTGGTCGACAAAAGATTGTTTTTCGAGCGATTTTTTCAAGTTCGTAGGCATGATTTGATTTTCGCAGAGATTGGGGTTGCTTTGAGCCGTAATCTTTTAGTAGTAGATCAACAACTTGCTCTGATTACCCGTCTATATTTTGAGATCAAATCATGATGATTTGGTTGTGTTTTCGTTCATTGGTAAGTTGAGGAAGAAGCTGACGAGCGGGGTCCACTTAGCATTGAGAGAGGGAGAGAGTTGAGTGTGGATGACATGTAGGGTCCACTTGACAGTGAGAGAGGGACAGGGGCAACTAGAGCATTCGGTTTCAAAAAATAGGAGCAAATGAGCAAAGTTTAAAAAAATAGGGACAAAGAAGCAATTAGACTACAGAATAGGAGCAGCTGCGCAATTAGCCCATCATTTATAGATGGTGGCCCATACAATTTGGTTGTCGGATGGAATAGCAAAAGACATCTCGGTAAAGAACCAAGGTGACTATGTTTCGGCTGACTTCATAATTATTCTAGACATGAGATCCGATGAAGAAATTCCTCTCATCCTTGGAAGACCGTTTCCACTTAGAATGTTATCATCTACATGAGATAGGGACAAATTAACGTTTCTCAACACTACCAATGTTGTCATCTACATGAGATTGGGACAAATTAACCAACATGTCAAGAAGAACCATCCCAATAGAAGGCCTCGTCCTGCACAATGCAAACAAAAGAATCAATGCAAAGAAGGATGAACAGGTCAAGGAAATCGAACAATTCAACAAGGAAGAACACATCAAGAATTATGAACAACTGAATCAATCCAATCCAAAATCACAACAAGTTTGGTGAAAGAAGAAGATAATACAAATGGTGTGGTGCAAGAAGGAAAAGCAAACAACTCAGTCCTCTCCACGCTATACCATGCACTTAGAGAATTCAACGCAAGGAGAAGTCCGATTCGAAGGACATAAAACACCAAACTCTCTCCAAAAGGTGAATATGTAGTTATCCATATTTAATTTTTTTCAAATGCATCGTCTTTAATTTTAACATAATCATTCCCGCATTACATCTAAAAAGTATAATAATTTTTTTCTTTTTAAGCATATCTTAATTTAGATGCATAATTTTTCCAAATTTAGCTTGTTTGTTCCTTTTGCATTGCATTTCTGCATAGTGAATATATAAAAAGAAAATAAAAAGTTTGACTCTGCATAATAGACTTATCTTAGCTTAAGCTTTACATTAAAAAAATTTGCCCCATATGAGCCTTTTGATGTGTAACAACCCATACATATGTTCATTACAGTGCCAATTTTATAAAACAAAATAAGTCAAAAGCCAGCTTGAGGGAGACACACCTCCATGAATAAACCACAAATTTGGAGAGATCCATCTCCATTATCCCAGTAAGTATGTTTCTACTTTATTTTACCTTATAAGAATTTTTGGTAATTAAAAAATGAAATAAAAATATACTATAGTTTGCTTCAGTATACTTAGAGTACTAATAAAATAAATAAAATAAAAACAGTATGTGTGTATTTTAGAGTCACCTATTAATAAATAAAAGGAGCTCTAATTTTCTCTTCAAAAATCTTTTGGTGGACGTGACGAATAGTTTCTCTGTTGTAATTCCTTTTAAGTACCTAGTTTTTAGTTAAAAAAGATTCTCCAAATTTTTGGATACATTGAATTTGATATAAGGACTTTGAATTTGGAACTCACGGATAGCACATGCTTGATCTAAATATAGGTGTGCATGTGGTTGACAGATATGATCTAAGATGGCATGTGTTGTTGTTTATCTTGTTCCGAAGTGAACCTAAGTTTTGAAGTTTATCTTTTGAAAATTGCAAAAAAAAAAAAGATCACGATTAATTCATGTATGACTAAGCTTAAATTCCCATGACAGCCAAATACGTTGTTTGGACTAGGAAAGCCTTTCACTATGTATGTGTTGAGTTTTGTTAAGCTTTGTAACCCTTATGAAAAACTTATCATGCTTTTAAAATCTAGATAACATACACACCAAACAAATATGCACTATTCCTACACTGGAGTAGGCACAAAAATATGCTTTCGTTTAAATCCATCTAAAAATATTTTACTCCTAGACTGAGTGGAAAAAAAACATATAGGTTAGGTTTCCACTAAAATAAATGCTCTAAGTTCTTATTGATATTTCTCAATTGTTCCAAAAAGATATAGGTCAGGGTATTGAAAAAAATTCCCACAAAGAGTTCAGTATTGAAAAAAGGGAGAGAAGAAAATAAAAGAGAAACATGAGAATAAAGATAGCCTATTGTAAAGTAGCGATGGGCTCATACAGTCGTCCCAGGAGGGGCAGCTGGCCCAAGAGGGGCATGTGGCCTGCCTGCGCGCCGCCACCTTGGCCCGAGCGCCGCTGCCGGCGTCTCGCATCCGCGTAGATTAGGGTTTAAATCGCTTAAATGCTAAAATTCCCCAGCCTATAAATATAAGGGGTATTGTATATATTCAGATCAAGTAAAGAATAGGGGGTCAAACCCTTTTATCCAGCTCTCGGGCTCTCTCTCCCTCCCTTAACCCTAGCCTTGCACCGCCTCCGCGCCACACCGCCGCCGTTGGGCTGCGGCTCCGCTGCCTGTCGCCATCAATCTACATCAAATTCGTCCAAAATACCGCCCATTGTGGCTCTAGCGTTACACTTGTTACACTATCGTTCTCAAAAAGAAATTTCTAAGTCCCAAGAAGAAAGATATGTTTTAAGGAGTACAGGAGAATTAGATTGGTCACCAGTTGTATATCGCACTAATACAAGAATCAAAGGGTTCTACGGGTTTAAGTTGGAAATGTAAAAGAGCAATAAACAGTTGTGATTTTTTTTTTTTTGCAGTTGTGCTTGAATCTGCGATCGGCTTCGCCGGATCCTAATCTTTTCTTTTGCTGTGGGTACTTCAACATCGTTAAGTGTTTTCGGTAAAATTTTTATGACATCATTCGTGATACGGTGCAAACCTTGTGTCACACTCAATATCCTTTTAAAGATCCAAAGGCAACAGGGGCGGAGCCCGGGAGGGCGCGGGCGCGGTATGACAAGGCATGGTGCTCGCCCTACCTAGTCTTCTCCGCCGTGGATCCCCACCGCGTGTTAATATGAGCCATGGATGATGCCGGCTCGAAGGTCCTGCTGCTGATATGGAACGATTGTGAACGTCCCTTTGGCTCTTAAGAAATGCAGTTATATTTAAAAATAAGCAACCTTTCTTTATACAAGTTATTTACTCAACTACCCAATGGGAGCGTATGTGGTCAGGAGGTGGTTGTAGCGGTCTCTCACTTTTTGGCGTAAGTGGCTAAGGATTTTTTTTTATCCAGACATATAGGTGACGGTCTAGTCTACAGATTGATAGTCATTAGGGTGTTTAGACTTTTTTGTTTATTTTTTTGGGCTGTGTGCCTTTCATACAGAGGCCGGGAGGATTTCAAGATACTGTATCATTTTGATGTAACACTCTTGAAATTAATAAAACTTTCAATTTTTTTTTAAAAAAACTTCTAGAGGAAGACGGGCCTTCCAGCGCCGGCAATATCCATCGGGACTCGGCGACGGGCCAGTTCGCGTTGGGCTGTCCGGCAATCGCGTTGGCGAGTTAACAGCGCTGAGCGGATCGGTTAACGACTTTGGCATCGTTACAGTAAGTCGTCCAACTCTTTGACACTTTTTTAGTTTTATTATTATTCTTATTCAATCTTTCGGTTACCACTTCTGACTTGTATAACTAGAGCACAGGGATTATATGCTTAGTTTAATGTATATGCTTAGCACAGGAATTGATCATTAGAAGATCGACAAAACATTTCAAAACAAGAACGATAAACAGATGCAATTGACTAGGTCATCTAGGCGTCACTGAACCTTCATCGTCACATGGTTTGACTTTGTTTGTATTTTCTATAATTCTATTTATTCTAAATGGTTTTACTTATATATATTTTGCTTGACTAAGACTACGTATAGCGAACCATTTTGAGAGATTATTCTAAATGGTTTTACTTATATACATACAACAACGGCTTCAACAGCATCTGCTGGGGTCCGTCGCTATAACTTTTAGGCAGGACCGTCCATCGCTGTACACCCCTTGCAGCAACTTCAAGTCAGTCACTAATTAAGGGTTGTGGTATGGTGTTTCATCCTACCTTAATTTGTTTTCATCTTCCACCACTAGCTATTTGTATAACTAGAGAACAATCATCTGCTAACCCATGCAGCCTCAATCGAATCTTCTGAATGCATGAACATACATAGTTGTTTTTTTTAAAAAAAATCAAACTGACATACTTTGATTTTTTTTGTTTCATACATTTTACTATGTATCTAGACATATTCTTTATCTAAGTATATAGCGAAATACATGAAGCAAAAAAGTCAATATGAACTACAATTTAAAACGGATAAAATAGTTGCTATTACCACATAACAAAAACAATTGTCTGACTATCAAATCTTTGGCATACATAGACTTCCACTAAGTAGATGTAATATAATTTCGCCCGTGCACGGACTTGAGAAGTTCAGTCAGGACGGAAGGGTAGCTTGTTTGAAGGTGCTGATATCCCACTGTCGCTAAGACAGCATGAAGCGTCTCGGGAGTACCGACAATAATGAAGTCGATGAACCTGGCCTTGAGCCGCCGATAGCCTTGCTGCTCGGCTAATGCTAGAATTTGTGCTACCATGTCGATGTCGATGGCACCAGATTCGAGTTTGTCTTTGCATATCAGCTTCAGCCCGTCCAGCACGTACTTGTGAGCCACTTCAAGCAGACGGCAAGCAGTCATTGTCACCGCCGCGGCCTCCTCCTCTACCGTGCCGGTGTAAATGAAGTGAATCATGGCCTTAAAGGTTGCCGCGTCCATGTCATAGACCACGACGCGTCGAGGCTTCTCATGTCTCCTGCGGCCAACGAACAGGCGCAAGAACACAGCAGATTTTCCGGCGAGAATGTACCTGTGTGCTGCAATAGACTCACCGGAGACGACGAATGTGACGTCCTCTCGGCCCCGTCCCTTCCTTTTCCGCACAGGTTCCCACGAAACAGGCGCAGCGCCTTGTCCGCTTTGATCCCATTGTCCACCTCAATGAACAGCAGTATCCCCACCGTTGCGGCTGCGATCTCCACCGACTCCTTATCTAGATGCGCCAAGTCGCACAAGGGTGTGGCCTGCAAGTCCTCTAGCCAATACGAAGGCACCCGAAGGCAACGAGTCCGCGCTGAGCAGCAAGCGGGACATGTGTTGATAGCATAATTTGGTAATGTCCTGTTATAGGCTACTGCAATATTAATTTAGCCGAGTTAATGTTGAGTGAGATGAATCGGTCGATGACAAGTATTCTGATCAATTTGTTAACCAGTCTAACAGCAGCATGCAGGAGGAGCAAAAAGATATTCTTCTGAATTGGCAAGTGCTGGCTGGTGGTGGTTGGGCATCAAGCTGAAGGAACACGATCAGAAATATATGCATATATACATGTGCAGGCAAGTGTCATTTTGATGAAAGCCAGAGCCCACGTATTGGAGAAAGCAGGCAAGGGATATTTCAGAAGAAGGAAACAGAGAAGGATTTTGCATTCCTTGCCGTGCTAACACACGTAAGGCTCAACCTCCAATCGGACTCTGAGACATCATACGTATGGCCAGATATGTTAGGATTAGGAATATTTTATTAGGTTTATACAAGGAATAATTTATCTTGTATACGTATATGTATAGGACTCCTGTTGTCGTAGACCAGGCACCTATATATGTCTTGTATGGGGCACGGCCGATTATCTAGCCAATCGAATAATCAATCAATTATTTTTGCAGCATCATGTTTTCTTCTTCTACCTTTAGACAGTAGTGCATGCCGAACCCTAATCTCCATTAGGGGTTGGTAACCTTTGCCGTTTTGCGCTGGAAAACGGTCGGCTCTCCTCCACGAAAGCGAGGAACCCCTTTGCTAGTTTGTCTTGAAAACTAGTTGCTCATCGTCGCTAAAGTACGATAGTTATCTGGTTGTTGCGTAGATCAATTTCGTGCATCAACATAATTGGCGACTCCGCTAGGGAAAAAGTTCTTAATCAACAAACTAGAGGCTGATTTTAGCTTTTGATTTGGCCATCTATCAATACGCCACCAGCAATTCCGTCAAAGGCCGAGGTCCAAGTTTGGTTCGGCTAATACTCTACGGATTGATTTTCACGAAGCAAGCCAAAAACAGAGAGAAACCTGTAGCACGTTTTTCATAGCAGGCGTTGGTTCCAGCTGAGCGTGATATCAACAAAATCTGTAAGTAATTTTATCTTGTTTTCAGCTGCGATGGATTCATATAGTAATATTGCTAGGCATGTTGGTAGACATGTTTCATCGGCTACTGATCTGTCGAATGGTAGTTTCAGCTACCCAGATTATCAAGTTCAGAATTATACAGAGCCGATGCAACATCATATTTATGCTTCTAATTTCAGTCATGCCAGCAATATGCAACAAGAATTTTTCGACTCCAGTACATCAGCAATGTTTATGACACCTATATCATTACAAATGCACTTGCCGTTGTATAATCATGATGGCCAGTATAATAATGCTTATTCGGCCAATTGTTTTGTACCTAATACTAATAATTATTTTGGTTTAGCTTCGGTTTCACAAAATCTAAGCACATATGACCGAAGTGTTGGCTTTACTTCTAATATGCAGCAACTTTTTTATCAGATGGTACCATGTAGCACACCACCTTCGCCACCTATAGGTACCGGGGTTTCATGTGAGCCTATTCCAAATGCATATTCTAATGTATCTCCGCCGTGTGAGTCGGTTCCAAATGCCTATTCTAATGTATCTCTGCAGCACACGTCGCATGCTCAATCCTCTATGCAGGAGTTACAATCACATACCTATGTTGCATCTGTTCCACAATCTTGTTCTCTAGAGCCATCTCAGTTTTGTAAGGACCTCATTGACAATATTCTTATAGAATGTGGTCTGAAACCTCGTGCAAGTTCGAAAGAAAATAAAATTGAATCAGATATGAATGATTATTCGGTTATTGGAAGAGCCAAACAAAACAATACTTGTTTCAATTCAATTATATTAGAAGACACATTTCTGGCTATGCAAGAACATGAAGAAGAGAGCAAGGTGGCTGTAATTGACCCCGACAATGTCATCGCTGTCACACTAGACGATCTATCTGAAGATGATCAGCGGGAAATTGAACGGGAGCTCAAGGAAGAGAGGCTGTTGAGTTTACAAAGAAGGTTAGCAGGCTTCCAGAAGACGAGGAACGGTGTCATCAACAAGGTAGCTGTACCAGCTTCTTCCACTTCACCTAGCACTGAGGTAAATAAATCACTTTCCTCCTCCAAATTCAAAGAGTTACAGGTCACAAAAACATTGCCTATTTCTCAATTTAATCAAGTCTTTATATTTGATAAATCTGGTGATTATCCTAGGAGTGCTCGGTCATATGTCCTAGGCAGTAACATTTTTGTGAACTCCACTTTATCTTTCCCAAAGCCAATATATGCTTTCTCAGATTTAAATGACATGTTTTATGATATTTTTGCAACTAGAAATACAAAATTGATAACGGATAAAACAAAAGAGTCTAATTTTAATGGGATCGAATACACTTCTGAATTATCAAATAATGCAAGTCCTAGCAAGGTTAGGATAACCGAATTAGAGAGTAATTCGGATGGTGTTAATAAAAATAAACATTTGGCAGTTACTAAAGATAAGAAAACCAATGTTAGCAATGTGAAAGAATGTAATTCTAAAACATCGGACAATGTTCAATCATCTATTGCCAAAGGTCAGTTAGATTCTTTAGAACCTCAAGGGATTGGGGGGCATAGGTCAATTGAAAAAGCTAACCCCAAACATGTAATTAATTTTGAGGATAAAAACGTGTTGATTCGGCCAGAACAGGCAGTTTCAACAAAAGGCAAGAAAGTAGTTTTGCCTAGTGAAATCAGCGGTGATCTTTTTTATGATAGGATTATAAAGCCTAGCAAAGCTGTGACACAAAAGAAGAAAATGGTTTGGGTCCCTAAAAGTGGCAAAGATATTAAGAGTAAGTCCCAAACATCTGTTTCTAGCACTACAAAAACAAAAAAGCCGAAGATCACGATCAAACAGCTTCTGGCTAAATATGAAAAAGAAAAGGCCGACAAAGGTTCTAATTGGCCTAGTCATTTCAAGCATGCTAAACCTTTTTCTAGGCGAGATTTTGATGATTATGAACATTGGCAAGAAAATGAGTACTCGCAAACTCCATATTTTCCAATGGAGCATATGTACTGGGAATATCCATCTAATGTGCCAATGTCATATGCGCCATATTTTGCTAGTTCTCCTCCTTATTCATCATATGCATGGTATGATCCATGGATGCATGTTCCATCATATTTTAGACCATACCACATAGAGTATGCAGCTCCAAGTTTATCGTGTGAAAAAGGATTGCCGCAAAGATAAAAGTTCAGTTCTGAATTCAAATAATGAAAAGCCGGCTGTTATTACCAGTACAAGTCAGAAGCCTGAATCGCCCAGTATTCCTGCCAATTCAGAAATGAGAAGTAGTAGCACAGGGGTCCCTAAAGATGTGTTTTCTGCAGGCTGTAAATTGAACACCGCCTTGCGTATGCAGCATAAGAGTTTAGAAAGTAGCTGTAGCAAGAAATTTTGGTCTGGAGCCATATGTAATCAACACGAACATTTTCGGTTGAGGACGTCAGGTTTAGGCCGAAAGTAGCAGTACCTCGCTGTAGGTCAAGAAACTTGGGGGACAGGAGCATGAAGTCAGTTACACCAGGAACTGAGCCCAAACCGCAGTGGTGTCCAGCAGGTCTCACGCATACACAAAAGCGAGGGGTACAACGACTCCGCACAATAGAAATCAAGGAAGAGCAAAAATTGGCCGATTCAGGATTTTACAAGAATAAGACCGTGATATTCATTAAGAAGGTGTGGAGGCCAAAACAAGTGAAGGATTTGGCTAGCGGTGATGAAAATAGAAGCTTGGCCAACGGAGGTTCATTGACATATTAGCATGGTACTCCACACCAAAAAGGTATGGATTTGTTTTTGTTGTGACTTACATGAACAATTGAATTAAGGCCGATGTTTTATTAATCATCGTCCTGAGAAAGCTAAAATATTATATAGATATATTAATTTGTATTGATAAAAACACATATATAGTTGGCCAAATTACACTGCCAAGTTAATGATTAATCGGTCTGTTTATTAAGCATTATTTTGGCCAGATTAGATCATTACTTGCTAAATAATTTTGTTTGATCTGTGATTACGTGATGATTGTTATATATGATTTGTTCATTGTTAAACCAAAATACTTGATTGAGAGATAAAACATAGATAATTAGGATATGTTAGAATTATATTTCGGTTGCTTTGGTGTGTTGAAAAGAAATATATGCATGGCCGATGGTTACTGTTTCATCTCCCTAAGAACAAATGCTTGGCAAATAATTTATTTATTGCCCTTAAAATTAAAGTGTCTGACTAATATTATTACTTTTGCCTTTAGAATAGGTGAAATATTATGTGGACACTAAGTGTTCGGTCAGGTTTAGTTAGGGTGCATTGTTATGCTTACAAATTATTGGTGACCGGACTATATGATATACAAGACGGTTATTCGGCTCCATGCTACATGCCTACATACGTAGTGGATCATTTTTGCCGAATAATCATGCTAGTATCAACAGGGCATACTTTAAATCATTCGAGCCATTGAGACAACTCTCATATGTGCAAATGTATGGCCGATATGTTGCTGTTATAAGAGTGAAAATGCAGGATCATATATCATCGTTTCCCTTGGAGTAGGTAAACTTTATAAGAGTTCGGTCAAGGATAGTTTGCTTTGGTATACTTGAAGAATATGGATGACCGTACTACATGATATATGTGATGGTTAACTGGCTACTTCTTAAGGCAGGTTTATACCTGATAGTTCATTTTGCCGAATAACAATAAATATTAGAGCTAACCATTTGGTCCAACAAGCATCTGGTTTCCAGGTTACTAGTGGAAAGTTTTAGTAACAGAAAAAACCGATGCTAGTTGTTGTCAAAAGTGAGACCGATCTGCAGGCTGCTAGTTCGGTTCTGTATCAAATTGAGATCTCTTGAGCTGAGCAGATTAGTAGCTTTGGGGATCGGGTACATCAGGTGATAGTTTAGCCAGCAGTAACCAGTACAGGGAAAAGAAGATTCGGTACAGGGTTCACAAATAACCGAAGCTGTTAGTGAGTTAGAACCTGGTGATTAGAAAAGCCCTATAGCTAATTATTTATAGGATCCAAGTCAAATAGGAGATATGAAAATTCGGCAACAAGATTTAATATACTTTGTTAAATATCGAACCATAGATGAATTGCTTTTGAAGTGCTTGGGTTCTGATCAGTCTAGAATAGCTATGGGAAGTACATGAAGTCTTTCGAGCATTGACGGAGCTCTCAGGTACTTTACATATATATACAGCCGGTGATATACAGTTGATCATTGTCTCTCGAGCAAATTTTGGTCGATATACAGTTGAATATCGACCTAGGTAAGAAGTGATTAAGTGTTGGAGCATATTATTCATAGATTCGGTATTCCTCAAACTTCGACTAGTGATCAAGGTGCTTCTTTCATGTCCCATCAATTTCGTGACTTCGCTGAATCTGTTAGAATTAAGTTGTTAAATTCGTCGCCTTATTATGCTCAAGCTAATGGACAGGCCGAATCTAGCAATAAAACTTTGATTAAGCTTATAAGGAAAAAGATTGAAGAGCATCTAAGAAGGTGGCATGAGGTGCTTTCGGAGGCTTTGTGGGCTCATCGGATATCTAAGCATGGGGCAAATCAAGTAACACCGTATGAGTTAGTGTATGGACAGGAAGTTGTGCTACCTGTGGAGGTTACTTTACACTCTTAGAGTAGCCAGACAAAATGTTTTGTCGGCTGTAGATTTTTGTAATGTGATGATGGATAGAATAGATGAGGTTCCCAAAGAGAGTTTAAAGGCCTTACGTGAAATTGAAAAGGAAAAATCGAGGGTAGCTAAGGCCTATAATAAAAGATAAAAATTCGTTTCAGACAGGAGATTTAGTATGGAAAACGATTTTGCCTCCAGGAACTAAAGAAAATAAATTCGGCAAATGGTCGCCGAGTTGCGAAGGACCATATAAAGTCATAGAGATTGTTCCTGGAAATTCATATTTTGTGCAATCCTTGCAGGGGGAGAGATTGAATAAAGCGTTGAATGAAAAATATCCAAAGAAGTAATATCCTAGTGTCCAGCAGGAGGCTTGACAGTGCTATGGCCGATATATTGTAAATATCACCCTGAGTAAAATTTTTGGCCGATGTGTATCTTTGAGCATCACCCTTAGCATAAATATATATGGCTGATGTGTTATCTGGACATCGTCCTGAGCATTATATGGCTGGTGGAGCTACAGACATCATCCTGAGGTAAAATATTGATTCTTATTATTTTCGGTAAATGCAATTGTACCGAAAACAGGGGGCATGTGTTGATAGTATAATTTGGCAATGTCCTGTTATAGGCTACTGCAGTATTAATTTGGCCGAGTTAATGTTGAGTGAGATGAATCGGTCGATGACAAGTATTCTGATCAATTTGTTAGCCAGTCTAACAGTAGCATACAGGAGGAGTAAAAAGATATTCTTCTAGATTGGCAAGTGCTGGCTGGTGGTGGTTGGGCATCAAGCGAAGGAACACGATCAGAAATATATGCATATATACATATGCAGGCAAGTGTCATTTTGATGAAAGCCAGAGCCCACGTATTAGAGAAAGCAGGCAAGGGATATTTCAGAAGAAGGAAACGGAGAAGGATTTTGCATTCCTTGCCGTGCTAACACACGTAAGGTTCAACCTCCAATCGGACTCTGAGACATCATACGTATGGCCAGATATATTAGGATTAGGAATATTTTATTAGGCTTGTACAGGAGATAATTTATCTTGTATACGTATATGTATAGGACTCCTATTGCCGTAGACCAGGCACCTATATATGTCTTGTATGAGGCACGGCCGGTTATCTAGCCAATCGAATAATCAATCTATTGTTTTTGCAGCATCATGTTTTCTTCTTCTATCTTTAGACAGTAGTGCATGCCGAACCCTAATCTCCATCAGGGGTTGGTAACCTTTGCCGTTTTGCGCTGGAAAACGGTCGGCTCTCCTCCACGAAAGCGAGGAACCCCTTTGCTAGTTTGTCTTGCAAACTAGTCACTCGTCGTCGCGAAAGTACGATAGTCATCGTGTTGTTGCCTGGATCAATTTCGTGTACCAACAACATGTACTCCCAATCGAGGACCTGCTTGATGTCGTCCCTCGTGATCTTCCTGGTTCGTGCCTCCGCGTCAGGGCCGGGGCGCATCTGGCCGGCCACGACGATCGCCACGTCCAGCAACCGCATGGCCTCGTGCACCATCAGGAGGAGCACCACGAGCGCTACCTTCGCTGGCCGCTGCTCCGTGGCGGACACGGCGCCCGCGGTGCGCGAGGCGAGCGCCTCCACGGCCTCCCTCATCTGCCGCCGCCCGAGGGTCTCGTTGCTCACATCGAGCGCGCCGCCAAGAAGGTCATAGTAGGTGCCGCCGAAGCCCAATGGCGTCGCTCCCGGGATAGGCCCAGGCCGCCCCTCCCCTTCTTCCTCGTGTCAGTCCTGTGGCGGAGCTCCCACCACGTGCCGTCGGAGCTCTGGAAGCCCGCCAGGCAGAGGTTGTCGGCGCGGGTGGCGAGCGTCAGCGTGCTCGCCGGGGTCCTCAGAAGGATGTGGAACCACCGGCGCGGCGGCACGCCGGGCTCCACTGGCGGGAGCACGGGGCGCGGCGGTGTGAGACGTGCCTCGGGTTACCCAGCCTGTCGCGGATGCCGGCGAGGAAAGCGCCGTAGTCGTCGCCGCTCGCGAGATCGAACGTCACGGTGAAGAGTGGGTTCGTCGCCATGGACAAGAACGAGAGAATGTGATGAGAGTGGAACCAACAATCGAGATGAGTTGAGGATCCTTTTCTGAAAAGAGTTGAGTTGACGATGAATGGATGGATACATTATTGAACTCGAAACAAGAAGCGAGATTATTTATACACAGATCGGACGAGGGTCACACACGGGACACGGGACCGGGAGGTTGGTAGTTTGTTATTCGATCGGTGAAAACAACTGACAAAGTTGGAAGGTCGCAACTCGCAACGACTTGCATGCATGCCAATCAAATGTCAACTCTCTAGACACGTTATGCCATCTAGCATGCCATCATGGCCCAAAGTCCCAAACCTTTACTATACCATTAATTTGTAATTGCTCTCAGTAGATGATCAGCATAAAACGTTTCTAGCAATGAACTCTCACAACTATTTTGATCAACTTACATCAACTTCCAAACTTAGAACTTGCGGAACTTATAGCTTTTCATGATTCTTGTTGTGTATGCTCAGGCCATACGAACTTTTTTCCATCTCTTGGGATTTTCCATATAAGCTTCGGTTACTTGACGTCGCTTAGCCATCAACTCTTAAGAATGTATATCGTTTATCAACTTTTGCTTGATCAGAATCGAAGCACTTAAACAGTAAATCTTCGGTATAGCTCATTTGTGCAAAATAAATATAAATTCACTCTGTTCAACACTTTTTTTTTATCGACTTTGGTACTTTGATCATGTAGATAACTCGCAATAGGAGTTCTCCAATCATCTAAATGGGCTCTAAGTTCATTGGAGCAACTTTAGAGCTGATTTGGGAGTTCATAGGGTGGTGCACACCGGCCTAAGCCAGTTTTGATAGGCTCAACCACATTAGCAGTGAAAGCCAGCTTGTTTCTGAGAGCCTTGGCTCCATCGACCATTTTTTTCATAATGCATCTGTTTTTCTTTGATATAAAAATATTATCTGCCTGACGTTATAGCCGGATGCTTTTTAAAGCAACATGTTGGCCTTACTATTCATGCTTCGAAATATGTCGAATTCATAATTCAGCAAGAAAATGTAATGATTTCAAAGACATTTATCAAGACATGCATTAAGTGATCCGATCATTCAAAACATGCCCAAATTGAGCCAAATTCGATTCTCTTTGATCATTTTTTTGTACGTGTTTTTCAGTCCATCTTCAACTCTCTGATTGTACTTTGGTTGTCAACTTCCATCTTGATATTTATATGCAGCAAAATGTTCAAAACCTCATAGAAATACCTCCACCATCACAGAAGAGTCTGATATATGTGCATGGTCTTAACTCTCAATAAGTCTTATTAACTATACCACGCGATGACATTTCCATCGCTTAGTAATTAATTCGACGGCTAGCGGCAAGCATCACACGGACTCAAATTTTAGGATACATAGAGTTACAGACCTTGAACGATTAATTGATAGAAAAGAAAGGTAGGCAACTGTTGCATGGATGTTGCTAAATGTTCATCATGTGGTGGCCTAGCTATTCTTTCTTGGCGACGGAGTATATGTTCCGCTGGCGGCATCGCTCTGACTTTGAGCAGTAGGATAGCCAGTGGTCATTTCGATCTCCGTCGGGCCAATATCGTGGAGCTCCAGTTCATGAGGCGGCTGTGAGCGCTCTGGCACTTGATCTTGCAATCGACGGAGCACCTGGGCCACCTCCTCCATGGACGGCCTCGTTGTGCCCGGAACAGCCAGGCATCGGCTCACTAATTCCGCCGTTTGCTGGAGCACCACCTTGCTGCTTTCTTCAACTATGTCAGTGTCCAGCAGCTCATCAAGGGTGCCTTCCCTTATAGACTCCTGAAACATCAACGTCAAGCTCTTCCCATCTTTAGACTGTGGTTTCTTGCGCGTTAAAAGCTCAACGAGCACGACGCCAAAGCTGTAAACATCGGTCTTTTCGGTGAGCTTGAAGTCAAGCAGGAATTCAGGGTCCAGATATGCCAGAGTTCCCTTGGGCACGACCTGAACGTTGTCGTTGATGGTTGAGCAGCCAAAGTCGGAGACCTTGGCCGTCAGGCCGTCGGCCAGCAGGATGTTTTCCGGCTTCACGTCGCCGTGGAGCACCGGATGTGGTGACGAGTGCAGGTGCGCCAGCGCCTCGGCGGTCTCCGCGGCGATCCTCAGACGCGTCGCCAGTGTCACCGGGCGCACGGGCTTCCCGTGAAGCAGGTGATTCAGGCTCCGGTTCGGCACGAACTCGTACACGAGCATGGGAGCCTCGCACTCCAGGCAGCAGCCCAGAAGCCTGACGATGTTGGGATGGCTAATATGGCAGAGTATGACCAGCTCCTGTACGAACTCCTTCTTTCTGCTCTCATCGATCACCTTGCATCGCTTCACCGCGACGGTGACTGTGGCGCCGCCACCGATACGGAGGGTGGCCTTGTAAACGGTCCCGTGCGCTCCTTCCCCGATGATGGTCGTCTTGTGGAAGTTACGTGTCGCCTTCATGATGTCTCCGCCGTCGTAGATGGTGAAGCTGTTGTTTCCGTCTACCAGCAACATACGTTTGAGCAGCTGGCCTCCGTTATGATGAAAGTGAGCTTGCCTTCTCAACCTCCGCTTGTGGTGGAGCAATACTACTGCAAGAAAAGCTATCACGGCAACCAAAAGACCCCCTGGAATACCTGCACAGATGGATTTTCAAAAACAAACTTATCATCATGAAGGTACAAACCGACAATATCTGTCCTTTCATGCTTTTTCTTTCAGGAAACTATCACGGCATACTAAAGGCTTGAAGGAACTGAAGCCGGGAAAGCTCTATCAAACAGGGCCTAAAAAAACCACTACAATAGAAACTGTTTTAAATATGTACATGTAAGCCTTCGCTAGACACGGCACGTAATAGGTTCCACTCGTGCAGTACACCAGATGGCCCTATGGCCTATTACTCAAAAAAAAGGGTGGGATTATAAGTGACTACCTCCACATATATCTAATTCCATAGGGATCCCCTGTTTCCAATAAAAATAAAAATAACACTATTTTTAGAGTTGTGCACTTAAGCTAGCCTCTTTGTAGCAAAATGCATGTATCAGAAAAATCAAAATGACTTATAATTTGAAACAGGGAGTATAAATTTTTGAAGACGTTCATTTAAATAGGTCACCTGACGGCATTAACAATGCCTCTTCTTGGAAGTGGTCAACTCGGATCATGCCTATCGGGCCCAAAAATCAAATAACAAAGGGGTTGTTTTGGTCTTCATTTTTTAAAGGATTTGGCTCTAAAATATTTCATTGATTCTTTTGAAACTTTGATTTGAAATTTTTTTCTACATTATTTGTTTTTTTCACAATGTTTCAAAAATTACTTGCTAGTTTTCTATTTTTATTTGCTAGTGAAGTTTTGTTAATTAGAGATTTCTTATCTTTCATTTTTTGTGTGTTTACGACTAGTTTAGATCTTTCTATTATCTTTTGTTCTATTTCAATATTATACTAACTTATTATCTAACCACATCTAGGTCTTTCAGTATAGTCCTTGAGAAAAGTCTAAGGGGAAAGCTTCAAATACACCATGCGTTTGTAGTTATATTTAGCTTTACCATTTTGTGCTCTTGAAATACCAACGTTAATCAAGTCATGGTAGGCATAGGGCCATCTGGAGATGGGTTAGGCTAGGACTAAGGTTGGACACATCTTAACATCACGACTTTTGCATACGCACTATACATATATAAATGCTAGGGATCAAAATGTATCTGATATATTTACAAATATATAGACTTTTAGTTAAATATGAATAAAATATGGAAATTCAATGTTTGTATTCATAGATGGTTATACATGTAGTATGTATTTGATCCAATTTCAATTTCAACATACAAATATTGTGGAATATTTCAATATTCATTCCTAATCATCTGCTTTTGTAGTTTCAGTCTCAAAACTGTTGGTGTGATATTCTTATTTTGGGCCTAAAGAAAGTGTAGTGAGTCAGAAAACATGTGGTCTCATTATGTGCCTTTCATCGAGGTGAAGCAAAGTCATAAAGAGACATTATTTTTTGCTTTTGTGAAAAGATAGACAAAAATGCACCTCAAGGACAAGTAGTGTAGCATTAGGTAGTACCGATTTGTTTTGTATGTCTACACAACTACAGTATTTCATACCTTTGAATCCCAACTATAGTATTTCTACGTTGGGGTGGCTTTGATTTCTAGGTCTTCTTTTCTTAGGTTTCATATTATGGAAGGTGGCCAGCCTCATAATTTTGGAAAAAAAATCATGTGTTAATACAAGAATTTTTGTTGTAGATCCATGTTGTAACCATTCAGCCTAGTCACTTGATCTTTGGCGTATTTGTGATTTTTTTAAAAACAAGCTCTTTGGGATTTTGGTCTTCACGAGTTTGGGTTCTTTTCATTGATCTTGTCTTGGTGCTATGAAATGTGAAGAATCATGAAGATTGTAACATCACGGCTAAGGGCTTAATAGCATTAATAGCATATTTATACTAACAAATTACAAGTTCTTTTCAGACCGACCGAGAAATGACTCCTGGATGCGCACAAGTGAGGATAAAGTGTGCAAAAAGGACTGATGTTGGTCTGTGAGGGCAGTCTATGTCATAGAAAATCTACGAGATGTAAGCATACCCGTTACAAAGATGCAAGATGTAAGCGGGCCTAACCTCGAAGAGACGTGACGTCATGAAGATGATCATGGACGGAGTCATCCGTTGTGAACAATGAATTGTTGTGAGCCTATGTTCCAAATTCCAGGATGTCTGTTAGCATTTCCACGAATTTTTTAGGAACTTTCACAAAATATGTGTGGACCTCCAGGAACTTCCGCATTATGCAAAACTTTACTGCCTCATTCCGAGCTAGTTTTCTGGACCCGTTCTCTTCTGTTTGGCTTCCGCATCATCATTATTAGGCTAGACTAATAAGGCCCTTTCAGTAAGTGAATTTGGCGATTGTTATAACAGAGGCTTGTGAGCTAATATGGGATACGCACGCCTTCTTTTGTTTTTCCACAACAACATGCCGTGTTTTTTGAAGAACAAAATTGGGTAGAACATTTTACTGCCTCCCATTGGTAACTTCCTCTAGTCATTGTTTCAGTGCTTTAGACCAAGCGTGTGTTAGCTAGCATTTTACTTTTATGTAAACGACGTGCTTCTAATAGCATAGGTTACACATCCAGCATTATTGTATCTTAATTGAGCATTAGTTAAAGCCTTTTTGGATCAATTAGCTGCTAATAGTCAGCTAGCTAGGTCACAATTATTATCAACTTCTAATAGCTATAGTTAATTTGGTTTCATTAGCCAAATAGTTGTTAGTTGAGTATTCAACTAACAGTTAGCTAAACTCATAGCTAGGTCATTTGGTTTTTGTGTCTTTGGTCAAATGATCATTGTATGGAATCAAAGGGAGTATATATTTATTTAGTTTATTTTTTCCAATGTTCTACCGTACGCATCCGTAGTGTGATTTGATAAAAATAGCATTCCACCCAATTTTGTTACTTAACATGCTTGTGAAATGATTGACCTGATTTCTTTCATATTCACTATGCCGTATAATACATTGTGTAAAACTTTATCCAGTCTGTTTTATAAATAATTTATTTTAAGCTTTATCCATATTATTTTACCTTTTACTTCCTCCGTTCTAAGTTATAATTTGTTTGATTTTATAACCCTAAGTTTGACCACTCGTATTCAAAAAATTTATAACATAGTCAAATTTATTTTATTTTTTGTTAATAAAATAAGCTAAAATAAAAGAAATGATACTTTGCACAAATTTTAAATAAGACAAGTGCTCAAACTTAGGATAAAAAAGACAAACAAACTATAATTTGAAATAGAGTTTATTTTATCATTTTTATATAGATAAAATTTGAAATGTCCCTATAAAGACAACCATAGTAGTTTTAGACTATTTATAATAGTAAGATTGAAAAAAGATTCATACCAATGGCCAGTCGTGCTCCAAGGCTAAAAGGCGATGGCAGTTTCTGACATTCTTCACTGGATGCATTTCCGTGAGTACCCAGCGGACAGAAACATTCGTACGTGCCCGGTTTGTTGTAGCATGTTCCGTGACAAGGATACGTTTGATTTTCGTTGCACTCATCAATATCTATAATCATTAGATATAACATAATTCTGTTAGAGCAATGCTATATTAAGCTCTTAAAAAACATGAGACGACGGCTATGAAGAGGCTTAACATAATTATGACGGTGTTCCTAATGAGAAAATTAAAAAAATTTGGGACCTCTCTATCCGACACTAGTGTGTTTGCTAGTGCCCCAGCACCTTTTTTTTTTTGACTATTTTTCTTCCTCCTCGGAAGCCCCACCGCCGCCCACCACCCTCCGCCCCTACTATGGCGTAGTAGGGTCTCCTTCATAATAGGGTTGAGATATTCAATACGACACCATACATTTTTACAACACCATTTTAATCACTTGACTATTAAAAATCATTTTTAATAGTTTTTGCACCATTAGTTTGGGACATGAATCAGTGTCTAAACTCATAATATTGTTTTAGCTGGCCTAAAACCCTAACCCTAACTCTCGCCCACTTTCTTGCGCCATGCTTCCTCGCTGTCTCTATGTCCTTCCTCGCTCATCTCCACCCACCAAGGTCTGCCCCCACCGCGTACACTCCTGTTCACCATATTGTCACAATGTTTCCTTGGCACCTCCCTCTCCCTCATCGGCTGACCAAATCAAGTGGGAGCGGATCAGGTAAGAGCATGGGTGGCGGCACACACTGCTAAGCAGCTCCCGACCCTAGGGTTAGGAGCATGAGGACGACAGAGATCTAGGCAGCCCAAATTGAGGGTGTGGGACAATTGCACTATAATAGATGTTTGACCTTTAGAAACTCTGGTGCACATGAAAAAATCTCATGCCTCCACCAATGCCCATCTCTGGAGATTTATCTATTGCCGGAGCTAAATCTAGTAGTGATAAGGGGTTCTGACGAGGTAGTAATTATGAATTTTTTTTCATTTATCAATATCTGTGCTAAATCCGGTAGTGGGTGGGGGGTTCCTACCCAGACTTAAGAGTATAGTCTATGACCTTAAATCTTTAAGGGTCAGTTTGGATGTAGATATTGGAGACACTAGAATTGAATTGGTACCAATACCAAATTAGGCTAGTATTGGAAATGAATGAAATACCAAATCTGCTATTTGGATGCAGGTGAATTTTGTATCTGGAATCGAGAGAGACATCGAATGCCAATTCTTGTTTGGATGTAGACATCTAGAAGTTCACTATCGTCTTCCGTAATCCCCACCACGACACCGAGCACAGAGGTAGAGCTTGACCTAGCCGGCCATGGAGGAGGAAGCCTCCATGACCGCTCACGCAGGATGGGAGGAGCTCGGTCCTAGCCTGGCCATGGGGGAGCTTGACCCCGGCCTAGCCATGGGGGAGCTCGACTCCGGCCCAGCCATGGGGGAGCTCGACCTCTGAAAGTTCTATGTTTGGTGTTGGTAATTAGTGACAATGCCTAGAGCTAATCAATTTGATCTGGCATGGTTGTAGCTATATGGTGATTGGATTTTGAGACATGGTGGAGCAAGGATCAAGAAGGAAATATATGATCAAGTGCTCATCATGATCGAGGTGGATGAAGATGCAAATGCAAAGCTGATAATTGACACTCAAGGCAAAGGTATATGGTAGTTTACGTCCAAGACACCATAAAGGGTGTGGATGACTTAGGATACATAGCCGTACTATAAAGAGGGGATTTCTTGTCGCAATTGAATCCCAAATGTGCCTCTAGGTGTCATTCTTTGAGCATATGTATTTGTATAGAGCGCATCTTCTTTGCCTCAAGTGCCTAACGTGAAAATGAGCTAAAACATGTGCTTGAATGTTTCACATACTTGGAATAGCTCATACTTGCTTAAGGCAATCAAGAAATATAATCAAAATGCTTAAAAATATGTTTTATAGAGTGCTGGACACTGAGGCTAGGAGCGTCGGATGCATCTGCGGCTGTCCGGACACTACCAAGTGAGCAGTGCCATTTTGGCCGGGGCGCCGGACGCGTCCGTGGACGCTGTCCGGACACGTGACGTCAGCGTCCGGACGCTGGCCAGTTTGAACTGTGATCGGGCGCGAATCTCTTGAATGGTGCGGACACAGGGGAGTTGCGTTCGAAGGTCATGCATCGGACGCGTCTGGAGTCCTCCAGACGCAACTCAGAGAGGCCGGCCGGTTGAGGCCGAGCTATGAATGCCGGGTGGCCACGTCCAGCGGTGAGCGCAGGACGCCGGGCTCCGCATCCAGCGGTGCTACAACGACTATTTTTGAATCGACTTTCTCCCGGGTGATGTCTTGAACACGGCAGACGCGTCCAGAGTCGATCTACTGACGCGTCCAGCGACCCGTGCGTAGTGAATTGAATGAGCAACGACTCTATTCGAAGGGGTACGCCTATATATACTTGTTGGCTGTCTCTTAGACCTCTCTCTCATAATTCTAACACTCTTGTGACTCTCTTGAGCTGAGCCAACATCCTCATACTCATCCCAACTCATCTCCTGTCTTTCGATTGCAACATTCGGGTGAGATTGAGTGATTCAAGTGCATCGATCATTGTTTTGCATCTAGAGACACTTGGGGGGGATTGATTTGCTGCGGATTTCTTGTTACTCTTGGTGGTTGTCACCACCTAGACGGCTTGGAGCAGCTATAGAGGTCCGACACGAGTAGGTGATTGTTTGTGGTCGGCTCCGGTGATCTTGTGAGGGGTTTGTACCTTCCCCGGCGGAGCGCCTAAGGTAGCATTAGTGGATTGCTCGTGTCATTGCAACTTCTCACCATTTGGTAGGTTCTTGTGGCACCTTTGACAGGCTCGGTGTGTAATACCGATTAGCCACCGAACCACGTCATGTAGAGGGACACAACGGGGACTAGCGTGCCGGCAAGCACGTGAACCTCGGGTGAAAAATTAAATTGTCTCATATTGTGATTGATATTGATATTCACCCGGTGATTGGTCTGCATTGTCATTGATCATCTTGATTGGTTATCTCATCTCGCCAACGTCGGTATAACAAGCTCATCCTTTTTCTAGTATTTCTTTCCTTACTTTCTTGTTTTAGCTTGCTAGCTTGTTGTGGTAGCTTGATTAGCTTAAGTAGCTCTATTTTTGTTTCTTGTTGGTTGTTGTGTTTTTAGTAGAATTGTGAACTAAATAGGTGGCTAGCTTTCACCCCTTGTAGGTTAAGTAAACCGCATTATGCCATTTGTTATATTAATCAAAATTGTCTTAGTGGCTTTTAATAAAAATTTTATTAAGCTATTCACCCCCTCTAGCCATATAGACCTTTCAACCTCACCGGCCATGGAGGAGCCTGCCTCCATGCCTTCTCATGCCGGATAGGGAGGAGCTTGGCCCTGGCCCGGCCGTGGGGGATCTCGGCCCCGTCAGCCATGGAGGAGCTCGCCTCCATGCCCTCTTGTGCTAGATAGGGAGGAGCTCGGCCCCGGACTGGCCATGGGGGAGCTTTACCCCACAGCCATGGGGGAGGAGCCCGCCTCCATGACTACTCGCGCTAGATGGGTAGAAGAACGGGGGAAGGGGTGCCGGTTGGGAGGAGGAAGAAGGGGCCGCCAACCATAGAGGAGCACAAGCCGGATGGGGAAGACGGGGTCGTGCTCGAGCTTGCGGGGAAGAAGCTGTCACCTCCAATTCCCCACAATACGGAGGGTAGGGGCCCTATATTGTGGCCGACCGAAAACAGGTGCAGCCAATATCTCTCGGCATTGAAGGCGATTTCCAATTTCAATACCTAAGACATCCAAACAGCGGTATTCGGTGCTATCCAATGCCAATACCAATACTTCAACCTCAATGTCTACGTCCAAACACACCCTAAATTAAACACATATGCTGCAACAAGGGACATAAGCTCATATCAAAAAAAGGCTACGGATATGAATGTAAAAATATATATTGCTAATTAATAAGTTTATCATTACTCTGATATAGATCACAAAGCAACTATTATGCACAAGATATTATTAAATAAACTAAAAAACAGTAATTTAATATAAGTAACTTTTTATTACTCATAGTATTAAACAATATTGAATGCTCATGATTTTTTATTAGTTAGAGTATTAAACACTCATTGTACCACGGCCTATCGCAACGTCCTTGGTCAGACACTAGTTTGGGCTGTAGTATAGTGAATAACTAATGGTTATTTCTTTTCACTTTTCAGATGCAGACTATCCGCACTCATGGACCTCTGTATTTAACAACTAAACGGAATATTTCAATCTGGTCATCGAGATTCCCTCTTCTATACCATATTTTTCTGCACCCATCCAACCTCTATACCCCCTCTACCACTGTGGGGCCCACTTGCTAAGATTTTTCTTTTTTCTTTTCCCCCTTTTTCTCTTCCCTTCTCCTTTTCCCCTTCCTCCCTTATCCACTCGACCGACGCCGGCGGCCTCCACGACAGGGCGCGGGCGGCAGGGCGGGCAGGAGGTCGAGGGCACGGGAGGTGGAGGTGCTGCTATGGCCATGGCATGCTCGCACAGCGCACAGCGGCGGCTCCTCTGCCGCGTGAGCGGCGCATCCGGCCTCCTTCCCCATCCGCGGCCTCCTGCCGTTCCCCCTCCCATTGGGGAGGAAGGACGGGGCACGCTAGGCCACATGGCCTTCGGTGGCGACCCAACCGGCCCGTTCGCCTCCTCCTATCCGTCGTCGTCGCGGCGGCGCCGAACAGGGAGAGGGGTAGAGGGCCCCATTGCTTCTTCCAGGGCTCCTCTGCTGCTTCTCCCGGTGACAGAGCGGCGGCTGAACGCGCCGGCGATGGTGCCCATCTCGGAGCTGCCGCTGCTCCTGGGCATGACGGATCGTGACCTCGGCGTCCACGGCGCGCTACTTCTTCCTCTCCCCTTCCTCCACCTCTGTGTTCTCTCTCTCCGTGGCGGGCCTCCTCCCTGCTCCCTCCGGCGGCAGGCGCGAGAGCTCGGCCGGCGAGGTCGCGGCAGGCCGACGCGCGAGGCGTGGCTTCCCTACTCCGGCGCGGCAGGCAAGCGAGCGGTGGGCCAGAACGGCGCGCGAGGTCGGCTTCCCTGCCCGGGCTCTCTCTCCTCATGGTGGTTGCAATGTGGGCCCACGGCAGGCATACCATCCCGTCCGTACCTACGCCATAGAGCGCGGACGAACACGGCTCCTGGCTGATTACGGGCGCGATACAGTTTGCCGCTGCAGGCTTTTTTACGCTATATGCGTTTACCGTCTGTGTATAGAGGTCCCGGTGTGGATAGTCTCAGCAAGTCCAAAGCATCCGCTTGATACAATACGCGTATTATAAACTTTGAAACATATGATTTATTCCTTCTACTAAAAAGAATGCAATTTTGATTTTGAAGAAGTCAAACAATTATAAATTCTTATGGAAAGGGAGGCAAAGAGCAACTGATTGAAGTATGCGTACCTATGCAGCCGTCGGGACCTGTCAGGTAAGGGTTGCCTCGGTAACCTTTGCTGCAGTTGCAGAAGTAGCCGAATCCTCTGGCTGCGTCGACGCACTCGCTGTTGCTGCTGACGCAGGCGTACCCTGCAGGCTTTGTACGCGCGACTCCACATGTCTCGTTTCCGACGACCCAGTCGAGAAGCACAGGTACCTGGCCGTTTCTCGACTTGTTGAATTCGTTGGGGGTCGACAGGTAGGCCGTCTGAAACGCGAAGCTTGACAACTCCAGCAGCACCGCGTAGCTGCAGGGGTTGGTGGCGCTGAATTCCGACGGATTTATGCGCTCGTCGAATGAGACCTCGTAGTAGCGCAGATCCGGCGGGATGCTCGTCTGGCAGCAGCCCATCCCGGAGCAGGAGTCGTTGCTGAGGCGACTCAGGTTGCCGTGGCCGCACATGGCCATGCACCCGGTCTGGTACCCGTCCACAACGCTGCCGTGGCCGGTGGTGTCGCCACTGATGTAGGCCAGGGTCCGGCAGCCGATGACCGTGAACCTGTTCCAGGTGCCGGAGAAGCTATACTCCTCGGACAGCTGAAACCTCCAATTGTCGTTGGCCACCTTCTTCCCGGTGGCGTCGTAGCATGAGTACGAGATGTGGTTCAGCACCAGCATCCGGCCTTGAGGCAGGGAGATATTGACAACCTCGACGTTGCCGGTGTACGGTTTGAAGACTCCGTTGCCGGTGTCGTTGCAGGAGAGCTGGAACCCCGACGCCATTGAGGAGTTGTCAGGCCCGGTGCCGAAGCCAAACGGGTATGGGACGTGCACGTCACCGCAGCACCGGTGGCACTCGCTTCCGCCACAGCTACATGGTGGCGGCGGAGGACCAACGGCGCTGGCAGGGATCTGTGGCGCTGCAAGTGCAAGTGCCAGTGCCACACAGAGCCAGACAGGAGAAGCTACTACGTTGTACGACATGGACTATGTTCATGCCAACCTATTTTTTCTTTAATTTGGTGGTGTGGCCAAGACTATGCAGCACAGCAAACGACATATGACCAGCTATATAATATATCTGTACACTAGAAACGTTTTTCAGACACACCCGTCTGTTTTTAAAAGGAGATGTGGCTCTATCAATACTGCTTTTAAAAATGCGACGTGGCTCCAACCCAACCAATTATAAAAATTTTGTCCTACAAATATGATTCATCTTCTGAAACGATTCCTAGATGTGATGTGTCTTAGGCTTTATTTAGATACCAAAATTGGTATCCAAAATTTACTATATAGAATTCCTATTCCCCGTCACATCAAAATGCCGGCATATATATGGAGTATTAAATATAGATAAAATAAAAAACTAATTACACAGTTTTATTGTACTTTACGAGACGAACATTTTAAGCCTAATTAATCAATGTTTAGACAATTATTATTAAATAAAAATAAAATTGCTACAGTGTGACGGAACACTTACTATGCAAATTTTGTCCACCAAATTTAATAACTAAACGAGGCCTTAAACGATTCTTGCCTGGGATATGCACGTCACCATACCACCAGTGGCACTCGCTTTCGCCGCGGCTAGGTGGTGACAGCGGAGGGGAGGGCCAGGGGCCCGGGCAGGATTTTTGGCAGTGTCAGTGCTAGTGTCAATGTTAGTGCCAGTGCGAGTATAGGAAACTACTACTCGGTTCCAATATGTGTGTCTTCTCATGTTTTTTTAACCATAAGTTTAAATTAATTTATATAAAATAAATATAATATTTATATCTTTAAATAAATCTATTAAAAAATAGATTCAAAGATCTTTCTAATAATACTAATTATATATTATAAATATTAATATTTTATAATACAATATTAATATTGTTTAATATATAATTACCGATTGTTTCCCGAGGAGCCTAAACAATATTTTGAGACCGATGGAGCATGTTGGACAACACAGATTGTTGGACTATGTATGGCGTCCTATAATTTTTCCTTTAATTTAGTGGTGTGTTCTACTCCTTCTGTCCCATTTTAACTATCATTGAACAGGATTCACGGAGACCAAGGTAGAAGCTGAAACCTCTATGAAACCAGTACACATACTGCAACATCCATCTCTCTCCTCTGCAATGGTAGCGATGCCGTGTGTAGCGAGATGATTCAATGGGGGTGACGGATGACTGGCTGCATGCAGGCCTTGGAACTAGGTGCGGGACCAGCCTAGACGACCAATAATTCAGGACATGGTACCAGAGCTACAATGATATATAAATCGGTTCATTCTAAATTAGTTTACTTTAACTTTTTTAGTGTATTTATTTTGTTATGTACCTAAATATATTATTTGTCATCAAAACTGCTTTTATTATAATTTAGAACTTAGGGAGAACTAGGCAACACACGCAATTGACCAGCTATGTATTGTACCTGTACACCAAAAGAATTTTTAGACACACCCCCCTACTTTTTTAAGCAACTATGGCTCTATCAAAACTGCTCTTAAAAATGAGGACAATTTGGTATTTGGCCTCAGACAAAAGTGCTCTTAGGTATCAAGCTCTTTTTTATTTAAATTTAGGTGTATGGCCTCAAAATAAAATTTTCTTGAGGTCTAATACCTTAAAAATGTGATGTGGCTCTACCAAAAACTAATTTTAAAAATTATCCTAAAATTGGTTTATCTTTCTAAAATGATTCCTAAAATTATTGATTCCAATGTCGAAATGGTATGGTATCTGAACGCAACACCTGTGGCACTCACTCACGCTACGGCTAGGTGGTGTGGCAGTGGACGGCCAACTGCGCTTCAGATCTTTGGCACTTCCGGTGCCAGACTACTGCATGCGCAGCAAACACACTTGACCAGCTATGTAAATGATATGCAGACACACCTCTATTTTTTAAGGATACATGGCTCTATCAAAACTTCTTTTAAAAATATGATGGGGCTCTATCAACAACCCATTCTAAAAATGGTCCCACAGATGGTTTATCTTCTTCTGAAACGATTTCGATGTCTAATGGGTATATGGGATGTGCACATCAACGCACCACGGTGGCACTCGCTTTCACTACTGCTAGGTGACGGTGGCAGCGGACGGCCAACATCACTAGCATGGATTTTGGCGCTGCCAGTGCCGCGCAGGGCCAGAGTACGGGAGAAGCTACTTTTTTTTTTTAGAACAGAGAAGCTACTATGTTGAATGGCATGGACTATGTACGCCAACCTATTTTTCTTTATTTTAATGGTGTGGCCAAGACTCCTAAGCAGCAAATGCACTTGACTAGCTATGTACTGTAACTACACACTAGAAACGATCAAACACACCTTTGGGGGAAGTGACGCGCAGCGGACGTGTTCATCTCAAAACAAGCCATCACCTTTGGGGGTCCGTTGAAGGGATGTGGTTGCCTGGGTCAGAATTGATGTAGATAGGTAAGCACCACTAGATTGTCGTGGGGATGAGTGTTGCTAGTGAGGTCGTCAGATCCATCATGTCGCCGAACATGACGGTGCTCCTTGATGGCTTTGTGTAGTTGATCGAAGATGACGCTGTTCTTGTCGTTGAAGTTGTCAAGGGTGTTGGGCAAGTGTGCCCGGTGCGCCCTATTTGCCACCCCACAAGGTGGGAGCGCTGGTCAGAGTGCCAATGTCGGTTGTAGGGGCGCAGGTTGACATAGTGCTGTTGATGGCGCCTGGAGTTGCGGGGGCACGTACAGCCTATGGGAGTGTCCTTCGTGTTCGTAGACCAAGGTCCTGTCGATGAAATCCCATATGACACATCCAAGGCTGGCCAACCAGTGTGTGCCAAGGATGACGTCGACTTTGTGGCCGAGGTCGAGGAGGTATGCGTTGATGTCAAAGACGTTGCTATCGATGCGTAGAGGTAGTATGAATGAGTCAGAATGGCAAGGCACCTCGTCCCACTGCCCACATAGATGGTGGTGTTGATGGGTGCTCCTAGAGGCCAATGTTGTAGGCAATGTTGATATTGATGACGTTTTGTGTCGATCTGGAGTCGACGAGTACCTGAACACCTAATCCTATGATCACGCCTTCGAAATCATAGGAAATACGCCTTAGACCTTTGAATTTCTCTTGCCGATGATCATCTTGAGGCCGATGTTGGTGGAGAAGGATGGTGTCAGCGTAGTTGACAGGCGGCGGCGCCGAATCCCCCATAGGGGCACCTACTGTAGCTACTCCTAAGGCTGGCGAGATCCATCAATGAAGATGTTTACCTGTTAGTTAATCTCTAGATTAGAAGAACAATGGTTTTTGCGTCATCATCTCAGTCTCCTCCTCAGTCTTCGTCTTGTTTGTCTCCATGACGTCGTTCTTATTCTCCATCTTTTGAAGGTGAATGTTCACAGAGGCAATCCATGGAGAGCGTCAATCTTGTTGAGGGTGTTGGTGGTGAAGTTCTAGAGCATCTACTCAATCTTGGTGAAGCTAGCCATGGCGGTAGCGTAAGGATTGATCCGGTCTCGCGATACCAGGTGTGAGAGGTATGGAGGGACGGGCAGCTCTAGGCACCGGCGGTGGTGGTGGAGATGGTGTAGGTGGCGACGTGCGGCTATGGAGGGAGCGGCACGCGCAGGGAGGAGGGAGAAGGCAGCATGAAGAGAGGAGGCGAGAGAGATAGGGATAAGACCCTTCTTTATTTTTCTTTTTCAGATTGGTTACATCCCCTATGTATATATAGTTGGACTAGCTTGATTTGTAAGCTAACTAGGAGATCCTTAAAGATACTGACTCTCATTTTACAATTCGACTCCTTTCTTATTTCGACCAACTATTTCCAAACCCTATAGGGACTCGATTTGGAAACCTGGATATTGTTGATAGAATTGGCGGCGGTGGGATCAGGGCTACACCCCTTCCTTCCACGTGTGCCTAAGGCGCCCTTGGGCCCCGGGTAGTTGCTGTCTTTTCCTGGGCCCAAGTCGGCCCATTTTCTTCACCGATGTGTACAGCCCGCGTCGCACACGTGACAGTAGTTCATCGCACCACTCTGGTGGCACTTGTTTTCGCCACGCTAGGTGGTGGCAGCGGAGAGCAAACGACGCTGGCAGGGAGAAGCTACTATGTTGTAATGCATGGACTATTGGTCTATGTGTGACATCCTAGTGTTTCTCTTTAATTAGTTGGTGTGGCTGCAAACGCACTTGACCGGCTAGAAACGATTTGGAGACACACCCTATTTTTTTAAAACAGTCATGGCTCTGTCAAAACCGCTTTTAAAAATGTGATGTGGCTCAATCAAATGCCAATTTGAAAATAAATACTTTATGAATTGATTCCTAGACATGATATTTCAAAAATATAATATTACGATACCGAATGGGTATTGGCATGTGATGTGTCACTGCACCACCGGGGCACTCGCTTTCAGTACCGCTAGGTACTAGTGCAAATGTCGCGCCAAAAAAAACCCGAGTACAGGGGAAGCTACAACGTTCGACGGCATGCACTATTGGATTATATATACCATTCCTTTTCTAATTCAGTGGTGTGGCCTAAACTCCTAGCTACCACTATTGGATTATGTATACCACGATATTAACCATCATTACAAGCCATAATTCAAAAGTTTCATAAATCCATCATTACATAGTCATAGTTCACAAGTTCAGTTCCACATAGATATATGATTAGAAGTACTTTGACATACATGATTAGACTTATACTACTTCTTACAAGCACAGCTGCTACACCTTCATTGATCTCTATATCCTACAATGAGAAATGATTTTCAGACACCGCTACCTTTTCAAGTAGATGTGACTCTATCTGAACTGCTTTAAAATGTGATGCGGCTCTATCAGAAACCAAATTTAAAATGGTCCTATAGATGGTTCATCTTCTAGTGGGACAGTGTCGCCTATGAGATCAAGCAAGAGAAATGTAGCAACTCTAGATCAAGATTTAGTGGAGAAGGCAACAAAACTGAAGGCTCGCAAAAACTTGAGTCTGTGCCGACAAAGGTAAAGAAACTCAGTCATGCTCTTTTATTTCTCGCGATGATTCTTCTTTGCTAGATTCAACTAAATCTTTAGGGGTTGTTCTAGGGGATAATGAACAAGATATTTTGAATTCTTTAAAATCTTTAAGAGAGAGAATGTTTTTGATTGATTGAGGGTAAAAAATTAGTGGAGGAAAACAAAGTTCTAGTTGATGATGCTTCGAGGATTTGTTCTTATGATGTTAATATAGACTTAGAAGCTTTAAATCTAATATGTTCTAAAATTTCGGAAGGGTTAGGTGATAGGGATTGTGATCCTAAGTATCTACAAACCCCTGTATCACAAAAAGAAAGGTTCAAAGAGAGGTACGTGGACAAGAAAGAAAAATAAATACAAGAATCATTCCAAATGAAAGGTATATTTTGGAATTGTAATAGATTCACTTATTGCAAAAAATATAGATTTTTGTCACATCTAACAAAAGGCAAAAAAAACTTGAAACGGATAGAGCCAATTTTCCACAATCCACTTTAAATAGTATTTGCACAGGTGGAGGTTTTCTTTGGTATTGCATGGCTCCGCGTGGTAGGTCTAGTGGTATGAGTCTAGGTGTTCACTTATTATCTTTTGACATTGGGGAAATGAAGGAAGTGGATTTCTTTATATGTTTCAAGGTTAGACATAGAGAGAAGATGATTTTAAGTTTAATCTAATTTATGTTTATGGACCAACTCAATTAGATCAAAAATCAGAATTCTTATCCAAACTTGTACGTGTATGTTCAAAAGAGGCTTTACCTATTGTCATAGGTGGCGATTTTAATTAACATTATTCAAAGACCAGATGAGAAAAATAATGACAACTATAATGATAGATGGACCGTTATATTTTGCATTGTGATTGATTCTTTAAACCTTAGAGAAATAGAAATGTCAGGGAGGGAGTTCACTTGGGCCAACCATTTATAGAATCAAACTTTTGAAAAATCAGGATTCTAGCGTGCATAGAATTTGAGTCTAAGTATTCTATATCACTGTTCATGATTTGACTAGAGATGTCTCTGAGCACACACCTCTCCTCTTTTCCACAAATAATACATCTTCATCTTATCAACCTCAATTCTGATTTGAATTGGGCTGCCTGCTGAGAGATGGATTCTGTGAGATGTTATGGATGTGTGGCAAGGTACACTAGTTGATGGCACACCTATAGAGAGGTGGCAAGCTAAAATTAGAAGGCTTCATCAATACCTCATAGGCTGAGAAAAAAACACGAGTGGTGCTTACAAGAAAGAAAAGATGGCTATTCTAAATAAATTGAACGAATTGGGTAAAAAATGCAGAATTTGCATTACTTACCGACTTCGAACTTGACCTAAAACATGTGTTAAATGAAAGGCTTACTGAGCTACTTAGGGAAAAGGAACATAAATGGTACGAAAGGGCTAAAGTTAAACATCTTTTAGAGGGTGATGCGAATACAAAATATTATCACTGTTGAAGACACCGAAAACTTGTATTTTCCAGTTGGAAGATGATAACAATATAATAAGTGGTGATTCTCAACTCAAAAGGCATATTATCAACTATTATAAGAACCTATTTGGGCCATTAGAGAACTTTGGATGAGTCACAGATTGATGATATCCCTTGGGCCTCTGATTTAGAAAATGAGTAGATACCATCACACAAGAGGGGTGAGGGCTACGATTTTCCAAATAGAACTAAAAAGGCACATGGATGGCTGGACTGGATGGATTCTCTCTAGAGTTTTATCAGATCTTCTGGAATCTAATAAAAGAAGATCTGATGGCTCTGTTCACGGATTTTCATCACGGAGATCTTCCACTAAATTGCCTTAATTTTGGAAATACAATTCCTCTGCCTAAAAAGAAGGATGCGAAAGTGATTCAATGATACAGACCTATTTGTTTGTTCAATGTTTCTTTCAAATTCTTTACTAATGTCGCAGCCAATAGGCTATCTACCATAGCCCAAAAGATAATTAGGCCAACTCAGACAGCCTTCCTGCTAGGAAGAAATATCATGGAGGGTGCAAACTTTATGAAATGTTACATGAACTTCACTCGAAAAATATGATGTGGTCATCTTTGAAAGCTTCATGTTTGGTTTTGGGTAATTGATGAAATCTAGTTGGCTAACCTTTGTCTCTAAAGTGAATATGAGATAGGTTGGCAACACTAGTGTATGGAGATGGTGGACATGTTGTGATGACTATTTGCTTCACTTTTGGAAAGTGAGAAAGATGAGACAAGACCATGGTTATCAAGGCAAAGGTATAAATTAGGTTTTATTTGACACTCAAGACACCATAAAGGGTGTGAGTGATTTAGGTTCGATAACCGTACTATTAAGAGGGGAATACTATAAATGCTTTGCTCATCTAGTGCCACTAAATTGAATCATATTTTGCATATGCATTAGGATTTAGTGACTTAATGAATTGGTTGAGAATTCCCTTGAAAGGCCTTGGAGAAGTGCTATCTTTTGTGCATATGAGGTTTGATATTATTTGGATGAGATAGCATATGAATTGGAATGAGGTTTGTTGAAAAATTGGATGGAGAAAGAACAAATTTGCTTGATATTGGCTCTATTCTGTTGTTGCTTCTATGTTAAAACCTAGAACCTTGCTGTTGGTCGCCCTAGGCTTGCTATTGGCATGCAAGGGGGCCTGCTTGGCCTTGCCAGGCCTGTCCGCCGGCCTGCAAGTGAGAATGGGCCAGGTGGCCGCATTGCGCTGGCCCGTTGACTAGGAAACATAGGAGGCAGCAGCTGCTGGCCTCATGGGCCGCCTGCACGCGGGCCAGCCAGGCTGGGCCAGCCCGTCGACTGCGCCACAGGCCTGCTCGCCGCTGCGTGGGCCGCTGTTGGCTCACTCGCTGGTTTGCTCGGGTTGCTGGGCCACGCCGCTACCAGCTGCTGCTGGCCTGCTTGCTATTTTTCATGGGCCGCCGCTGCCTGTTGTATTTGCTACTGCCGCTTGCCCATGTGCTTGGCTGCCAGCTTGCTTGCTTTGCCAGGAGAGCGTGCACACCGACCGTTGTTGTGGACAGAAGATGGGAGCGCGTGGGAGCACATGGGGGGCCTGGCCTTCTACCCGTTGTGGGTCTAGGTGGCCATAGAAAAGGTTGGCCTGCTGCGGCCTGCTTCCTCTCTTTGCTCATTCGATTTCAACAAAAAGAAACAGAGAAGCTTCCCCCTATCTCTTGTTCTTCCCCAAAACTCAAACCCTAGAACAACAAGAGCTCTCGATCTCCCTTCTCTCTCACTCCCAAGCTTCTGTGCTCCATTTAAGTGAGAGAGCTTGCTCTAGTGATCGATTTGAGAGCTCCAAGAGGATCCCCCCTCTCCTCTCCCTCTCCATGGTTGGTGCTTGCTCATGAGAGGAGGTGGGTGACCTAGTGCATTGCATATGTGATTTCGATTTTGTGGCACTAGGTGGTGATTGCAATAGTGATATTCTTGTTACTCTTGGTGATTGCCATCACCTAGACGGTTGGAGTTGGATTGATTAGTGAGGGGATTTGGTGATTGTGTCCAACCCAATCAAGGTGAATTTGTGAGGGGTTATTGTGCTTCCCTGGCGGAGGGCCAAATTGCAACTCTAGTGGATTGCTCGTTTCATTCAACTACTCACCATTGGTAGGTTCTTGTGGTGCCATGGAGAGGCTCAGTGTGTGATACCGATTAACCACCAAACCACGTGGTGTAGGGGGACACAACAGGGACTAGCTTGCCGGCAAGCAGGTGAACCTCGAGAGAAAAATAATTATGTCATCTCTTGTCTCCCGGTGAATTACATTGGTTGATATATATATTATCGGAATTGATTATTTGGTGATTGGCATCATCCTCTACTCATTGACATTGGTATAAAAGACAATTTCTCCTCTCTTTTATACTTGCAATATATCTTGTGTAGTGGTGGTTGCATAGTTTAATTCTCTTGTTCTCTAGAAGTAAATTAGCAACTTAGGCTTGTTGGTGTGACTTGAGACTTTAGCCTATTGTGTTAGAATTGTTTAGGGGGCTTGCATAATTTTAGTTGAGCTAGTGCTAGACTTGCTACGCCATCTTCTATACTAATACTTTGTCTCAGTGCTTTGCAAGAATATTTTATATGTTATTCACCCCCTCTAGCCATTTAGGTCCTTACACATGGTATCGGAGCTAGGCACCATTTATTTGAGGCTTAACAACCTACGGTGAAGAATGGCTACATTCAGCTTTCACATCAACAACACCAAGAGAGCACCACCCTTTGATGGCAATGACTATGCAAAGTGGAAGCTAAAGATGAAGAGTCATCTCAAGTCAATCAATAGAGAGGTTTGGGTTGTGACCAAGACCAAGTTTGAGGTTGCAAAGGAAGATGCACCAACACCGGTTGAAGAAAAGAAACTTCAAGCCAATGATATTGCGGTGAGCTCATTCCATGAGGCTCTTGATGACAAGGCCTTTGAGCTCATCAAGAATTTAGAGGTTGCCCATGACATTTGGGCAAAGCTTGAGGAGGCATATGAGGGAACCGAAAGCGCGAAGACAGCAAGAGCATACATGCTCCAAGAGAGGTTCACTAGCTTCTCTATGAAGGAAGATGAAAGTGTGCCAGAAAAGTTCCATAGGCTACAAGTGATTGTCAATGAGCTCAAAGCACTTGGTGAGGAGATCAAGGATACTCAATTCTCAACCAAGTTCATGAGATGTCTTCCCAAGAGATTTAATATGTTGTAGACCATCATGATGAAGACAATGATGAAGGAGAAGCCAACTCCATATCAATTCCTTCAAGAAGTCATGGCCAATGATGAGTTTAGAGAAGACCATGAGAAGGAAGAGTTGGTGAAGAAGAAGAAGGAAAATGAGAAGAAGGATGATGACAACAAGAAGAGCTTGGCATTCAAGGCCTCATCCTCCAAGAGCAAGAGCAATAAGAAGCAAGAATCATCAAGTGAAGAAGCTAGCTCTAGCAATGAGGATGATGGAGATGTTGATGAGTTGAGTGCTCTATTTGTCAAGGTTGGCAAGCTCTTAAAGAAGAAGACTCACCAGAGAGGAAGCAAGAAGTATTCATCCTCATCCTCATCCAAGAAGAGTGAGCACACCATGAAGTGCTTTAGATGTCATAGCAAGGATCATCTTATTGGCAAGTGTCCCTATAATAGTGGTGATGAAGATGCCATAGAGAAAGAGGCCAAGAAGCAAAAGAAGAAGAAAGAGGCTTCTCAAAAGAAGAAGAATGAGTCTCATGTTACTACTTGGGAGAGTGATGCATCTACAAGTGAAGATGAGAATGACAAGAGAAGCAAGAAGAAGGGGCATGGTAGTCTTGCTATCCAAGAGAAGATCTCTTTCTTTGACACTCCATCGACATGCATCATGGTTAAGGCCTCTAAGGTACAATCCATTGATGAGAGTGATCATGATAGTGATAATGATGATGATGATGGTACAACTAAAGAAGAACCATATATCATGCTTGAGGATTGTAAAAATGCTTATAAAAAACTAGGAGGGAATGCAAGGATGCCCTTAAGGATAAGCAACACCTTAAGGACAAATTTGAGGAGCTTGAAGCATCTCATGAGAGTCTAAAGGAAGACCATGAGAGGCTTCAAAAGGCTCACACCAAGCTTGAGAAGGCTCATTCCTCTCTTAGTAATCAACTTGATAGCATGCCACCTCAAGTTGAAAAGGCTAAAACTTGCTACATAGGCATATCATGTGATATTCTTGATGAATCTTTTTATAAGACTATTGTTGTTGCTTCAACTAACCCTTCTTGTAGCACTTCCACTTCTAGCTCATCTAGTAGTGATGGTTTCACTTGTGATTCCATACTAATGGTTGAGAATGGGACACTCAAGGAGGAGGTAAGAAAGCTCAATCACACCTTAGCTAAGGCTTATGGTGGTGAGGACCGCTTGTTTATGTGCTTGGGTAGCCAAAGGGCTTCTCTCTACAAAGAGGGATTGGGCTATACCCCCAAGAAGGGCAAGGCCACTTTTGCTCCTCACAAGACTAGTTTTGTGAAGAACAATGGTAGCTATTGCAATAATTACAAGCAAGTTGGTCATGTAGAGCAAAGATGCATGAACAAGAAATCTAATGTATTCTCAATTAAACTCAATGCATCTTATGTTCTTATCAAGAGAGCTAATGGTGTAAAGGCTAGATTCATTGGTACACCATGGATGGGCTCAAAGAAGATGCATTGAGTTTGGGTACCTAAAGGAGATTGATCTTGTCTTGTAGGTAAATTACAAAGCCGGAGGGAGGCATTGGGTGCTTGATAGTGGGTGCACTCAACATATGACCGGGGATTCTTGTATGTTCAAGTCAATTGATACAAGTGACAATGTGTCATACCCTGGTTTCGAAGGAATGAAACCAAGGCAAAAGCTCATGTGCGCCCAGAACAATTACACACATGAACGACAAATTACATGGTCCCAAAGCACAGTGTTCGAATAAAACATGATACAACGATTACATCATACCATTATTACATAACTATCATCAGAGTAAAGAGAAATATAAATCACATCGTCCAAAGCAAAAAGCAACTAAATGACGTAGACGTAGCGACTCCAACTCGCCACAGGAAGGTCGACGGCAGCATCACGACGCCTAGTATCCAGGATAGTTTTTAGGAAAGTCACCATCCGAGTCATCACTTGAGCATCCTTTGGTTGGGAAATAGCAAGAGTGAGTTCCATGTTGAAACTTAGCAAGTACAGATGGAAAGTAATGACATGCAAGGCAAGTACAAGGTAAAGCTGAAAGGTAGACAACGGTAGCATTTTAATGTAACAATTAAACTTTAACTTATTGCAACCTATTCTCTAATCAACTTGGTTGAAACACCCAACCCTTTATTAAGGTTCAAGTAGCAATTAATGTGTCATTTAGCATCATAGATATAAACATATATCATTAAGCACGAATAGGCACTGATTTAAGACACATGCAGTGAATTTATAAACATGAATAGGCACAAAATGATCAAAGGTGACTGCACTTGCCTTGGTTCATGTCCTGCTGCACGTAGTCTTCCGAGTCCTGCTGGTCCTCGTTCACCCACGTCTCGTTCTCTATACGCCACAATCATCACACACGCACAATACATGCAAGCAAATGTACGTAAATTAGGGCAGTACACCAAAATATCTCAATAGTAGCAAACAATAGCATAGGACTATTCTACTTGTCGAGACGATTCCAAAAAGTATAAGTTTACTAAAATTGGAGTTAAAATATGAAAGTTATGGCCTATACAAGACTAGGGGCTAATCTGCAGAAAACAGGACTAAAACATAAATACTTTTGAACTATGAAGGACTAAATCATAAATAAAGAAAAGGACAAGGGCCTTTCTGCAAAAGTGCCAAGGCTGTCGGCGGCCTAACCGTGTTGACGCGGTCAGCACACACGTGGTGCTTACATGGCACCTACATGGCACCCACGTGGCTGCCACGTCAGCCAACCGGAGGCCGGTTTGACCCTCGGTTGACCGGGGGGTCATCTCTGGATCTGGGATGTTGGGTCCCGATCCAACGGTTGGGATTGGGCCGGCGGGTTGGGTCGGTCGGAGCGGTGCCGCCGACGGCGGCGGCTCACCGGTGAGCAGCGGCGCGGCACTTGCGGTGCTCGGGGGGCTGCACGGATTAGTCGGGGAGGCATGGCGTGACCTCGTAGGCCCGGATGTGGGGTCCATGAATGCGGCCGGCGGCTAGAGGCGGTGGCCTGCGCGGGCGGCGTGAAGGCCGGCGACGGTGGTCTCGGCGGGGAGATGCAGCAGGACATGGGGAAGCATGCCGAAGGGCTCCAATGGTGGCTCACCTCACCGCGAATCTTGTGGGGGAGTCCTTGTCGGCGGAGGCGAAGCGACGGCGGAGATCGACGGTGGCGGCGCGAGCTCGGGAGGACGGCGGTGGCTAGGGTTTCGCGAGGGCGAGGGTGAGGGCGAGGGTGGCAGCTAGGGCTTCGAGAAAGCGACGCAGGGAGGCAGCGAACGCCCTTTATAGAGCAGCGAGGATCCTCGAGTCGCGCGCGGGCGGGCGACTCGGGCGGCGCGCGGACACCTACTCGATGTCGTCTCCGTGAGGGAGACGACACTGTAGCGGTGGGCCTCGCTCGGGTGGGCCCCATCTGTCAGCCGCTGTGGGCGAGTGGCGCGGCGCTGGCGCGTTGCTAACACTAGCGGCTTACACGGCGCTGACGCAGGCACAGAGCGGGCGGGCGCAGCGCGCGGCTTGCTGGGCCAGCCCACTGCGCGCACGCGGGCTACTGAGCGGCCCGGCTGCTGGGCTGGCTTGCAGCCTGCTATGCGGCTAGCTGGCCGGGCCAAGCTAGCTGGGCTGCGCTGGCTGGCCTGGCCGGCTGTGGCCAAGCCTGGCAGCTGCTGGCCGGCTGCTGCTGCTGTCGCCTTGGCCAGGGCTGGCCAGTGCTGGCCATGGCCGGCTAGGGTTGGCCATAGTTGGCCAGTATGGGATGTGGTTGGCCAGGGTCGTCTAGGGACTGTCCTAGGCTAGTTAGAGTAGATAAGTTAGTCTAGGAGTTAGAGGGGACAAGTTAGAGCATGTTAGAAACTAGAAAGCAAAGCAAAGATTGAACAACAAGCTCAAACAAGTCAACCATAAAACTGTGCAGCAGCATGAATGCAACAATGCAGGGTTTCTAACGTGCTACATATTTTAAAGTAATTTATAAAACATTTATAATTGTCCTATGAGTGTAAAGCTTCTATGCAGAAATAAAATCAAATTCATTTAAGATTTAAAGTTTAAAAATTGGGGTGTTATAAACCTACACCCCTTAAAAGAATCTCATCCTCGAGATTAGAAGACTCAAGAAACAACTCTGGATATTCTGCCCTTAAATCCTCTGCCTTTTCCCAAGTAGCCTCATCCTCTGAGTGGTACTTCCATTGCACTTTGAACCACTTGACAACCTTACTTCTTATGACTCTCTCAGCTGTCTCCAAAATCATAGACGGGCTCTCCTCATAAGTAAAATCTTTCTACAAGTCTATTTCCTCTACAGGCAACTCCTCTTCCTTAACCCTCAAACATTTCTTGAATTGAGAGACATGGAACACATTATGCACATTGGACAAGTAAGCCGGCAACTCAAGCTGATAAGCTACCTCTCATCTCCTTTCCAAAATCTTGAAAGGACCAATGTACCGTGGGGCTAACTTCCCTTTCACCTTGAACCTCTTGAGATTCCTCATTGGAGACACCTTTAGATAAACATAGTCACCCACTTCAAACTCAAGCTCTCTTCGGCGAACATCTGCATAACTCTTCTATCTAGACTGGGCTGCTTTCAAATTACGCCGAATCACTTGGACCTGCTCTTCTGCTACCTTCAAGACATTAGGACCAAATACTTGTCTCTATCCAGCTTGATTCTAGAACAAAGGTGTTCTACACTTTCGTCCATACAATACTTCAAAGGGAGACATCTTGAGACTAGCTTGATAACTATTATTGTAAGAGAATTCAGCATATGACAAATTGTTGTCCCAACTGTCATTAGACTCCAGGGCGCAGGCCCTTAACATATCTTCTAGAATCTGATTAACCCTTTCTGTCTGACCATCTGATTGTGGATGATAAGCTAAACTAAACCTTAACTCAGTTCCCAAAGCTTCAGTACCTTCTTCAAAAACTTGGAAGTGAACTTTGTACCTCTATCCAAAATAATTCTCTTAGGAACTCCATGAGCACACATAATTCGAGCCATATACTTCTCATCCAACTGTGCTCCAGTGTAAGTGGTCTTGACAGGTATGAAATGAGCAACCTTGGTCAATCAATCCACTATGACCCAAATAGAATCAAAACCTCTCTAAGTTTGAGGTAATCCTACAATAAAATCCATACCGATTTCATCCCACTTCTATTTTGGGTATCTTCAACGGCTGCAACAATCCTGCTGGTCTTTAATGTTCTATTTTTACTCTCTGACAAGTATCACACAAGGCAACATACTCCCCAATGTCCCTCTTCATACCTTTTCACCAACAGTGTTCCTTTAGATCCTGGTACATCTTAGTACCTCCAGGGTGAATAGAGTAAGAAGATTCATGACACTCCTTAAGAATAGTATCCTTGATTTTCTGATTGTCAGGCACAACCAACTTGTGCTTATACCAGAGTGTCCCTTCTTCATCAACACTGAATCCTAGGGCTCCGTCTTGACTAACCATCTTGACAATCTCCTGAAGTTTCTCATCGGTTTTTTGACCCTTCCTGATCTCCTGATCAAGTGTCGGTTCCACATCCATAGAAACTCCCTGAGTGTTAGCAACAAACCCCAAATTGAGATACTCAAACTCAGCTAGTAACTCTTTAGGTAACTCCATCACTTCTAACATATTCAGCTGACTCTTCTGACTCAAAGCATCAGCTACAACATTAGCTTTACCAAGATGGTAGAGAATCTCCAGGTCAAAATCATTATTCAATTCTAACCACCTTCTCTGCCTCAAGTTCAAGTCCTTCTGAGTGACTATATACTTCAAGCTTTTGTGATCAGTGTAAATGTTACACCTATGACCAAGGACATAATGTCTCCAAATCTTCAATGAATGCACTACAGCTGCTAATTCTAGATCATGAGTTGGATAATTCAATTTAGGTTTCTTCACTGTCAAGAGGCATAAGCAATGACCTTACCCTCTTGCATCAACACACAACCCAAACCATATCTAGAAGCATCACAATAAATAGAGAAGTCCTTTGTCATATCTGGCAGAGCTAGCACTGGTTCTGTTGTCAACCTCTTCTTTAATTCCTCAAAACTGGCCTGACACTGTTCTGTTCATTTGAATGGTTTATCCTTCTCTAGCAAAGAAGTCATAGGTTTAGCTATGGTAGAGAACCCATCAATGAACCTCCTGTAGTATCCAGCCATTCCCAGTAAACTCCTGATGTCATTGACATTCTTAGGTGGACTCCACTTGAGCACATCTGTAATATTCTTAGGACTAACTGTAACTCCATCCTTGGAAATAACATGGCCAAGAAAAGAAACTTCACTCAACCAGAAGTCACACTTACTGAACTTGGCATAAAGCTGATGTTCCCTCAACTTCTGCAACACCAATCTGAGATGCTCTTCATGTTCTTCCTCATTCTTGGAATAAATCAGAATATCATCAAGGAAGACAACCACAAACTTATCAAGATACTCCATAAAAACTTTATTCATCATGTACATGAAGTAAGTTGGAGCATTGGTCAACCCAAAAGACATCACTGTATACTCATACAAACCATATCTGGTGGTAAAAGCGGTCTTAGGTATATCACTAGGTCTAATCCTCAACTGATGGTAACCTGACCTCAAGTCTATCTTAGAAAAGACACTAGCTCCCTTCAACTGGTCAAACAGATCCTCAATCCTAGGTAAAGGGTACTTATTTTTAACAGTCACCTCATTCAAAGATCTGTAATCTACACACATCCTCTGTGTTCCATCTTTTTTTCTACAAAGATTACTGGGGCTCCCCAAGGGGATGAACTAGGTCGAATGTAACCCTTAGACTGTAATTCTCTAAGTTGTGACTTAAGTTCTTCTAGTTCATTAACAGGCACTCTATAAGGTCTTTTAGCTATGGGTGCAGTACTAGGTAACAAATCAATGATAAACTCAATCTCTCGTTCAGGTGGCATACCTGGCAAATCCTCGGGAAAAACATCTGGAAACTCATTGACAACCCTGATGTTCTCTAAGGGCTCACCGCTGACATGATTCACGGTTCCTTGATCCTTGGATGGCAGAGGAGTCACCACATCAACCACACCTCCATCAGGTGCAGTCAAGCTCATTGTCCTTTCTGAACATTTAATATTTGCTTTCCACTTGTTTAACCAACTCATTCCCAAAATAAAGTCTAAACCATTTGACTGAAGCACTATAGGTCTAGCAGAAAAATCTACCCCCCTTAAATTAATCTTTATGTCTGGACACCAGATATTTGAATCCATATTCCCCAGGAGTTTTAACATTCATAGCTCTAGGCATAAGTCAGGTTGGTATGCTATGCTTACGAACAAAATGACTACCAATAAATGAATGTGATGCACCAGTATCGAACAGAACTGAAGCTAGATGGGAATCAACAAGGAACGTACCGAGCACCACATCTGTAGCTTTCTCAGCAGTCTCCACCTTAACGTGGTTCACCTTCCCAAAGTTTTGTGGCTTCTGATTCTGAGGGCAAGCATTAGCATAGTGTCCCACCTTGCCACACTTGAAGCAAGCATTGCTGGGGGTGCTGTTGGTCTTCACAGGAGCACTGTGGGGAGCATTCTGGTGAGGAGCCTGATTGTTCTGATGAGGGGCTTAACCATTCTGGTGTTGCACTTGATTACTGCCATTGCTGGAGTTGTTGTTGCACTGACCCCCCTGCTGTGCCTGATTTTTCCCATACTGAAAAGAAAAACACTGCTGGTAGTTCAGGAAGTTGTTGAAGCGAGGACAACTGCTATTTCCCTGATCCTGGTACTTGCTGGCCTTCCTCTTCTTCTTCTTATCTTCCATCTTGTTGCGCATGCTCTCAAGCACAATAGCCTTATCAACCATTTCCTGGAAATTGGCATACTTGACGTTTGCCATCATGTAAGCGAGTCCATCATTCAACCCTCCTAGGAAATGATCTTGCTTGTCCTGGTCTTGCTCGACATCCCTAGGTGAATAGCGAGACAAAGCAATGAACTTGTCGCGGTACTCGCAAACAGACATGGAGCCTTGCTTTAGATCAGCAAACTCCTTCTTCTTCAGCTTCACAAGTACAGCTGGGACATGGAACTCCTTGAACGCCTCAGTGAACTGCGCCCAAGTGATGGTGTCAGGAGCTGCATGACCAAAATGTTATGAATCCCACCAAGAAGCGGCTGCTCCTTGTAGCTGACCAGATCCATAGAGAACTTTCTCCCTATCATTGCACTGAGTGATCTCTAACTGTTTCTCCACATCCTTCACCCAATCCATAGCAACGAGAGGGCCAGGGGAGTGAGAGAATAAAGCTGGACGCCCCTTCAAAAACTCACAGCGCCTGTCCCTGGGTGGTGGTGGCGGAGGGTTCTGATTGTGGTGTTGATTCTGGACTTGGTTCATCGCCATGTTCTGCTGCAGCATGATCATCATGGCATTCATGCCCTGCATGGACTGAGCCTGCATGGCCATCATCTGCTCCATGGTAGGAGGAGGTGGTGGTGGTGGAGGGTTCTGGTTACTCCCGCCAGCACCACTGGCGCCACCAGTGTTGTTATTCCTCCTGGTGTTCACCATCTGATGCAAATGAATAGCAGGGTATAAGGATATGCAGTCTCAACATATATATCTGTGTTGAATATAAATGGTGAATGTAACTACCACATAATATACTGTCTCTTTATATCAATAAACCAGCTGACATAACCTCCAGCAAAATTATCACTAACAGAATAGCAAATATATAATCTCTTGCAAATAACACATATATATGATCTCCAAACTGATAGCTGATATCAACAGGTGACAACAGGCTACGACAGAATAACTGATAGGATGAAGCAGAAAGAGAGATAGAGTACAACATATATACAGACCCAAAACCCCGAATTAACTAAACATTGTCTTAAACTTATATAAATATGATAAGTGTGGACATCACCCCACAACTTATCTCAATCATTACAAAGACGCAAATCATCCATAGTTCATAATGATAAACAAGTTCTTACCCCAATAAAGCAAAGCACACTCTAACCCACTCGCACTAGACTCGATAAGCTAAGCATTTAAGCATGCTAACGTAGCATTATTTATTACATGAAAGGGACATCCTAGTCAATCCTAGTACGTCCTATAGCTGCTCCATAGGGGATGTGGTCACGTGCAGGTGACAAAGCAGAAGCTGGCGCACCATCTACTAGTATGCAAAGATCAAAGACATGCAGCAAGCAGTTAATAGATCATGATAGATGAAATAAACATGTCTATGATCAAAGGATAATATGTATAAAGAGTGCATGCATAAATATCTGGAGATAGTGATATGAAAGCTATAAATAAATTGAAGCAGGAGTAGCATGCATTCTGTGGTATTTGTAGTAAAACAAAACAGCATAATGACATGATCATAATGACAAAAGCATGGTAGTAACTATAAGATAAGGTAATAAATGATCAATAAATGATAGCAGCAATAGCTGTAGTAAATGCATATCAAGATAATGAATAAGATAATAAATGAAACATGCTAATAAATAATGAGATATGCAATAACTTATAAAGGTCAACCTAAGACGGTTAGAAAACAACTGTTTCTAGCTAAGGCTTCGTGATCCTATGGTCAACACAGCTCTGATACCACTTTGTCACACCCTGGTTTCGAAGGAATGGAACCAAGGCAAAAGCTCATGTGCGTCTAGAACAATTACACATATGAATAACAAATTACATGGTTCAAAAGCACAGTATTCAAATAAAACATGGTATAATGATTATATCGTACCATTATTACATAACTATGATCAGAGTAAAGTGGAATATAAATCACATCGTCTAAAGCGAAAAGCAACTAAACGACGTAGACGTAGTGACTTCATCTCTCCACAGGAAGGTCGACGGCAGCATCACGACGGCAGCATCCCGGATAGTTCTCTGGAAAGTCACCATCCGAGTCATCACTTGAGCATCCTTTGGTTGGAAAATAGCAAGAGTGAGTTCCATGTCAAAACTCGGCAAGTACCGACGGAAAGTAATGACATGCAAGGCTAGTACAAGGTAAAGCTGAAAGGTAGACAACGGTAGCATTTTAATGTAACAATTAAACTTTAACTTATTGCAACCTATTCTCTAATCAACTTGGTTGAAACACCCAACCCTTTATTAAGGTTCAAGTAGCAATTAATGTGTCATTTAGCATCATAGATATAAACATATATCATTAAGCAACATCAAACATGAGATAGCCATCTCAAGGGAACACAGGATAACCATCCCGATAAAACCCGAGGTAGCAACCTCACAACATCACCACGATTTAATAGCTTAAACCATTTGGCTAAATCATGCGAGGATCTGGGCCACTTCTGACCAAGAGCATGGACGATATATCGATTTTAACTCTGCATAGAGGTGTACACTTTCACTCCAGATTGTGATTACTCCTTTTGCCTGAGGCGGCCAACCTCTTAGCCCATTACCGAGATAGGCCGGCAGAGGTCTCAATGAGGCCTTTCACAGGGTCATAGGCAGTGACAACTCGCTAGCCTTGAGTCCAAGCGTATGGGCGACTTCCCGGTGAGGCCGCCCCCATCATGGATCCCTAGCCCCTCCCAAACTACAACATGTAAACAAACCCCAGTGACCATAGCTATAGCCACCCGTCGGTAAGCTATCCAACCTGCCCATGATGGTCTTGCTAATCGACCAAGCCAGTGCCCATTAGCCTGGAGATGTACGGAAGTCCCAGGTTGCCGCTCTATAAAAGGACCTCAAGGGGGAGGAGATACGGATGCCCCCATCGCTATGAGCCCACTGACATCCGTTCCTCCTTCTTTCACCGCCGACCAACGATGCAGACATGCATCAACTTCTCCAACGGCCGAAGCCAAGAGCCCAAGGCTCAACAAGTTATGAAGCAAATTTTATTAAACGGTGAAAGGTGAGATAGAGCACTAGCAACCTAAAAGCCTATCAACTACAACCCCCATAGGATATCTTTGGGTAAAGTGGCTAGTAAGTCCTCGTTCACCCACATCTTGTTCTCTATACGCCACAATCATCACACACGCACAATACATGCAAGCAAACGTACTTAAATTACGGCAGTACACCAAAACATCTCAGCAGTAGCAAACAATAGCATAGAGCTATTGTACTCATCGAGACGATTCTAAAAGTATAAGTTTGCTAAAATCAGAGTTAAAACATGAAAGTTATGGCCTATACAAGACTAGGGGCTAATCTACAGAAAACAGGACTAAAACCTATATACTTTTGAACTATGAAGGACTAAATCATAAATAAAGAAAAGGACAAGGGCCTTTCTACAAAAGTGCCAAGGCTATCGGTGGCCTGACCACGCTGGCGCGGTCAGCACACACGTGGTGCTTACGTGGCGCCTACGTGGCACCCACGTGGCTGCTATGACAGCCAACCGGAGGCCGGTTTGACCCTCGGTTGACCGAGGGGTCATTTCTGGATCCAGGACTTTGGATCCCGATCCAACGGTCGGGATTGGGCCGGCGGGTCGGGTCGGCCAGAGCGGTGCCGCCGACGACGGCGGCTCGCTGGCGAGCAGCTGCGTGACACTTGCGGTGCTCGAGAGGCTGCACGGATTAGTCGACGAGGCACGGCGCGACCACGCGGGCCCGGATGTGGGGTCCATGACGGCTGCCGGCCGTCGGAGGCGGTGGCCCGCGCTGGCGGCGCCATGGCCGGCGGTGGGGGTCTCGGCTGGGAGACACTGCAGGACATGGGGAGGCATGCTGAAGGGCTCCAATGGTGGCTCACCTCACCGAGAATCTTGTGGGGGAGTCCTTGTCGGCGGAGGCGAAGCGACGGCGGAGATCGACGGTGGTGGCGCGAGCTCGGGAGGATGGTGGCGGCTAGGGTTTCACAAGGGCGAGGGCGAGGGCGAGAGTGGCGGCTAGGGCTTCAGGAAAGCGACGCAGGAAGGTGGCAGATGCCCTTTATAGAGCGGTGGGGATCCTCGGGTCGCGCGCGCGGGCGGGCGACTCGGGCGGCGCGCGGACACCGACTCGGTGTCATCTCCGTGAGGGAGATGACACTGTAGCAGTGGGCCACGCTTAGGTGGGCCCCATCTGTCAGCTATTGTGGGTGAGCGGCGCGGCGCTGGCGCGTTGCTGACACCAGCGGCTGATGCAGCGCTGACGCAGGCGCAGAGCAGGAGGGCCCGGCGGGCGGCTTGCTGGGCCGACCCACTGCGCGCACGCGGGCTGCTGAGCGGGCCGCGGCAGCTGGGCTGGCTTGCGGCTTGCTGCGCTTCTGGCTGGCCGGGCCAAGCTAGCTGGGCTGCGCTGGCTGGCCTTGGCCGCTGGTGGCTGGCTTGGCCGGCTGTGGCCAAGCCTGGCCGCTGCTGGCCGGCTGCTGCTGCTGCTGCATTTGCCATGGCTGGCCAGTGTTGGCCATGGCTGGCCAGTGCTAGCCATATTTGGCTAGTAAGGCCTGTGGTTGTCTAGGGTCCTCTAGGGACTGGCCTAGGCTAGTTAGAGTAGATAAGTAAGTCTAGGAGTTAGAGGGGACAAGTTAGAGCATGTTAGAAACTAGAAAGCCAAGCAAAGATTGAACAACAAGCTCAAACAAGTCAACCATAAAACTGTGTAGTAGCATGAATGCAACAATGCAAGGTTTCTAACATGCTACACATTTTAAAGTAATTCGTAAAACATTTATAATTGTCCTATGAATGTAAAGCATCTATCCAGAAATAAAATCAAATTCATTTAAGATTTAAAGTTCGAAAATTAGGGTGTTATACAATGGTGGATTTGATTCTATCATATTTGGCAACAATAAGAAAGGCAAGGTCAAGGGGCTTCATAAAATTGCAATATCCAATGACAAGAGCATTTCCAATGTGTTGCTAGTTGAGAGCTTGGATTTCAACCTCATGTCATGTCACAATTATGTGATCTTGGTTACAAATACATCTTTGGGAAGAATGATGTTGAAGACATAAGTGAAGAGGATTCAAGTTTGATATTCAAGGGATTTCAGCATGGTAGCTTGTATTTGGTTGATTTTGATGCTAGTGAAACACAACTCACATCTTGCTTGCTTAACAAATCTAGCACGAGATGGTTATGTCATAGGAGGCTTGGTCATGTTGGAATGAAACAATTGAATAAGCTATTGAGGCATGACTTGGGTAGAGAATTGAAGGATGTCACATTTGAGAAGGATAGACCATGTAGTGCATGTCAAGCCGGCAAGCAACATGGAAGGCCACATCCTAGTAAGAGTGAAATGAGCACATCAAAGGCATTTGAGCTATTGCACATGGACTTGTTTGGACCAACAACATACACAAGCATTGGTGGCAACAAGTATGGTTTTGTGATTGTTGATGACTACACTAGATACACTTGGGTGTTCTTTCTCTATGATAAGAGTGAAGTCTATGATCTATTCAAATCATTTGTCAAGAGAGTTCAAAATGAGTTTGAGACCACCATCAAGAAGATTAGAAGTGACAATGGGAGTGAGTTCAAGAACACAAGAATTGAAGATTTGTGTGATGAGCTTGGGATTGACACCAATTCTCTCCAACCTACACTCCTAAATCCAATGGTGTAGTTGAAAGGAAGAATAGAACCTTGACTGACAAGGCAAGAATAATGCTTTGTGAGTACAATGTTAGCCAAAGGTTTTGGAGTGATACTATCAACACGGCTTGCTACTCTAGCAACCGACTCTATTGCCATGGTAAGCATGAGAAGACTCCATATGAGTGTTGGCGCTTCATATTGCATAATTTTTACCGCCAACTTTATAATAAAATGAACAAACAAATTAGCAATAGGGCTTAGGAACTAACATATTCCATAAGTTTTGGTGAGTTAATCATTTTTAGGACACAATTATGAAATAAACCAAGTACATGGAATATTTGTACCAAAAGGCGCCATCCAGGAAAGCGTAGAATACCAAGGGGGAACAAGCAGCCCAACCGAAGCATTTCTGGAGAAAATCCACAATGTGGCTGTGATCCAGGTCCACTCCACAACCCACCTGCCAAAGGCGGTGGCGAACCGAGCCAGAAGTGGGCCGGCCGGCGCAGTGGGCCAGCCTGCGCACTCTTGAGGCGGTTCGAGCCCAGCTTTGCAGTGTCGGTACATTAAATGCCAAGGGAGGGCGGTGCACTGTGGGTTTTCCCATTCTACCCCCGAACCGACCTCCACACACTATAAGAGGAGGGGAGGAGGCACTCTATAATACACACTCTACTACACTCTACATTCTACACATGAGCTTCACTTCCATATCATTTTATAGTAGAGGTAGTGGTAATGTCCCTCTAGGTGCTAGTGCCTAGTTGTACATGTTAGAAAAGAGGAAGAGAGAGGAGGGAAGAGTGGAGGCAGAGCCGGCTTGTCAGGTTATCCTCTAGTTGGTACCTCTACTTAGCCGACTCCTTCATGAGTAATATCCATATTCTTTCTTTGCAATTCCCTAGTGATCTATTTAACTAAAGTTTAGTGCTTACTTGCTTACTTACGGGATCCCCACTCGACCGAGTGCTTTAGTCTAATTAAGAATTCAGACTAGAGTAGTAGCCCTTAGCATAGATGTGGTGTCTGGGCTAGCGAGTTACCTGAGTTTGCACCCAACCCCATGAATAGTTGTGGTAGCCCCGGGGGTGACAGACCCGACAAGGCCTTTGTATTCCACCATGTTTGGGTTGGTGTTTCCGTAGAGCTTTTGGCTGCCTTCTCCCAGTTACCCCTTCCCAGTCTCTTCGAGAACTGGAAAGGAACAGCTGCTCTGAAGTGAGTGAGTATAGTAAGCCGAGACATTAGTTATCTGGTGACCATGGGCTGAGCCTAGGAATCCCTCTTGCCCTATAAAAATATCTATCTACCTTCTTCTCTTGGTCCTTCTTGCTTCTCTTTAGTACACTCCATTCCCTGTGGAAAATATGATACCCTGAATACTTCCAGGTGAAAGTTACAACGGTACTCCGTGCGCTTGTGGATTTATCTGCTTACGCTAAGAAATGCCAACAAGCTTTCTGGTGCCGTTGCCGGGGAGTGGTAGCTATTCTAGATTTGAACCAAGTTCGTTCGTGTATCCTTTTATTTTTCTTTTACAAAAAACAATATATGAATCATACCACTATGACCACCATCCCTACCAGATGGATTCCACTCCTATCTTTTAGTATTCGGTTCTAAAGGGTGATTCATTGGAACCTCCACCATCATCACATCCTATATTTTCAAATGGCTATGAAATTCGCCCTGGTTTCATAGCCATGGTTCGGGCGCAACCCTGCTCCGGGTAACAAGACGAAACTCCATATACCCACCTTCAGGAATTTGAGCACTTGTGTTCTTGCCTAATTGTTTCTGGCATGACACAAGAAACCCTTAAATGAAAATTGTTTCCATTCTCACTTTTGGGAAATGCGAAACAATGGTATGCTCATACCATAGGAGGTGTTCATGGAAATTGGGATGCACTTCGAGACAAATTTTGTCTTGGTTTCTTCCCAGTTTCTAGAGTTGCCGCCCTTCGAATCAAAATTCTTACCTTTCAACAGAAAGAGAAGGAGACTCTAGGAGCAGCTTGGGCCAGGTTCTTGAGTCTCATCAATACCGGTCTAGACCTTTCTTTGCCTAACCAAGTCCTCCTACATCATTTCCACCATGGTCTTAGCAAAGAAGATGCTCTCCAACTTGACATATCTTC
>CM041633.1:34243894-34279147 GCA_023333625.1 Bothriochloa decipiens | reverse complement strand
GAATTCAAGGATGACATTTTTCTTGATGTTGATTTTGGGAATACCATAGGGTTTCCCAATTCAACATCATCTTATGCCTTGAATTCTTGCATGAGACATCAACAACATTCTCAAGACATATAGGGAGGATCAATTCTCGTGGAAGACGTTCATACCCCTTCCCCCTCTATGTCAAACCTCAATGTCTCATCCAAACTAGTTCTTAATCTTAGGAGAGGGGTTATGTCAATCTCCGCAATAACCATGAACCATCCTTATGTTGCGGAGGATTCAAATTGCCATGAGAAGGAAGAACCTCCTCCTAAGACAGAAGATTTTTTTGATGAGCATGGAAGCTATTTTATAGCTATCCCATTCATTGCATGCTCATATGAAAAATCTTCAAGATCAATCTATAAATTTTCCATCATCAAAAGGATCTACAACCCCTTTTCACTTTCGGTTCATAAAAACTTTGAAAGGGTTGTTGTAGATGCTTTTGTCTACCATAAGTTTTGCAGATCCCGAGATGTTTTGGCATGAGTTTTATATATTGACCCGCAAAGGTTGATGTTGGAAGGGAAACCACATCATCAACATTGGAATTATTTCAAAAAGGTTTCCCAAGGATGAGCTTTTATCCTAAAACAAGCACTGCCAGGAGATACCCTGGACTATCTTGAAATATATATATATTCAATATCATTTTTCTCATCATGAAAGAAGAAAAAAACTTTCCCTTTTCAAATAAAAGTAAGGACATGTTGTCAAGTTAGTATGTGTCACACTCCATTTTAAAGGATAAATATAGAATGTATAAATAGCCTTATACGCGCCCCAGGAACAGTCGCACATATAAGATGACAAATTACAAAGAGTATCATCACCCTGTTTATTACATAGCGAACCAATATTTATCACAGAGTCTTGCACATAAACAAATAGATAACTAATATAACTTTATTGTGGAAGCTCCACACAGGGACGCGCCAACTGATGAACACCAAGCCTAGTACTCATCACGATAGCTCTCATTCCAACCTTCATCTGTTACCCATCCGGGATTTTCCAAAATTGAAAGTAAAGCAAGCGTAAGTACACAACCGTACTCAACAAGCATAACATGGGTTAATGAGGCTCAATTAAGCTGACACTGTTTGACTACATTTAGCTTTTATAAGTTAATCATATTGAGGCATAGCATCAAGGTAGTGAAAATTCCCATATACTCATGATTGGAATAACATTAATAAATGTGTAGCAATAATGATATTAAAATGAACATCTTAACAATTTAAGAACCATTATCCTTAATGTAAATGTGTCAAAGCCGCCCTAACCGTAGGGCACGGATAATATATTGATTTAAACTCTGCGCATAGGTGTACACTTTCACTGTGAGTCATGTTCTATAGTAGAGTGGGTTAATTACTCCCAAGTCACCACAAAACATATAAAGCCCCCTATAGACTCTTCTAACCAATCAAGGACGCCAAAACAATGAGTGTAGGAAACCCCCTTCCAATATGGCACAATCCTTCCCGGCTATACTCATAAGGACAGAGGTCGTCCTATACCCAACTCGTAGACCACTAACAAGCTAGAAAAAGGGTCTACCGGTGACTAGAGCCAGAGCCATATAGCCCTCGTAGTTGTACGGATTATCCATGATAAATCACTTACAGACAAGATCTCATGTTTGTTAAGAGTCATCGGTATCGTTAGTAGCATAAACACACATCATGTTATGAGATCATGATCGATAGAGCACTAGCATCACTACTACCAAATGCAACCCAAGGTTTTCAAGGAATCAGGATATCAAAGCTAGTTATAATCTCTAGGTCATCAAAGACAACAAAACCCTCACCGTCTGAACTCGACATTAACAACCAACACCAAGCAATCCAATTGAGCATACATACATGAAGCAAACAAAGAGTTATTAGAGAACCAGTACACCAATCTCATCAAAATAGAATAAATAGTTTATAAAACTATTCTACATGCTTCTGCGATCACACAGACGTCAAGTTCACTGAAAACAGAGTTATAACGGCGAAGATACGAATTTTTAAAGATTTCCTATAGACAAATAAATGCATTAAATATGAACTAAAATATAAAGTCCAAACTATACCATCAGTGGCACCAGTGCGTAGCTTACGAAATTATGAATCTAACGGAATTTGAACGGATCCAATCGGAGTTAAAACGAAGAAGTTATAAGCGTTTAAGGATAGTGGCAAAACTGTAATAGATAAAAACGTATTTCAAAACTAAAAAAGGAAAAATGCGCCTTCCAGTGGACAAAACGTATTTAGAGTCTGCTAAGAAGAAAATACGCTTTCCAGTGAGCAAAGCGTAATCGGTGAAAACCGCTAAGGGCTCTCAAAAGAATAGACAGAAAGGCAGGGGGTTTTTGGCAAAAGTGCCGGCAGAAGTGGTATCTGCGGCCGGTAGCCGTCAGATCCAATCTGGACGGGCTAGATTATACTGGAGCGGGCGACAGCGCAACTAGCCGGACTTGAAGAAGCCAATGCGGCAGCGGCCATTGCCAGTGACGAGCGGAGCTCGCCGGCGTAGATCAAACCAGTGATTCCGGCTACGAAAACAAGCGCCGCCGGTACCAATCAAAAGAGGAGCGCGTGCCGTGCTCACCGGTGAGGAAGATGGAGGCGGGGAGAGATCGAGGGCGGCAGACTAAGCGACGAGGCGGACGGCGGGTTCCTACAAGTCGACGACGTGGGTTAGGGACCGAACTAGTGCGAGGAAAAGAAAAATAAAGAGCCCGGCGGACTCGCGAGCTCAACGTGAAGCTCGGCACATGCTTACGGAAGCAATGAAGGCGACAGAGCAACCAATTGCTCCCGGCGGTGGCGCTAGGTCAAAGGCGGCGCTCACGGTTGCTTGAAGATGGCGCAAGAGCGACGCTAGGGTTTGGAAAGGAGTTAGGAGCGCTGGTGCCCTAATTTTATAGTCCGAAGCACGGCTCGGGCGAGCGACCGGGCATGGAGGCGGCGCGGGTCAGAACTATGTTTTTGGCTCGACTCCGAGTCGGAGGAAGGAGAAAGAGGGGCGGGCCCTGTCTGTCAGCCAGAGCGAGGGAGGGAGACGCGGGCGGCTTGCTTGATGGGCCTCTGGCCGGTCGGCCCAAGAAGGAAAGGGAGGAGCAGCTGCCGGCGCTGTGGCTTGCTAGGCTGGAGGCGAGGCGGGCCGAGCGAAGGTAAACGGCCTTCAGGCCGGTTGAAGGCGGAAGAGGAACACGGGCCGTTCGGCCGGTTTGGGCTGCTCGGGCTGAAAGGAAGAAAGGGGAGAAGGACGGTAAAGAAAACCTTTTTCTTTTTATTTGAACCCCTTTCAAAATAATTTTAAAATCCAATTCAAATTCAACAAAAATCTAGCATCACAAAAATTAATAATGTACCAGCATGAATGCACAAGCATGTATCTAGCCAAGATATATTTTTATTTCATTAAAATATTTATTTTGCCTATGTTAAATGCCCACAAAAAAGCTAAATTAAATCAAATTGACTATTTTAAATTCATGAAAAATTTAGGGTGTTACAGTATGCATCTTCGGGAATTCTTATCACTTACCATTCCAGGTGTGATGCTTGAGAACATGAAGCGACTTCAATGATAAACCATGATGCTCTTGAGGGGTGGAATACACTCGCAAGGAGACACTGACCCAACACACTTGACTTTTATACAAAAGTCCAAGTGTGGGGGAGGATGGTGAGAACCCTGAGTGCCACTCACACCAAGGGTCATTCATGAAAATGAATGAAAAGTCAAAGTTAGCTTTGCCTTGCTATAAAAAAATATATGAACAAAAAAAAGGAGTGTTGAAAAAAAAGAGAGAAAAGAGAGTTGAGAAAAAATGATCAAAAAAAAGAAGAGAGAAAAAAAGAAAGGAAGAGAAAAGAAAAAAAAAGATAAGAGGATCCTCCTCCTATACGCCTTTGCTAATAAGGCCCAAGGTCCATATACACTAGTCATGTGATAACCTGGCCTTATGGTTCACCTGAGATGGAGTCTGTATGACCGTGCCAACTGTGCAGCATTTTCAAAGAAATCCACATATGCTGCAGGTAAAAAACACTCAGGTATGCAAAAGGTAATAAATGTTCACCATCCTCTTTACTCATATTTTGTTTCCATATGATCATTCAAATTCATGCTTCGCTATTTATGTTAATTGCTCTGGTTTAGATGTGCTCCTAGGGTACACCCATAAGTTGTTTTCAAATCAAGCATGGTGTTCGGGTTGAAATAGCTTGCTTTAATTATAATTTGACATGGTGTTGAATTCTGGTTAATGAACTTTGAGTTGTTGTTATAAATAATGAAAGTAATCTAATATGAAGATAAATCTTGGCTATGTTTACATTGCATCTTTTATCTTAGCCTTGCTTGAGCTCTAATAAAAGTTGGTTGAACAAGTTTTTAGTAAAAATAAAATAAAAATGATTAAGTAATAATAATCTGGATAATAAAATTTTGACTACTTGATAGTCAGTAGGACCCCTGCTTGTTTTAGTTCCTTTTGTTTTGCTTGTTAAAATAAAGCAGGTACAAAAATAAGTGTAAGGGAGATCTCTCACGCATAACTAAAAGAAAATCGAGATCTTCCCAACACATTGCACAAACATCGAGCAACCCATCATACAGAAGGACGAGACAAATGACTTCCATTAACTCCTTCATCTTCAACGGTGGTTTGTGCAACTCTACCCTCACTCTCTCCAAGTTTTAAATTTTAACATTGATGAACAAAATTTAAAAAGACAAAACTCTTGATGTTCCATATCCACGTTATCCTGTGGTTAAAATTTGCATACTCTTTATTCCTTGCCAATATTCCTGCAACTTTTGAACACTTATCATAGGGACCCTATTTTTCTAAGTAATTGATGGATGAGATATAGTAGGATGACATGACGATTGCTCATTTCTTACAAAGAACTTGGGATTTATTTTTAAAGAAAAAAATCAAATAGCATGTTCTTTGAATGATGTGCAAATACCTACCAAGGCCATATATGCTCTTTCATGACAAAACCTTCCACATATGCCTCTTACTTTGTGTTGAGTTTGGTCAAGTTCTATGACCCCCGTTGAGAGTTTCATGCTCCCAAGATCGGAATTTATGTACACCCACAAATAAAGTTGCCAACTCTTACACTAAGAGTTGCGCACAACATCCATTCATCCATCCACAAAAAATTGCACTACTCTCACCCTGGGAGTAGGCGCAAAATATGCCTTCCACTTAGATCCACCCAAAAATATTTTACTCTCATACTGGGAGTGAACCAAAAATATGTTTGTAGGTTCCATCAAAATAAATGCTCCGAATCCTTGTTCACATCTCCCTTAAAATTTTTGTTGCAATTAGAGGCATAAGGCTATGATTAAAAAAAGTGGAGAAGTAAAAAAAGTGGAGGAGAAGAAGAAAAAAGTGAGATGAAAGAAATAATAGATACATGAAAAAAAAGAGAAAAGAAAGGTGAAAAAAAGAAGAAAAAAATTAAAATTAAAGAGAGAGAATAAGGATAGCCCATGCCCTCATAGAAGATTTTTCTATGTCGTAATAAAGAGGGAGATGTGTTTTAAAGAGCATAGTAGAATTAGGTTAGACACCATACATAACCTCCATCATATCCACAAACTTGCATAATTCTGATCTAAGAGTATGATGCTTCCCTTCGGTGTGGTCTGGGGTTTGACTTGATAATATATGCAAGGTAAGTGTGCCATAGAATTCCTACCTAAAGCTCCAGATAAACCTTTTTAGAGGTAGGATGATCAAGTGAAGGCAATCCCTCTATACAAGCAACTTGAGAGAATCATTCAAGAAACAAAGGCTATCTTTTTATGTTTTCAAAACCTTACAAAAACCCAAGTTTCAGAGCAGGGATACGAGTAAGAAGATTTGAATCTAGGCTATTCTATTTTTCAATTTCTTGGTAAACACTTTTGAAGTTCACAGGTTCAGGTGAAGCTTGGAATAACTTGTATGCAGATTTTCAAATCAAGGAGATAACCCCGCTTAGTCCTTTAAACCTTTACTCGAGGACGAGCAAAGGACTAAGTGTGGGGGAACTTGTTGGCGCTCCTTATTGCATAATTTTTACTACCAACTTTATAATAAAATGAACAAATAACTTATAATAGGTCTTATGAACAAACATATTCCATAAGTTTTGGTGAGTTAATCATTTTTAGGACACAATTATGAAATAAACCAAGTACATGGAATATTTGTACCAAAAGGCGCCATCCAGGAAAGCGTAGAATACCAAGGGGGAACAAGCAGCCCAACCGAAGCATTTCTACAGCAAATCCACAACGTGGCTGTGATCCAGGTCCACTCCACAACCCACCTGCCAAAGGCGGTGGTGAACCGAGCCAGAAGTGGCCGGCCGGCGCAGTGGGCCCGCCAGTGCATTCTTGAGGCGGTTTGAGCCCAGCTTCGCAGTGTTGGTACATTAAATGCGAAGGGAGGGCGGTGCGCTGTGGGTTTTCCCATCTTACCCCTGAACCGACCTCCACACACTATAAGAGGAGGGGAGGAGGCACTCTACAATACACACTCTACTACACTCTACATTCTACACTTGAGCTTCACTTCCATATCATTTTAATAGTAGTAGTAGTGGTAGTGTCCCTCTAGGTGCTAGTGCCTAGTTGTACAAGTTAGAAAAGAGGATGAGAGAGGAGGGAACAGCGGAGGCGGAGCCGGCTTGTCGGGTTCTCCTCTAGTTTGTACCTCTACTTAGCCGACTCCTTCATGAGTAATATCCGTATTCTTTCTTTGCAATTCTCTAGTGATCTATTTAACTAAAATTTAGTGCCTACTTGCTTACTTACGGGATCTCTGCTCGACTGAATGCTTTAGTCTAATTAAGAATTCGGACTAGAGTAGTAGCCGTTAGCGTAGACGTGGTGTCTGGGCTAGCGAGTTACCTGAGTTTGCGCCCAACCCTATGGATAGTTGTGGTAGCCCCGGGGGTGACAAACCCGACAAGGCCTTTGTATTCCACCACGTTCGGGTTGGTGTTTTCATAGAGCTTTTGGCTGCCTTCTCCCAGTTACCCCTTCCAAGTCTCTTCGAGAACTAGAAAGGAATAGCTACTCCCAAGTGAGTGAGTATAGTAAGCTGAGATTTTAGTTATCTGGTGACCTTGGGCTGAGCCTAGGAATCCCTCTCACCCTATAAAAATATCTATCTACCTTCTTCTCTTGGACGTTCTTGCTTCTCTCTAGTACACTCTGTTCCCTGTGAAAAATATGATACCCTGAATACTTCCAGGTGAAAGCTACAACGGTACTCCGTGCGCTTGCGGATTTATCTGCTTACGCTAAGAAATACCAACAATGAGCTATTGAATGGAAGGAAGCCCAAAATTGCATACTTTAGAGTGTTTGGGTGCAAATATTATATTCTTAAGAAAGGCACAAGACTTGGCAAGTTTGACAAGAAGTGTGATGAAGGGTTCCTACTTGGGTACTCCACCAATAGCAAGGCATAGAGTTTGAAACTTGGCAAAGGGCACCATAGAAGAAGTTCATGATGTTGAGTTTGATGAAACCCAAGGATCTCAAAGTGATGTTCAAAATCATGATGATGTGGGTGGAGATCAATTGAACAATGCAATGAGAAACATGGACATTGGTGATATTCGGCTAAGGCAAATTGATGATGAAGATGAGATTCAAATGACTAGTCAAGATGTTCACATTGATACAAATCAAGCTGGTACTAATGGAACTCAACATGAAGCTCAAGATCAAGATCAAGGACAAGCTAGCTCAAGCAATCAACCTCAAGTGCTTCAACCAACAAGTGTTGCAAGAGATCATCCTCTAGATCAAATCATTGGTGACATTAGAAGAGGAGTACAAATTGGAACAAGATTGGCAACTATTTGTGAGCATTACTCATTTGTATCATTTTAAGAGCCAACCAATATAAAAGATGCTTTGAAGGATGCCGATTGGATAAATGCTATGCATGAAGAGCTAAACAACTTCACAAGAAACAAGGTTTATGAGCTTGTTGAGAGGCCAAAGAACTACAATGTGATTGGCACCAAGTGGGTCTTTAATAACAAGTAAGATCAAGATGGCTTAGTTGTGAGAAACAAAGCAAGATTGGTTGCACAAGGATACACTCAAGTTGAGGGTCTTGACTTTGGAGAAACCTATGCACCGGTAGCAAGATTGGAGGCAATTAGAATATTATTAGCCTATGCTTGTGCCCACAATATCAATCTATATCAAATGGATGTGAAGAGTACATTTCTCAATGGGTACATCAATGAGTTGGTCTATGTTAAGCAACCTCTCGGTTTTAAAGATATCAAGAAGCCCAACCATGTGTACAAGCTTAAGTAGGCATTGTATGGCTTGAAGCAAGCACCTAGAGCTTGGTATGAAAGGTTGAGAGATTATCTCCTCTCTAAAGGCTTCAAGATGCGAAAGGTTGACACCACTCTTTTCACCAAGATGATTGGTAAGGACTTATTCATATTGCAAATCATATTTGGCTCAAAAAATCAAGATTTTTTAAAGAGTTTGTTGAAATGATGGCAAGTGAGTTTGAGATGTCAATGCTTGGAGAGCTTAGTTACTTCCTTGGACTTCAAATCAAGCAAATGAAGAATGGTACATTTGTGAGTCAAAACAAGTACATCAAGGACATGATCAAGAAGTTTGGCTTGCAAGATGCTAAACCAATTAGCACACCAATGGGAACCAGTGGATGATTGGATCTTGATGATAGTGGCAACATGGTTGATCAAAAGCTCTATAGATCAATGATTGGAAGCTTACTCTATGTTACCGCTTCTAAGCTGGATGTCATGTTTAGTGTGTGCATGTGTGTAAGATATCAAGCCTCACCTAGAGATAGTCACTTGACGGCGACTAAAAGAATATTGAGGTATCTAAAGGGCACACAAGATGTTGGATTAGGGTATCCCAAGGGGTCTAGCTTTGAATTGGTTGGATGTTCGGACTCCGACTATGCCAGTTGCTAAATTGATAGAAAGAGCACAAGTGAGACATGTCAATTGCTAGGAAGGTCTCTTGCTTCATGGTCTTCAAAGAAACAAAATAGTGTTGCACTCTCCACCATCGAAGCCGAATATATTAGTGCGGAAAATTGTTGTGCACAATTGCTTTGGATGAAAGCCACCTTGAATGACTTTGGAGTAAAATTCAAGCATGGGCCTTTGTTTTGTGATAATGAAAGTACTATCAAGATGACCAACAATCCAGTTCAACATTCAAGAACAAAGCATATTGATGCGAGGCACCACTTCATAAGAGATCATCAACAAAAGGGTGATATTAACATTGAAAGCATTGGCACCGAGGATCAACTAGCCGACATATTCACCAAGCCACTTGATGAGAAGAGATTTTGTAAGTTGAGAAATGAATTGAACATACTTGACTTCTCAAACATGAGTTAATGCACCTCCATATTATATGACATGCCTCTCCTTCGACAATGCAAGGTAAAAGTTGTATTGGCATGACATTCATTCTTGTCTAGGACTTGTTTAGATCATCTAGACATATGAGCATCTATAGGATCATTCATGAAAATCAAATGATTTTGATGGATATGTGGTACCACTATAGCTTCTATGATTATTTTAATCTAGTGGTGGCATATGCCATGTTTATGGGCTTACAATCCTAGTGTTAGATCTAGAAAATGAGCTCAAGATGTGTAATTCAACATGGTCAAGATAACCCATATTTTTATGAGGTGTGAAGAAGCTTGCCTTGGTTCAAACCGAATTACATACTCTAGGCAAGTGATCTAGATTTGACCATAACTTGATCCTCACCCTATATTGATTGACTTAATTTTCACTAAAATTGGCACCATTTTTTGGTGATTGTTGACAAAGGGGGAGAAATGAGTCACAAAGATAGGATATGGCAATGGAAGGGGATCAACTAAAATTTGAGCACACAAATAGAGGGAGCAAGCTCATAGACTATTTGTTGCATTTGTATGTGCATTAACATAATGAGATGTTGCATTGTAATTTTAAATTCAATATTTATGATTGGATGGTGTATGGTAGTGATATAACTTGAATGGTGAATTGATATACTAGCATTCATAGGAGGTAAAAAGACTTTATTCTTTCCAGTGAATCAAGTGCTCTCTTTACTTATAATGTTGATCTCACAGGGTACTTGAGTTTTTGATCTATGTCTAGTTATCCATGGTGCTAAGGACGGTGTAAATCGCAACTCCGATTGGTATCACGCTTCAAAGGTCCATTCTTTACACCTTAGCATCATTTTGGTAAAATTACTCTCCCACAAATTTTTTTCTATGCATATGTGCAAAGCTTTCCAAATCCAAACTCTTGGCACTTATGTAGGGGGAGCTAATTCTACCAAAACTAAAGTTGAAATTTTTATCCAATCTTGTTTCATGACCAAAATGCTTTAGACAAGCAATTCAAGTCCAAATAGAATTTAATTTCATATCTTTGTGAAGGTTGTCATCAATTACCAAAAAGGGAGAGATTGAAAGCTCCATGTTTGGTTTTGGGTAATTGATGAAACCTAGTTGGCTAACCTTTGTCTCTAAAGTGAATATGAGATAGGTTGGCAACACTAGTGTATGGAGATGGTGGCATGTTGTGATGACTATTTGCTTCACTTTTGGAAAGTGAGAAAGATGAGACAAGACCATGTTTATCAAGGCAAAGGTATAAATTAGGTTTTGTTTGACACTCAAGAAACCATAGAGGGTGTGAGTGATTTAGGTTCGATAACCGTACTATTAAGAGGGGAATACTATAATTGCTTTGCTCATCTAGTGCCACTAAATTGAATCATATTTTGCATATGCATTGGGATTTTGTGACTTGATGAATTGGTTGAGAATTCCCTTGAAAGGCCTTGGAGAAGTGCTATCTTTTGTGCATATGAGGTTTGACATTATTTGGATGAGATATCATATGAATTGGAATGAGGTTTGTTGAAAAATTGGATGGAGAAAGAGCAAATTTGCTTGATATTGGCTCTGTTGTGTTGTTGCTTATCTGCTGGAACCTAGAACCTTGTTGTTGGTCACCCTGGGCTTGCTATTGGTGTGCAAGGGGGCCTGCTTGGCCTCGCCAGGCCTGTCCACCGGCCTGCTGGTGAGAATGGGCCAGGTGGCCGCATTGGGCCGGCCCGTCGACCAGGAAACAGAGGAGGCAGCAGCTGCTGGCTCATGGGCCGCTTGCGCACGTGCGATGGCCAAGCTGGGCCAGTCCATCGACCGCGCCACGGGCCTGCTCGCCGCTGCGTGGGCCGCCGCTGGCTCACTCGCCGGTTTGCTCGCGTTGCTGGGCCACACCGCTGTCGGCTACTGCTGGCCTGCTTGCTGGATTTTGCGGGTCGCCACTGCCTGCTTGACCTCACGGGCCGCCACTGTGCTGCTGTATTTGCTGCTACCGCTGGCCCATGTGCTTGGCTACCTGCTTACTTGCTTTGCCAGGAGAGCGTGCACACCGACCGTTGTTGTGGACAGAAGATGGGAGCGCGTGGGAGCACATGGGGGCCCCGGCCTCCCACCCGTTGCTGGTCTGGGTGACCAGAGAAAAGGCCGACCGACTGCGGCTTGCTCCCTCTCTCTGCTCATTTGATTCCAATAGAGAAGCTGCCCCCTCTCTCTTGTTCTTCCCCAAAACTCAAACCCTAGAACAAGAAGAGCTCTTGATCTCCCTTCTCTCTCACTCCCAAGATTGTGTGCTCCATTCAAGTGAGAGAGCTTGCTCTAGTGATCGATTTGAGAGCTCCAAGAGGATCTCCCCCTCTCCTCTCCCTCTCCATGGTTGGTGCTTGCTCATGAGAGGAGGTGGGAGACCTAGTGCATTGCATATGTGATTTCGATTTTGTGGCACTAGGTGGTGATTGCAATTGTGGTATTCTTGTTACTTTTGGTAATTGCTATCACCTGGATGGTTGGAGTTGGATGGATTGGTGAGGGGATTTGGTAATTGTGTCCGCCTCCAATCAAGGTGAATTTGTGAGGGGTTGTTGTGCTTCCCCGGCGGAGGGCCAAAATACAACTCTAGTGGATTGCTCATGTCATTTAACTTCTCACCATTGGTAGGTTCTTGTGGTGCCATGAAGAGAATCAGTGTGTGATACCGATTAACCACCGAACCACGTGGTGTAGGGGGACACAACGGGGACTAACTTGCTGGCAAGCAAGTGAACCTCGGGAGAAAAATAATTATGTCATCTCTTGTCTCCCGGTGAATTACATTGGTTGATATATATATTGTCGGAATTGATTATTTGATGATTGGCATCATCCTCTACTCATCGATATTGGTATAAAAGACAATTTCTCCTCTCTTTCATACTTGCAATATATCTAGTGTAGTAGTAGTTGCATAGTTTAATTCCCTTGTTCTTTAGAAGTAAGTTAGCAACTTAGGCTTGTTGGTGTGACTTGAAACTTTAGCCTATTGTGTTAGAATTGTTTAGGGGGCTTGCATACTTTTAGTTGAGCTAGTGCTAGACTTGCTACGCCATCTTTTATATTAATACTTTCTTAGTGGTTTGCTAGAATTTTTTATAGGCTATTCACCCTCCTCTAGCCATTTAGGACTTTACAATCTTTAAAATAGACTTTGAAAAGGAATATAATAAGGTTAAATGGAGCTTTTTATGACAAATGTTAAGAATAAAAAGGGTTCTCACAAATGATGTGAATGGGTGGAAAAATTCACATGGGGGTAATGTGAATATTAAGGTTAATGATCAATTAGGTTCGTACTTCGAAAAAAAAGGCTTATGGCAAGGTGTTCACATGTCTCCTATATTATTTAATATAGTGGCTGACATGTTGTCCATACTGATTACTAGAGCAAAGGAAGGAGGGAAAGTGGAAGGGCTTTTTCCCAATGTAATGCAAGATGGTCTATATGTTCTTCAGTATGTTGATGACATAGCTATTTTTATGAGCCACAATAATTAAAAGGCTGTAAACATGAAATTATTGCTCACCACCTTTGAAAAATTATCAAAGCTTAAATTAAACTTTCACAAAACGAAAATTTTTTGTTTTGGTAAAGATAGACTATGAACTCCTCTATTTGCCGCTATGTTGACTGTGTGATTGGTAAATATCCCTTCCATTATCTTGGCCTATCCATGAATACTAGGAAACTAAACAACAAAGACTGGAAGGTAATTGAGGACAAAATCAAAAAGAGACTCAGTGGATGGAAAGGCATTATGCTTTCGATGGGGGGCAATTGGTTTCGATGAACTTGATGCTTTCTAGTTTACCAATGTTTATGATGTATTTTTTTTTTGAACAACCGAGAGATGTATTCAAAAAAAATTATAGACTACTTCAGGTCATGTTTTTATTAGCAAAATGACAAGCATAAACAGAAATACAGATTGGCCAAATGGGAAGTCTTATGTCAACCCAAAGATCAAGGGGGTTTAGGCATACAAAACTTGCATATACATAATAATGTTTGTTAAGCAAATGACTCTTGAAATTATTGAATGGAGATGGTACGTGTCAGGAACTTTTAAGGAATAAATACATCAAAGATAAGACTCTAGGAAGCTATATTAAAAAACTAATAGATTATAATTTTTGAAATAGTTAAATGAATATCAAAGATCCCTTCATGGACTTTGGTTTGTTTAAAGTGAAAGATGGGATGCAAACTATGTTTTGGATAGACAATTGGTTGAGAAATTGACCTATTAAAGACAAATTTTCTTCGTTGTTTAATTTTGTAAGAAGAAAACAAGATTTTTTTTTGGCATAAGTCCTTAGTTCATCTCCACTAAATATTTCTTTTCGATAAAACTTAGTGTAAGTGAACCTAAGGGATTGGAATAAATTGTGCTTCTTTACCAAGATGTTAACTTACTAGAGGAAAAGGATATCCTTGTTTGGGCTCTCGATACATCTGGAAGCTTTACGGTCAAGTCCATGTATTCTATGTTAATTAACAATGGGGTTAGAGTGTCACAAGATATATGAAAAATTAAAGTAGCTATGAAAATAAAAGTCTTTCTATGGTACCTAAAAAAGGTTTGATTTTAACTAAGGATAACTTTTCCTGACGAAACTGGAATGGTAACAGGCAGTGCTACTTCTGTCACTCTCCAGAAACCATATAATATCTTTTTTTGTTGTGTTTATGCCAAATTTTCATAACGCGCTATACAAATACTTTTTGGAATTTCAGCCCTATATATGAATGACCCTTTCATTAGGGGTTTAAAAATAGCAAGTAAAAAGTATAATTCGTCGTTATTAACAACGGCATCTGTACTTTGTTGGGTAGTTTGGATAACAAGAGACGATGTGGTTTATGACATGATGATTTTCGGGATCAGCTGACCCTAGGAGAACAGCATCTAGAGATGTTAGTTCTATGGTTTTTTTAGTTTTAATAGATAGTTATCTACAAGGCTTATTGGTCATGTTTAGTTAAAACCTTATTTTTTGTTTCAATTATGCGTTGGTTGACTATAAACTTGTTTTATTTGCAGTCTGCGTTTGTGCACTTAGGCGAATCTTTGTAATAATTGATTTAATTTTATCTGCTCATAGATAAAGCTGGATATAAACTATCCTTTATCTTAAAAAAAGATGGTTCAACTTCTAAAATGATCCCCCCTCGCCCCACTAATTTTAGAGATATTAATTATTTCTAAAAAGGACTGATGTTTCTGGCAACTTGTAGAAAATAATTTCTAGGAGCAATAGGAAACATGACAAGTCTATAAAAAAGGTGCAACACAAAATAATCATAACTTTTCAAACTAAAGTTGTCTGAAAACAAAATTGTTATCAAAGTTTTGGAGTTCTACCTAGGGACATACAACTTAGTAGTTCACGATAATTTTATTTTGATGCATTTATTATGGTCGTAAAATTATGTTTTAAGTTTTCAGATTTTAAACTTTAAAATTCTTGGACTTTTCATTTGACCTTAGTTGGAGAGATGCCCTAATGCAAAATTGTAGTGCTCACTGAGCTATACAAACAATATCATTTGCAGTTTTGTATTTGTAATTGTTTGGGAGCCAAAATGTTTTTAAAATAAAAGGTCTTGAAATGCATGCATAGTCGGACACGGACGCACGCACGCCATCCACCCGTCCGGACGGCTGGTACGAACGGTTTCCGTTAAAAAAATTTAACTTTCCTATTCCATTTTGATGAAAACGGTTGGATGTCTACGGATCGTGTCTACACTGTTTTTGTTTTTTATTTTATAATTTTATGAAACGTATAAATAACTGGCGCAAAGATTTTTTTTCTATTTTATAATTGGACAACAAAGTCTCTAAGGAAAACTTTCCATGCCATCCTATTTTTGTTTTGACGGCCTCTTCCTTTCGCCTTCTCTCTCTTCTCCACCGGATCACGTAATATCGTCTTAGCTTGTAAGTTGCTTGTCTCCGGTAGCTCACCAGTATTTTATCCCTAATATAATAGTATTGGTGATCAACAATACTGCTTTTTTATTTATTGGGAAATCTCTCAAATAGATCACCAATAATTTCTCCTAATACATGGTGCCCACGTGTCATGTTAGATATTTTATTTATTTATTCTTTTCTGCTCGAGGCAGCAGCGCCATCGAGTGCCTCTACCATGCCCGGCATGCCAAGCACCGAGTGCTTCTTCCCTCCGCTCCATCCAACCTGGTCATGGCCACCCGCCGCCCCAACCACGGCGCCGGTCCGCCTCAGCCTTCGCCAGCGCGGCTACGCCTCGTCGGGCACACATGGTAGCCACCCGTCGTCACCTTGAGTTCCCGCGAACCAAATCCCGTCTGCCCTAGCCGTGGCGCCCTGTCTTCCCCTAGCAATGGTGCTCGCGATGGTCAAGAGGGAGGAAATGGCCTCGCACGCGCTGGTGGTGGTGGATAAGAGGGTGAATCATGGTAGTGGCGGCGGCGGTGAGCAAGCGAGTACGCGAGACTCGCTTGAGGGGAGTTCACGAGCGAGAAAGCAGGCGAAGCGCCGGGCCTGTCATGATTTTCGTTTTGGCAATGGGTGGCGGCCGTGACTTGGGAGCACGGCTACCACGACCACCAGCGCGACTAACACCACCGGTTACCACCTCCACCTCCAGGCGAGATGACCAACTCCTCCGGTCACCACATCATCTCCAACAAGCATCACAGAGGGAAAAGTGGCAGTTAGGGTGGACCCCAGCTTTTGGTCAGGAGTGATATCCCATTTCCCCTTAATTTGAGGCAGGAAGAGGAGGTTTTTGGTGATCAACTTAAAAAGGGGAGCATACTTTGGGGAGCTACTGGAGCAGTGAAATTGGTTCATCTTCGCCAATATGACAGCTTTATGGAGATAAGAGATGGAAAGGGAAAGCTGTTGGAGATGCTCGTATTACTCCACGTCTCAACTTTATTTTTTTATAACTGTCTCTTCTTGATTTAAGGTATATGAATAATTTGTTGCATGACATGACAAGCTTTATATAGTGGGATATCCACTAGTGCTCATCGGATTGTGGCGCTAATAAAAAGTGCTACGTGGGATACCAACTCTTTTGTCTGTGCATCGGCAAAGAAGGATCAATGAACCTAACATGTAGGTTGAAGTGTTGTTTTCTGTTTTCAGTGACGCATGTGTACGACAATACGATAGACTATCAACGCATTGATTTAATGAAATGTTTGCATGTTGATGCTAACATGAATGTCCCATGAGTATATATATTCCATAGGCCCTAGAGACACACCTTGAGCTACATGTCATTCTGTGTGATCCAAATAGACTACCAAATCCTCAGCAGAGAGGGATGTGGTCTGAGTATGTGAAAACGATTTTAGACCGTTACACACAGGATGATGTTGAAGTACCGTGGGCTTGCTAGCAGACTGAAATTGTGTTCCGCCCATCTTTGTACTATCATCACTCTACGTCCTTTGTCCTATACCTTTCTGAAACTGTAAGCAGAGGGCCTTCCATATCTCAGGCGGAAAGTGCAGTGCAAAAGTAAATAATTAGGGTAATATAAGTCTCCACCATGAGGTTCAGTATTATAAAATAACAAACTCTTAACCAGGTGTACCTCAGGCTGAACCCAAGAAAAAATAGTACCACACAACATATATGTCATAATATATAGATCTTGCCAGTCTTCGAAAAGAACAGCGTCATCCAACTCTTGAGGCTTATTAGTAGCCCCTGGATAGAGAATTGGCATAACACAAGAAAAGATGATTCAGCATTAAAAATAAAAAACACCAGTAATCCTAAAATAAGTGAAATTATGATAGGAGCCATTCAAATTAAGCATAGCAACAGAACCCAGCACAAAATAAATCAGGCGTGTTAACTTGTGCATCCTGCTAAATTTTTAATACTGAAATTATGACAGATGGGAGCAGAGCTTCAAAATTGCAGTACTGGAAGTATGTTGAGAGGCTCTGTCAGAGCTTATATAGGTTAATTTGCCTTGTTATTATCCCCTCTTGGTTAGTGAGTTCCAATTATTGACATGTAGATGACATATAATGATAGCAAGGAATCAGAAGGACTGCAATCACTATCAAAGAATGATGTTAACCATGCCATCAAGTTAACCATGGTTTCATCTTTCACCAAACCAAGTCCAATCACTCTCACCTTTATGATGTTGATGATGATGATAAGGGTGGCAAGAAATGGAGGAATCAGGAAACACGTCATCTGAACTGAAAACAAAATGAGCAAGGAATTATTTGCAGCAAGGTAGACTACCATTGGAAGCAGAGGAGCTTCGTTTTTTTTTTACCGAATCGGAGGAACTTCATTGGTGGCTTAATTTTTACTTTACTTGAACAAAGGCCAAATCAGGAAATACACTAAATCCTGGAGTTATGTGAACTGGCCAGTTTCCTGCAGAATTTCTAGAATGCACAGAAAAAAGGGCATACAGACACCAATCGATATGACTAGTGATGCTGCAGTACTACTAGAGTTTGGAACAAACTGAAACCACACGGCTTCAATCACTACTTAAATATATTGTTAGCACAAACAATTTATACCATATTTTACACATGAACTGTTTTCGTCAGAAGCGAATCTCCAAAAGGAAAAGCTCTGATAAATATATCAGCACAATTAGTAGTAGTACTAAATTAGTACTCCCTCCATCCGAAATATAAGTTATTACAGAAATCTTAGAAAGTTAAAGTAGTATCTCAAATTTAATCAAAATTATAGAAAAAATTATAAAAATTTATAATAAAAATAAATATGTTATAAAAATATAATTAATAAGATCCTATAATACTTAGTTTACATGATAAATATTATTTTCTTTTTATATAAGTTTAATCAAAATACTTTAAATTTTTAAGATTTTAAAAATGACTTATAATTTAAAATGAAGGGAGCAAGTGCAAGGAAGCGAGGAGTGCGGAGAGGATGGCGTCCCGGCTGACACGAGGGGCCGATAGACATAAGGTTTCAATTAACTAAACTTCATCGTTTTCCACAGCACACATGTCTATTATATGTCGTCTAACTGCATACTGTACGTGTGTATACCAGTCTTGCAAACCCTTGTTAACACCACATGTATGTTAGTATGTAGTAGGCGTTTACTGTAGACGTACGTCGACCCCGCCGGCCGATAACTTATATAGATGCGTGTTCATGAACTCATATCACAGCCACGCGTTCATCCAGGATCTTTAGGGGGCGTGGGTGGATATTATAGTATTTTACATAGCGTCTATCACTCTATGTCTCTATGTCTCTATGGCAGTGTAGTTTTCGCGCCACAGGTCTAATTCCACTTTATTGGACCAAGCTAGCTCCTTCTTGAAGTTGATCTTCCATCTGAGGTTGTGAACTTCTCTATCGAAAATGACCACATTTCTTGTGTTTCAAATGATCCAGCTCTGGTTGTGATCATAATCTCTCTGAAAATGGGCTTGCCAATGGTTGTTCTTGCTGAGATCACCGTGTGCTGAAAAGCTGGATTCCAATGTATAGAAAGAGAGTTCCAGCATCCAGTGATGAAAGGACATTCAAAGAGAAAAGTTTAGAGTTGGTTCCAGCATGCCCTATAGCATCGAAGGCCAATATTGTTTTAAGAAAATGTCCTATGAGTTAATTTCTTAGTGTTGATTCGGATATATGTTACCTGGCGCATGCTACATGTAGTTTTAGTTCTAGTGATGGTAACGTAAACATCCCATTTCTATACTTCTGACCTTAATGACATGTACCTTTGCAGAACATAGAAGCACATCTCTGGCAAGATACATGAGAAGGTGGGGTATTTCAATTAGGAGGATTCTCCATGCGTTGCCGTGAGTATGTAGTAGAATTTTATTTAATTGTATAAAAATAAATTTAATTGGTGGAGAGATCACTTTTCGCATAGCGTTGTTGCCCCTTCGTGTTACCACTGCCTCTTTGTGTTATCAATTTGTGGTGATGGGATCTCTGGATGATGTAGCGTAAGTAGATGCTAGAGAATTAGATAGTAAGTTTTATCTTTATAGGAGATATAGATCTAACATGGTATGCCAGTAGGCCAAGAGTGGCCCGAAAACCACAAGCATTGAATTTTAAAGTTTTCTAATTTGAATTTCGATAGGAAGTTCACATGGATTTTATAACACTACAATTTCAACTTTATAATTTCCAAAAATAAAATAGTTAGAATTAAAATTGATTTATGCTAAAATTGTAGAAAGAGGAATTTTAATTCAAATTAGCAGTAGCATACATAATATTTTTTTCTGAATACATGTTGCTTCCATTTTATATTACGGTGTTGAAAGGTAGCTATTAAAATGCTCGGTTTAGTTAGGTTTTATTCCATATCTAATATCTAAAGATGAAGTGCTAATAATTTGTTGAAAATACAGGTTTAAAAATAATTATTCCCTAGACCTTTTTTTGTTGAATTCATGTTGCTTGCAATGTATCTTACATTAAAAAAGTAGTTATTCAAAAGCTGGTTTAGTTGCTTTGCATTTCTAAAGATGAAGTACTAATTATTGGCAAAGTTTACTTTCAAAGTTTAGAAAATATTTTGTCGCACAGGTTTAGTTGCGCATAGGTTTCATTGCAAAATTATTTTGTGAAAAAAGCAAGTTTAAAAATTATTCGCAAAATTTACTTTCAAGTAAACATTTTGATTAAAAAAAGGTTTGCAATTTAACATTTCCATAGAAGTTTCCAAAATATTCTAAATGTTAAAAGCTTTTTATGTTTGTTTTGGGTCCAAACCTTTCTTCCTAAGCCAATAAAGTCCTCCTCTCATTTCTCTTTTTCATATTTGTCTTCAAAGTTTCACAGCCTGCCTTCGTGGGCCGATTCCGGCTACGTTACTACCCTTCCTCTCCTATGGATCGGGTCGTTCTCCAATAGGTGACCTCCGACACCAGTCTTTTGAATTTTCTCTTAGCCGGAGCCTCCACAAGAAATATATATGATGGAAAATTTGAAGATAAACTGAAAAACAAGTGCAAACAAGAAATAAAAAATATTCCAATTTGGTTTGGAAAACCTGCCTCCATGGGTTCTATGCAGACTAAACCCGCTCACAGGCCAGTTCTGCTTCAGTGTCCATGGTGGCCTGAGTGAGTGGTGCTGAGAACCTAGGAATTAAGGCCTAGTATGAGCAAAAGTGACGGTTGCAATTCAAATATAAGCAGGCCATCCAGCGTTTTTGTCTGTGACAGTTGCACCAAGTGATACTACGTCGTATCGAATTGTCTTTCTAACACAAATCACAAAATCTCTATGCGTGTGCAATCGAATAAATACTATGCTTTGGCATGAGGCAGCAGAGTTTCAAACTTTTTGACGTCAGCAGAGTTCCAGGAGAACAGACTATATGTTCTGTTTGAGATCAGCAACTAGATGCTGTCGTTTAGACACACCAAATTTTGCAATTTGCACACCTGCCATGTCCCCCAATACCACGGGGAGTACAAATGAACCACCAATGAACATTTGTATTAATTCACACATTGATCACTTGTAGTAAATGATGGAAGGAAGAGAAAAAGGTAGAGAAAAATTAAAAAAAAAGAAAGAAAAACGAATAAAAAATACAGTGCTGATCGGGCGCACCCACTCCAATTTCACCCGGCCGGCCCTTCTGATCATCATCCCGTGCTAATCCAACAACAGAGAGAGAACGGACCATACATTTATATATATCTTCTTTATATATGTGGCTAACATGTTGACGGATTCAGTCAGTCAGTTAGCTGCTTCATTCCCGGATGGTGCTGGGGTAGAGGAACTTCTTCCCGCCGACGGCCTCCAGGATCTTCTTGCTGAGCGCGGCGCCACCGTCCTGCTCGCCGGACTTGGAGACATAGAATGCCCGGGAGAACCAGTCCAGCAGCTCTGGCGCCGCGCACATCACCATGTGGAACGGCCAGTACCAGCCGGGCCACGTCACGTAGTAGTCACCACGCCGCACGCTCGCCACCACCACCTCCGCCAGCGACTCCGTCTTGCCCACCGGCATCGGCCCCACGTTGATCTACAAATCAAACGTTGTTAGTTCAACTACTCAACGGCGGCTAAGGCCGGCCGGCGGTTATGTCTCTGTAGGAGGAAAGGAGGACGCGCGGGGTGGAGGAGATGGAGTGCTTACGTCGCGGGCCTCCTCGTCGATGCCGACATGGCCGTCCTTCTGGAGGCCCTTGCCCTTGGTGAGGTTGGAGACGACGTAGCCGGGCATGAGGATGGTGACACGGACGTGGGACCCCAGCTCGGCCCTCAGGGTCTCGTAGAACCGTATCACCGCACCTTTGCTTGCCTGCAAAAGCCAAAAAACAGAGTTTGAAAAAATTTCATTATGTTCATGTAGGGCCGGCACCCTGCTGCTGATTCCTACCGGCTGACATAGCTAGCAAGCGACACATGGATCTGAAGATCTAGCTCGGTAGCTGAACTACATTATGTAAGATGGATCATTCTAGACCGCCAACCCAGATTCATCTATCCATGATTGGTGTACCCACAAGGTGTTTGGTGAGCTGAATTTATGCTCGCCGTGCCTATGTTCTTAGATTGAGTGACAGGCTTTAATAAGTTATTGCTTACGTACATTGTAGAAGCTCATCCTGGCTGTCGGCACCCTGCCGGCGACGGAGGCTGTGACCACAATGTTGCCCCGGCTGGCCTTGAGGTACGGCAACGCGAAGTAGGTCGGGTAGACAGCACCCCAGAAGTTGAGATCCTGCAGCCATATCATGCACACGAAACAGAATATTCAGAGTATAGAAAAGTCAACCGAAAACAAGTGAGCAACAAATCAAATCATAGATATGAAAATGATTGACCAAATTGACTCAAAAAGAGGTGCAGTGTTTAATTAGTCGAAATCGAGAGCTAACTGATTTGATCCACTGTCTGTAGCGTTGTAGGCACTACAGCCAAAACACTGGACCATTAGCACCATAATCAGTTTTGGAAAGAATACATATCATGGTGGTTAAGAGAATATAATGCAGCATATAAAGAAGGGGAGTGCGACGCATATCTCTATAGGTCCAATTCTCAAATGAAATAAAGGTGCCACTAGTGCAGTGCTTTCAGCGTGGGAAAGTCCTACTGTCTGCTTTTGGCATGGAGGGAAATACTATATATGCATAGCAATCTGTTATTTTCTCATGCAAAGGTTCTACATACAGTTTAATAGGACTGATGATTGAGTTGATGTCTTACAATCACATTATGGAAGGCGGTTATGTTGGTGATCTCTTCAAAAAAGCAGCTGGACCAGATCCCCGCGTTGGCCACCAGGTGATTCACTGCAGAAACAACCCTTCAGTATTTGATATTTGAGTACCACCAAGCGCCAAATACATGAATCAAGATACTTCAAGTCAACTAGAAATATAAATGCAATAAACTGAATGTGAAACATGTTTAATTGGCAGCTTTGTTTCACTATCAAACAAAGACAACTAGCTGCTGGCCAATTATGTTTGCTAACTGTGTATTGAAAACCAGTTTTGTCCACTCGCCGACTAGACACTGACAAAGACCAGTTGACACGTAGGTTAGTCAACGGCAAGAGAATTTACACTTAGTTCTGCTGTTTTTGTTGATAATCATAAATTTTAAATTACTTGACAGAATGCAACAAGAATTATATTAACAAGTTATGTAGGAGCTAGCTAGCCATGGCTCTTGGTATCCTCTGTAAGTAGCTCTAACATTGCTTTCAACCATGCATTTTGGCTGCTATGACATCGATTCACTGCACTATATCTGAAAGCGATTTGCTGTCACATGGTCATGGACCATCAGCTACCCTCAGATAGCTACCACAGTGACTGCGGGAAATTTCATTAATTGTTAGCTTAATTTCTAACTGTTGTTTCTAAACAAACGGATATATATTACTATTGGATAGATTACCCGGCTTTGCATAGTGCCATACACAAAGAAAGAAGAAAGTCTTGAGAAGCTACTCCAGTAGCTATCGCTTAATAAATTAGTGCGGGACCAAGACCTCCTCCTTTACGACTAGGAGATCAAGAGCAGCTAGCTGGAACTGAACATTCGAGTCGCTTGCATGCTATGTTGCGCAGTCCAGATGGTGATATAGTACTGTAATTAGTGATGACTAATGCCAGCCATCAATCCCAGCGTCATGCGGCACCAACTTATTTTTAACAAATTCAAAACTAACTCTATTATGCAGGTTATTTTCAGGGGAGCGTATTGGCTTCGTTTCTGGGCCCCGCTGCAGCGTGATGAGCAAGCCAAGGACATCCTCTCGACGATAAGTAACAGATTGGAGTTGATTACTTTAGAGATATCTAATAAAGGATAGAAACACTTATATTGTTTTCTTTAGTATGCTGGTCTATTTTTAAAATCGTGGGGTTTTCTCTTGTCTTATCCGAAATATTGTAATACTGGACGGTGTACATCCTTGACGTAGAAACCGTATATTTATATATCTCTTATTAAAAAACCCAGCTATAGCAAGACGTGATGTGATATTAGTACTGCTCCTATATACTGTATCAAGTCAGGCACTTGGAAAAAAGAAGTGGCGCTATTTGTTTGTACTGACGTTTGCCGAAGTGGGCGACGGTCTCCTCGACGGTGCGCTTGGCGTCGTCCACCTTGGTGATGTCGGCGGGGACGACGAGCACGTCGGGGGCGCCCAGGTCGCGCGCCGTCTTGGCCACGGCGCGCAGCGCGATCTCCGTCCGCGCCACCAGCGCCACGCACGCGCCGTGCCTCGCGTACTCGTACACCAGGTGCTGAAAAAAAATATAATAACAAGCAGGGAAACATATATATATATATATATAAGTATATAAATATATAACGATCGACGAGTTGTCAAATTCTTCCTTCTTGTATGCTTGATTAATCTGCAATCATGCATATTTCCTGCTTCAATGTTCTACGTAGTTATGTTCTTTAACGCGTACTACCCTTTCCACTCCACTGTATGTGCCGATGATGACGAGGCACGGTCGTCGAGAAATAAATAAATCGGGATGGACAAGCAACGAGACGAACAACAGCTCGCAATCAATAAGGTATAGTGTTTACTGTGACTGTATTGTTCATTCGGCAGCACTACAGTCTATCCGTAGTACCACGCTGCTGCGGCACTGCACGCCTGCCTCTCTGCAAATCCAACTTCCCGGAGCCACCTGCAGGGGCCGGCCGGCGGGGTCCACCATGCAGCGACACACCGCAGATAGATAACAGCTGGGTGCAGCATGGATGTGTCATCTTCCAACGTGCACGTTAGCCCCTGCAGTAAACTTGTTTCCGGTCGTTGTTTTGCTACTCGGCACAAACCGTCAGGCGTGTTTTGATACGCTTTCACAAAGGCTGTCATCATGCAAGCATGGTCGTGGTCGTGGACCCTGGCAGCCTTAATATTCGTGAGCAAGACAGGAGTCAATTTGTGGTCTTAATAAAGCAGGCCGGGGCAACCGGCAATTTTCATTTGGCACTCACTTCACACACCGGCCAGGTGTCGAAGAGTTGGTGCATCCAAGCCGGCCACAATAGCTTAGACGCGATAGGTGTGTGTAGCTAGCATGAGGAGATTTTTCATGTGTGCTCGGAGGATCCCAATTAATATATCCCAACTACTGGAATATATGTTTGGAGACGTCGGTTTCCCAGCAAACAGGAAAGTGTATATATCATCGAGCTTGAGCTTGTTGTGTGCCAGCAGAGAGAGAGAGAGAGTTAGTACTAGGAACTGTGTTGCTAGTTGCATTATTAGTTTCTTAAGACAAATTAAAGCAGGCGACTAATGAACTCTAGTCGGTCGTACCCACCACGCACCCACAACAGCTTAGTTGTTTAGCTCCCCTTCTTGTTTACGCATGTTTACGCATGCGTTGCACGCAGTTGAACAACCACCATGCCCCCTGGCTCCGGAAAAAAAATTAAAGGTCACAACCATTTGGTGTGGCGTGGCACACGCGCCCCAAGTGACCCAAACCCATCAAACACTAGCAAGGACACTTGTACCGTGTGCAGTTTGTATGTAAAAAAGTACCAGTAAAACGAAGATAGAAAGGTGTAACAGGCTAATAGCGAATGGAGTGTTAAACATGGTAACTAGTAGAAATGTATATAGCGCCAAAAGAGGATTTGAAGATGTACGTTTGAAAATCCATAAAGGAGCGTAGTAAAAACTCGATCGGCCAGGCAGCTGAATGAAGTCACTGCCTGCTAGTGAGACAGGCGCGTGCAGCTACTAGCTAGGAGTAGCAGTGAGTAGTAACTGAGACTCACATGTGAAGTGCAGTGCAGTGCAGCAAAAGGACTGGATGGCTGAGAGACTGACCTCGCCGATGCCGGAGGACGCGCCGGTGACGAGGACGACCTTGCCGCGGAGGTCCTCGCCCTTGGCCACGGGGCGGACGAAGACGCGTTTGAGGAGGCGGCAGAGGGAGGCGACGGGGAGGTAGACGAGGAGCACCAGCGCCAGGCCCACGTGCATGAAGCAGCTCAGGAACGCGTTCACCACGCACTCCTTGCTCATCTTCTTCCCCTGGCTAGCTTAGCTCGCTTGCCCTGCCTCTCTTCTTTAGATGGCTTTGGGATCTACGACTTGCTGCCGCGGCGCACCAGCTCCTCCGATCCGATCCCAGCAGCTGCCAGCTGGGACGAACCAAGGAACTGGACGTACACCACGGCTGCGAGCTAGCTGGAGATGAGGATCCGGAGGAGGAGGTGGCGGAGACCTGGGAGGCTATGGCGTGGTATTTATGGGTGTGGTGTCCCGCCGGAGAGGAGAGGTTTGGGGCCGGCTTTGGGCAGGCCAGGGAGCTGAGGGCTGCGAAATTATAACGATGAGGATGGGTGGGTGGCGGTTGCTGCACCTGTAGGGGAACATAAAACTACTCGTATTATAGTAATAACGATACTAGTATCGGTCCAGAACACCCTTTCTCTCTTCTCTTGATTTTATAAAGAATAGAAGAAGAATGAGTAGACTGCTCCGCTCCTAGGCGCAGTCCTAGATACTACATGCAAATGCAGTGGTGGGTCAATGTGCATGTACAGTAGCGTAAGATTTGTTGGCTGGCCATGGTCGATGTTTATGATCGAGCTGCAGCGACGACCTGTGGCTAGCTAGCTAGCTAGCACAGACCGGGTCCAGATAATGTTGCCACCAGGGGAGGCGGTGGCCGGAGTAAATGCCGGCGCCGTGTCATCGCCGCGCCGCTGTCACGAGCCATGCTGCCGTGCCACTCGATCCATTCCCGTGTATCTAGTCCACCACTACTCACCAAAGTCACCATTCTCGCCGCCTGAGACTGATGATGATTAACGCGGCCCATACTCTCCCATGCTATATAGCTCCAGTTCCACTTCCCCAGTACGTGGATCTGAGTGTTCTAAAATAAAGTACTGTACGTGGATCTGGGTAGGTAATTAATTAAGAGTGCCGCTACTAGAAGCTACAAAATTAATCTAGCGACAGGACATCTGATGATCAAGAGTCTCTGCAGTATCGCGCCTGCACATGCGGCATGGTATTCTCTAGATCTTGTACTGTACTAGTACTGTAGTACGTCGCATACCTATACACTGATCAAGAGAAGCTTAGGTTTTCCCTGGTAGAGCTAGCCCGCAATTAGCCAGCGAACAATATCGTCATTGCAAATTTGCAACGCAACATGCATTGGTCTACGTACACATACACACGCGACGATTATTACAGGTGACTATCTGCTAGCAGCTACGACTAGGAGCAGTAAATTTTACACGGTGAAAGTGAAACGTGAGTCTGCATCGCTGCCGTGCCGTGTGTGGTGACCACTAATGACCACAGAGAACCAATCCAAGTTTCACGGAAGGAAGGCACGGCGGCGGCATCCATTGCCAGGATGGATCGGCCACCAAACAACAACCGCTAGCTCCCACTTGAGAATTGACAGCACCGCCTACAGTGTGTTTCTTTGCAGCAAAAAGGAAGGCCATCTCCATCGTCAAAGCCGCCCGCCTCGAATGAGATTGGATGAGATTTAATTAATTGTTACTATTACTACTGGTGGTATGTGGATGGCGATTTACTTCCCCTAGTGTGAATAGCTTGGACAAACGCCTCTGAGCCGCCTGAGATCAACTATTAATATAGCTGACGTGTAAGGTCTTCGTAATCTTTTCTCAGCTCATCCATGTAAGGTTTTAGCCTTTACCATTAATATAGCGCTCACTTATGTCTCGCACAGAGTTTTTTTTTCTTATGCCCAAACCGGCTACCCGCCTCTCCTCTCTCTCCCCCCTTCTCTCATCCACGTCAGTATTTAGCTGGCTTGCAGCCTGCATAATACTTGCTCTGAGCAAGAGGGTGGTCAAGCCACTCACCGGTGCCTAAGAGCATCTCCAACAGGGTACCAACAAATCCTAATAAATTTGTTGGCTACTTAAATTCTCTCCTTCTCTACTATTCCTGTTGAGCCAAGAAGGACTAGCTACGTAAATATTCTCGCTCCTGTTTATTCTCCCCACACACCTCTCTCTCCATGCACGCTCGCACACGCTTTGCTCGCATCCTCCATGGACGCCACCCTTCTCCCCACAGGCACGCCGCCTAGCTTCCCATAGACGCTTTGCTCCTCGGTAAGGGTGCATTGGGCTCGGCGCGGCAAGCTTCTTTGCCCCAACCCTGTTTCCCACCATGCGGAGTAGAGCGGCGGACTACCGCCACACGACGGCTTGCTCCAGTGTGGACGTGGTTCCCCCGCGCCAGATTCGGTTGGCCTCGACACGAGCGACTCCCCTAGGCACAGGATCGATGGCCAGCCCGATGAGGTCACGGTTTCTCAGCACGGCCATGGCTACTGATGCCGGCTCGCAGGCGGTCTCCTCCCCGCGGAGGGCCCTTCTTGACGGCACCTCCTCCCCACCATGACAAACTGCACCTCAACACGGGCACGCCGCCTCCTAGCAGAGACCTTCCGTGCCTTCTCTCCTCGCTAGCAGAGAAAGAAGAGTGAGAGGATGACATCACATTCCCACATGTCATTGACACTGCAAATGAATCTAAGTAGTCTATACTAGGTAGTACTATTGGAGTTGAAGGGAAAAAAAATAGGTAGAGCTTGCTATCTAAGTAGAGATTTAGACGGTTTGTTTTTTGTAGTACCCTTGGAGATGTCTACATCAGACACATCGAGAGCTAAAATCTGTCTACAGTAAGTCGAGGTTTGTAAAGAAAGGGATAGGAAACAACAAATCGAAGTAGCGCATGAGCTGCCAAATCAATCTATTATTAGACTTTTTTAATGAAATTTCGGTTTATTTTGTTAGTGCACTCCTTCACGCAAAAAGAAATCATGAACTACAAGTATATGTTGGTACAACTTGTAAGCCGCTTGTGACCAAAATAACTGAACCTTGGAGCTAAATGGCGTATTCTTCTTGCAGCTTCTGTTAGGACCTACTTATTCCTAGCATCTCCATTCGTACCTCATTCCCACGTACAGTGATTGGGTTGTCATTGTACGATTAAAATATTCAAATAATAGATTATTTGCTCGATTTTAACATAGCCTACTAGAGTTATACTAGTTTTCAATATGATCTATAACTTTATATTCGACGAGCTTTCCTGTTTAGAATTGTTTTGAGCATAATTTTTTGTATAGATTCAATTCTGAAATTAAATGAATTTTTTTCTAAATGACTAATGTTGACATGATATGCTGAAACTTATCAGTCTTGGCACTGCATTTCTCTCTCATAGCAAAACAACATCAGCCACATTATCAACTGTAGAAACCATCACCAATCGACGTGATATACAAAATAATACCATATGATACCAACTCCCAAGCAACCGTATAGGGACTCTGTTTTTCATGTTTTAGTTATTCTTATTTAAATTAAATGCAAGCCACACGCTCTACCAGATCGAGGTGTTTTTCATATGCACATTAGCTGTGATGCATCTCATCAATTGCTAACACCACTTTCTGTACCAACAATAATGTCTAATGCTACCTTTACATGCACATTGTGGTGGTCGACCGGGTTGCACTTAAGAAGTGCTCTTGCTGGAAGCAAGAATCAGGCGTTTGTTTTCATCGTTCTTTTTCTTAAAGTCATTAGTTTTTTTCGAAATCTTTTTCTTTAAGTCATTAGTTAAGGACAAAACTAGCTTCTGGAAACTGAGGATGAACAGTAGGACTGGAAATTCTCTTTGTCAACCCACAGGTTCAACCGCCGCAGACTATCGACATCAAAGCTCAAGTCTATGGAGTCCATTCTGTTGTCATGGCGGAGGCAGCTGCGCTGGCGCTTGCTGCACTCATCCCGACTCAACTTCGACAACACAAATTTTCTTTCAGACTCCCAGATCCTTGTGCACTTCCTCAATGCAGTTGATCACACTAACCCTCCGGATTGGAGGATGAAGCCCTTCACCCAATTATTCAAATGTACTGCTCTTCGATGTCATGGCAAGATTCTTCAAATCAAGAGAACAATGAATTCTACAGCACATGAATTAGCTAGGCTTGCTTTCTTAGCTCTGGAGCACTCGGCTTCTGTGTTTCTACCTGTATGCTCCTATGTTTCGCATACTGAGCAGTGCTCTCTGTTAAAGGCACTTTCTAATGTAAACCTTCAGTCTGTTAGACTGATTGCAGCGTTTTGCTGCTAATATATTTGGTTTGTTGTCAAAAAATGATGGCGCTGAGAAACATGCATGTACTGCTATAGCTGCAAAATTTAGAGTATAATAAAGAATATATTTACACCGGGGGAATATATTATCTGTAAGTAGCTTTTTTATAAAAAGGAATTTTTATTCCGGTCTCTGCAAGAGTTTTGCACTCAACCAATTCTTATTATAAATCCACCCTCTTCTATTTTTTAAGCTCTCAAAAAGCAAAATCAAACAAAGGGAAAAATTGATTAAACGCTAAGCACTAAGCCTTTTCAGTGATGACCATACCATCCATGCTTGGCAAAATTTCCATAGCCACTTCAGATAAGGTTTGTCGTTTTTCTTCTACAGGGAGCCCTGAAAACAACCTGCAAATAAGAGTATAGTCATTTTTTATCAAAAATTCCTTCATTTCTAAATAGCCAAATAGACCACAAGATTGCACTCACCCTTATACAAATCAGAGATTGCAAGTGTATTGGTCTCTTTGTACATCTCACAACCTAAATAAATCGGGTATATTTTTTGGTGGTTCAAAATTAAACGCCACTTGACAAACTCTCCAAACAAATCTAGCCACATGACAATCAAAGAACAAATGCTGGATAGTTTCCTTATTGTCACAAAAAACAACATTTATCATCTCCTTTTTATTTTCTATTTTTTAAATTGTCTTTGGTTAAAATTACCCCTTTCATCAGGAATCAGGAACCAAATTAATATCTTGATTTTAAATGGTAGCTTTAACTTCCATAACAACTTGTTTGAAGGCATATCAATTTGATTAATTAAGTGTTTATACATTGATTGCACCATGAAAGATCCTTGGCTTGTAAGACTCCACTTAATGGAATCTTGTTAATCATCCAATTTCACAAATGTAATTTTAGCCACTAATTTATTCCATTTAAGTAATTTTCCCCCACTAGAGATCTTCTGAAAGAAATGTTAAGGGGTGTGGAAGCAAAAGCATTGGCTAATGATATATGTTTTTTCCTCGTAATATTGTATAAAGATGGGTATTGCTCTTTGAGAGTAAAGTTTTCATGCCACTTGTCCTCCCAAAACCTAGTTTGACTCCCATCGTGAATGGTAAAAACAGAGAAGGATCATCATCTTCATTCATTGGATCTTTATCTTGATCTACACTAGAATGTGCTCCGGATCCATCTCCTTCCTCCACAATGAAATAAATGCCATGCAAATATTTTCTAAACACCACCCCAAGGGTTTTTGGAATTTTTTGGGCTCAAGAACTGCCACTTTAATGCGAGCTAAATCTCAAAAACTATGTCTACCATTTGGGTTGCACCAATCAGAGTCCCAACTACCCACAGAATAAGGAAGTTTTTCCTCAGTTACGGTGGTATGGCTCCCTCCTATACCCAAACCTCAGGCAACTAGAACTGGATTACATCATGAGTTCCCTAAATCTTACGATCAATAAAAAGAACCTGGACGATTCTTTACTTCTAGCTCTCCAAACTCGTCCATTCGAGCCAGCTCCATTGCATTGTGATACGTTATGGTTACCCCTTTCCCTTCTCAGCAAGTATCTTTCATTTTCCTTATTGGTTGTAGGACCAGGAGGGTGTGGGGGCTGGTGAGGTGGTTTAGCTGAGCAGATTGAATGGACTGTGACACTGTGTACAGCCGCACGGCCGCCGATGGTGGTGGCCGGCGCCCGTGGCCTCCCCTCCACGCCAGGGATCAGTGAGACGAGGTGGCAGGCACGCCATCGAGACTTGAATGCCTGTGACTGCAAGGCTGCAACACACCAGTGCACGCGGCTGAGGACGACGACCTATTGGAGACGAAGACCATCGTATCACAGCTTTGACCTTGACCATCGTAACCCAAGCTTACCGTGGTGAGGCCATGTGCCGTGTTGGCACCACCGTTATCACGGCTTCGTTTTTCGTTTTTTTTTAGAAAGAGAACAGGAGGGGTCGAAAGCCGCTGGAAATTTATTGCAAAGAAAGAACCAAAGTTACAGGAAAACAGAATACGTGGCATTACATTCGCGTAAACTTTTGACTAATCTTCTTTATTCGGGTAAACTGAAACCGGCACAAGATAGTACATCGTCGGGGATGGATGGATACACCATGCAATCGCAGTCCACAAGAGAGCGTCGGCGGAAAATGAGACCTCACGCGCGCACGCACGGTTGCTTGCTGCGTGCCGACCTCGCTCCCTCACCGACCTGGAAATTAAAGGACGCACATGAAGGGCCGCGAGTTCAACTCAAGCCTCGTTTAGTTCTCCGAATCGGGATAAGGAATTTCTGTTATGGTATTATAGCGTATTATATTATTTTATTTGTATTTGATAAAATAAATATTAACTAATTAGGCTCAAAACGTTTGTCTCGCAAAGTACAACCAAATTGTCCAATTAGTTTTTGATTTCATCTATATTTAGTACTCCATAAATATGCCGACATTTTAATGTGATAAGAAATCTTCTTTTTTACAGTAAATTTAGACCCAAAATTTGAAAACTAAACGAGGCCTGGGGCCGTGCTCGCACCATACGTACTGCTAGAGCAAAGCTCTGCTGCTTCGCAACGATGGATCTAGAAACGTAGTAAGACTGTCCACAGTGTGATCGGTGCCCAAAATATTTTTAACCTGACACAAGGCACCAATGCTTCAACTGCATGTATACCCACAACGTGGGCCGGTGCTTAAACTGTGTGCCTCTGGACCCGCAGAAACTTTCCCCTCCATCTCCCAGGCTCGCGAGAAATTTCCCCTCCATCTCTGTCTCCCGGCTGCACGGCGCCACACGGAGCCCGGCGGCCATAGCGGCATGCCCTGCCCCAACCCAATGCCACATCTCCGGGGCATCTCGCGGATCCGCACTCCGCGGCATCTCGCATCCCCTGCCTCCACCCAATGCTCAGGTGAAGAAGAGGCGGCCCATGGCGGCATCTGCACTAGACGACTGCTACGGCACTCGACGGAGGAGCCCGTGTGCGTTGTGTGGCGACGGAGCTCCGACAGCGGGCGCGACTCCAACGGCGGATGGCGAAGCGGCTCCGATGGCGCTTGGCGGCGCGCCTCCGATGACGGGCGCGACTCCAGACGCGGCTCCGGAAGCAGGATGATGGCCGGCAGGGATCACATGGAGGCGGGGGTTGGTGGGCACGGAAGAGAGAGACCGAGGTGGGGACAGTAGAGAGATAGGAGGAGACGGAGAAATCATATTTTATTTTCCAGGCATTGGTAAATGAAGATGCCTCGGTGCCGAGAATTTTTGAACCTGGCACCGGCCATAATGTGTGGCATCTTTGCTTGGAGGCTCTCTCTCCTCTCCAAGCACCGGTGAAAATATACATTTCCCTGTTCGTTTGGTCGTTTTTGGCTGGCTGGTTCTGGCTGCTGCTGATTTTTTTAAGAGAAAAATACTATTGAATGGCTGGCTGGTTTGGCTGATAAGTTCAAACAAACAGGCTGATTGTGGACAGTCTAAGAGCAGAGCTACATTTTCTCTGTAAAGGAAGCCTTTACCGGGTGTTTGGTAGTGTTAGCTCCGCTTCACATTTTCAGCTCTACTTTATTTTTTTTTATTCAAACGGTTTCAGCTTCTCTGGTTTAGCTCAAGTATAGCTTGTTTAGTTTCTATGCTTGTGCGGTAAGGCAAAGTAGTGCCTATTACGCTTATGTTTTATTCTAACAACTTTGCTCTAGTGTTTGTGCAATTTATAGAGAAATTTGTATATATAGGCTATTCATCCCTCTAACCATCTAGATTCTTTTTCTGTATCAATGTTTTTCTTTTTGGAGAATAGCACATCCAGTACACATGTCCGATGCTCTTATCCACATCTTTTTTTTTTTTTTTTTTGAAAAGCTCTTATCCACGTCTCGGCAACACAGGCACTAGCACCTTTACAAGGTTCATTTCCTGGAAACATAGGTGGTAGCAACTTTGAAAGGTGTGGCCCATGAGCGCTAGGGGCACACAACACATTCAACGACAGGTGCCTACTTGTGGGGACTGAAAGCAGTTAGGACAGTTGTGACGGATACACACCGGCATTCAGATTTTCTTTATTTTTTATTTGAAAACCAACGGGCATTAGATTCATCCGTATCTGGTGGAAAGTTGTACTGTTGTATATGTATATAGTGATGAAACTGGGGTGCCAAAAAGTTGTACTGTGGATCAGAGATACTTTCTCTTGCTCATGACATGATTCTGGCCAGCATGATGAGGAGCTTTTTTTTTTTGAGCAAGCATGGTGAGGAGCTTTGTTCATGCCTTCTTTCTATTAATCGCATCCACAAAGTAACAAGGTGGCAATAAATAACTCTTCTTTTCCATTTACATGATCAAGCAGACCTAACCATCATATGTATAACATTGTCTTGTTTGTGTAAAAGTACCCCCTCCGTCCCTATTTAATTATCGTCGTTGGTGTGCGTGCCACAAGTTTAACTCGATTTATAGAAAATATGTTCAACATTAGTATCTCCAAATAAATTTGTTAAAAAAATTAGATTCAAAGATCTTTCTAATGATACTAATTATGTAGTATAAATATTAATATTTTTTGATATATAATTACCGGCAATTGTTTCTTAGGAAGCGCAAGCGATAATTAAAAAGAATAAAGGAGTATATGTGATCATTAGCATTTATTGGGTGTATTCTCGGGGCGTCTCATTCCACCATAAAGTTAGAGCATATTCAATAGTTTTCTAGATTAATCCACTTCCCAATCTTTGGTTTTTCGCCAGAACGGGGAAAGCATCCACCAATGCGTATATTTCTGCATATGTCATGACTCTCAATCATGTTGGTGGTGGTTTTGTTCTATTTTTTGTCGGTTTTTGATATCTTTCTATCAACAACAGATTTCCTTGTTTAAAAATCTGTCAGCTGTTGTATGTGCTCCAAGATTCGTGTATTCAAAAAAAATCTGACAGATTCTATCTTTGGAAAATCTATCGCCGACAACTGTATAAAGGCTCCATTTCTATCACGCAATTTCTATCTTAGGTTTTTCTTTCCATCTCAAGATGGCGTTTTCTTGTGATTTTTTTTTCATCCTACACAACTTCTAT
>CM041633.1:34122100-34228894 GCA_023333625.1 Bothriochloa decipiens | reverse complement strand
TTTTTTTTAACATGGAAAGATCTTCATTGCTCAGAACTTAGTGCCAAATCATTGGCTACAAGAACATTGATACAAGCTAAAATACTATTCCTAATAGGATTAGTATCCTGACACAACTTTGCCCCAAGGGCAGCTAGGCTGTGAGCAACCAAATTACAAGAACGTAGTTTGAAACAATACTGCTGCTACTGAAATTACAAAACAAACTTTCTTTCAATTCCCATAGCAGCCCGCTCGCTGACCTTCGATCGGAAACCTGAGCATTGACAGCATCGACTATCACCAGAGCATCTATCTCTAGCACCACATATAAACAAGCAATAATCTCAGCATGAGATGCCTCAAGCACCTTCACCAATCTGCCATAACCCCAGCCACCTGTCAACTGCTCCATAGTAAATGTGCCATCACAATTGATCTTGATGATCTCTGGTGGAGGTTTGGTCTAGACCGGTTTCCTCTGAGTTGAGATAGGTTCAGCAGGTGCCAACTTCAGTGGTGCCCATTCTTCAGCATAGCAACTCGCAAGCTGCGCTAACTGTTCCTGCATTTTTGGTGTCTCCCGAAGATGGAAAAAAAAAATCTAAGCATACTGACAGTACAAGCTATCTTGTATTGAAGCAGACGATGAAACCAACGGGTGACAACCTACAACTACAAAGGTACTCTGTTGTTTCTGCAGGTAGTCAACCCTCCTGTATCTCAGCGTAGCTTAATCTCGAAATCATGGCGAGAGGAACAAAAAAATAACTGTCAACCGCCATTCATTTACAAATGCGCAAAGTAGTTATACATGATGCAGCCTTGTTTACAATGAACATAAAAAAAAAAGTAAACAGCCAAAAAAACACTTGTCCTAGGTGTTAGATAAGATATCATATAAATATAAAATAATGTAGTAACACATAAAATGGACTAAAACTTTGTTGTTACAGGCAAAACTTGAGCTTCTTCGGAATCACCATGGAAAGTAGCTTCCTCTTGGACTTCTCTTTTGGAGAAGTAGAAAGGATCTTGTTATCTTTCCTAGCACTAACGTTGTTGTTGCTAATGCTGCCGGCACCTGCAGCCTGTATGGCAGTAAGGTTTTTCACCTGCTCCCTCACAAACTTGTTGTAGATGAATGCTGCTCCCCTGAAGTTTGGAAGAACCAGCCAGGCCATGAACAGCAACTTCAACTCGTACCAAACAGGAATCCTGAAATTCATAGAGATGCTAATCAGACGCCCACTTGATGTTTTAGCCTCTATGCATGTGGAATTGCAGAGAGGAAAACTGGGCAGAATAAAAAAAAATTACCAGTAGATTAGGGACTGCAGGAGCATCTCCATGAGTGTGATGAATGAATACAGGATCCAGTATGCCAGCCACTGCTCGTCGTCGAGCTTGGACGAGCTCTCCATCGCCTGCACCGATGCATATCTGTAGAGGTAGAGTGCAGACCCATATGAAAGTATATAAATGTCGCACTGTAGTATCAGATTCTACAAATCAAAGAGTAGGAATTGCTGTGAACTTACAAGGGGTAAAGCAGAGTGACAGTTGGCCTGCATCAACGTTGAAAGAGGAAGAGAACCAAAATTACAAAACTGAACCACCGCTGGGTTCCCTCAGAAAAAAATAAATAAATAAAACCCACCGCTGGGCGTTGGTATAATTTTTTTAAAAACAGATCTGAAACTGAATTCGTAAATGAAACTGCACATCATCACATACCCTGCTAAGCAGTGAAGGTGAGATAGGATTGTCCACAGCTTGCCCATTTGCAACGATGCTAGCAATTTACTGCACACCTTGCCTTTGCCTCCTAGAGTCCTAGGCTGTGGTCTATTGACGGCATGACCTATGCGTGTTGTTTAGTTGATGGTGATGCGTACAAAGGAGCGGTATTAAAAAAACAAAAAACAAAAGAAAAACAAATAATTTTTTTTGACAGTAAAACATAACATATTGATTAACAGCAACTTGCCGTTAGAACCATTACATCGTTAATGGTTATATTTTGGAGCGTTGTGATAAAAGGACACTCAAGATCATGGTGTGCACAAGCACAAATACCACTAAACCTAGTCTGATTATCTTGAAAAGCAACAAGAGCTTGCTTGGCAAGCGAATTAGCCATCTGATTGAGTCTTCTATTCACTCTTCTAATTGCAATGGGAGTGCCATGTATGGAAGAGCTTATGATTTGAGTAAGAGGTTTAATTCTCCGGTCTGGGGGTGCTCAAGATCAATGCCATTAAGGAACTAGACTAACTGTTGATTGTAATTTAGAAGAGCACCTTGCTGAATCTGTAAAGTGTTGAGAATCGTCGTTGCTAGCGCCATGGCAGCAGCTTTTGCCATTATAACTGAGGATGAAGACCTCATTGCAGCCTTTATGAAGATACTAAGTGGTGGCTGAACCTGCATATTGACTAGAAAAATTCCTAATCCAGCAGCCAAGGCTCCATGGATAGGGTGATCCAGGGCGGTAGCAGCATCAGTGTAGCAGCACCAACCCTCCAGAAGTGTTGAATCTTGAATCAAAAGAGGGTCCATGGCATTCTCAACAGTGGTTCCTGCAATGGAATTCATCATACCTTGATTTGGAGCAATGAGTTGCTGAGTGGTTGATGCAGCTGGCACATTTTCATTTGTCGCTGGATAGGCTGCTGGTGGAGTCGATGGAGTGTAACCATTGGCGTCAACTTCTTCTAGGCCCATGAGGTGGGTCTGTATATGAGCATTGTAAGTTTGGTGGACCTGAAAGTGAGTCCAAGTTCTCCTTTGAAATCTGTTGTCATTGCGTGCTTTCTATATGTACCAAAGAATGAAAAGAGTTTTGCAAAGAGTTTCATCAGAAGGATTATCAGTAATGACCAAAGGAAGTGAAAGTTGTACTCTATCCTCATCTGTGTTAACTGCATGGGTTAGTAATGGTGGATTAGCGATTGCCCAGACCTGTCTTGGTAAATTACATAGAAAGAAGAGGTGATTATCAGTTTCAATGGCTCCATAATAGGTGCAATGTTGGTCAATATGGCTAGAATATCTTCCGGCCCTTCTCCAGTTGTAATAGCTCTTCTAATAAGTCTCCAAGTAAAAGTTTTGAGAATGGAAGGAATGGTTTTACTTTTCCATATCTTTTGAAGAATTTGATTAGCTGCAGTGGTAATGCTTCTGGAGCCTTGGTCAGGTAGTTGATGAGCTTCTTGAGTTGCCAGATACCTGTAAGCAACTTTTGTAGTACAATGACCATTAGGGGCAAGATTCCATCTAAGGATGTCATTATGGGTGAAGTTGACAACAAGGGTATTTTTAATGATTTGGATAGCCTGCTAAGTGAAAGTGGTAGAGAGTTTTTGGTGATCCCAATCCTGGGTACCATTACCCCAAAGATCAGAGACGATGGAAGGGAGAGGCTGATTAATGACAAGCATAAGCAAGTGGAGATGAATGTTGCTCCAAACAGGAGACCAGGGAGTGGACCAGATTGAGGAGTTACCATTATGAATTTAGATGGTGGTATTATTATAAAGGTGATGCTTGACTTGCATTATGGAAGACCAAAAGATAGATTTAGGGCCATGAGCAGGAACTTTCTAGAAAGAGTCATATGGATGGTATTTGGCTTTCAAAATAGTGGAGAGAAAGGGGTCTTTGCAATTGGCAATATTCCAGGCCGAATGAATAACGAGACTCTTGTTGATCGTTTCCATGTCCCTGATGCCAAGACCACCTTGCTCAGTGGGTTTGCACATGTCATCCCATGAGCGATAGGCAATGGGGCTACTATCCTGTTCTTCATGAATCCGTGCCCACTAAAATCTTCGAATGATTGTATTAATCTTTTCAATAAAAGTTTTAGAGAAAAGCACAATAGACATGGAATAGATGGGAATAGAAGAAAACACTGATTTAATATATTAAAGCCTACCAGCATGATTGAGTTTATTAGCTTTAAGAGTGCCAAACTTAACAAAGAACTTGTTGTAAATAAAATTATAAGCACGATTCTTACCATGGTGGTTAAAAATCATGGGATGACCTAAATGCACAGTGGTTGGCGGGGCTTCGGTGAAAGCTTGGGCCTCTCTAAACCTAAAGAAAAACAGATGGTTGCCGGCCAAGTGACCTTAGCCTGCCTTTAGGCTGTCAAGTGTACACTAGATTTGTGCACTACATGGTTGCCTGGCTAGTGACACATTAGGCCCCGGCGGCCCGGCCAGCTTTGGAACGCAGAATTCCTATTCTTAGGAATCGTACAAGGATTTTCTTCTACAGAGAAAAAAGAAACAAAAAAACACAATCCAAGAGGGCCTTCAAGTGATAGTCACCCGTCACCGGATTTTTTTAAAATTTAATCCTTTTTTTAAAAAAAATAAAAAACCCTGTTTGAAACATAATTTCAAGCTGCATCTCTTTTGGTCGCGCCAAAATATTTGGCACGACCAAAGCACTGTCTCGCGCCAAATGTTTTGGCGTGACGAGCGTTACACCGTGGCAAAGGGGTTGACCGCGACCACCATAGGTCTCACCCCGTCACGCCACATGCATTGGCGTGACAGGCTTGTCGCGCCAAATCATTTGGCTAGCCAATTTGATAAACCCTATAATTAGACTATGGTTTGACCACGTTATAATTTAACTAACTTCGCATCTTTACCATTCCTAGGCTATAGCCAATTTTATTATGGGATGAATATATTCGATGCCTTGGTTATAGCCAACTTAACCATGCCTTGGACAAATGGAAATATGAAAAGTTTTGTTGCATGCTTTCTTATACACCAGCAACATGCAACCCAGTCGCGTCAAATGATTGTCGCGTCAATGCATGTGGCGTGATAGGATCGGCCCCACTATGACCCCGGTCAATCCCTTTGTCATGGTGTAATGCTTGTCACGCCAAAATATTTAGCGCGACATAGTGCTTTGGTCGCGCCAAATATTTTAACGCGAATTTGGCACGACCAAAAGGAATGGAATTATGTTTCAAACAGGTTTTTTTTGTTTTTTATTAAAAAAGATTAAATTTTAAAAAAATCCCCTGTCACCAGGTGCACCAGAAATTGGCCTAGATACTGGTATTATCCTTCGTACAAACTGGTATACGTTGGATTTTGGCCCATAGAGACAGGCCTTAAGGAAACTATATAATGGCTCTCTTCAGATTTGCACTTAATCATAGCCCCTAGGGACAAAAACACGGCCATTTTCAGATCAGAGAAAAAAAAAGCAGTGAAAAGTCTGTCACACTGCATATTGACATAAAGGTCACATTCACATCATCGACACCGAAAGTTCGCTCTCATCTCCATTCCATGTTACAGTTCTATTTCAAGAGAACGAATACAACAGAAAATCAGAAATATAGTGGAGTACACTACAGGTGGTCCAGGGATGGGATCACTGCACCCAGCTTAATTTTCAGAAAGCCTCATGATCCTGAAACATTCAGACAGAGCACACCGATGTCATCTTCAACTCAAAAAAGATATATATATATATATATTAAAAAAAATACTGTTCATAAAGTGATGTTTAATCGGATGTCTACAAAGAGACTATAAAGTGATGGTTTAATTACTCTGTTCAGATTTGCACTTAACCATAAGATTTAGGCCCTAGCAGCAGAAACGGGCCGTTTTCAGAGAGAACGAAAGCAGTGTAAAGTCTGTCCCGGAACACTGCATATTGACAAAGTTCACACATTCACATCTCAACACCGAAAGGTCGTCTCGTCTCCATTCCATGTTAAAGTTGATGTTCACACATACAGAATGGCCATACACACATCGAACATCTCTATTTGACGAGAACAACACAACAGAAAATCAGAAATCTAGTGGAGTACACCACAGGTTGCCGGGACACCATGGACCCATGGTCCAGGGATGGACTCACTTCACCCAGCTTCATCTTCAGTAAGCTTCATGATCCTGAAACATTCAGACAGAACACATCGATGACATCTTCAGTCAAACAAAGCAAGCACTTTGGGAAAAAAAAATCGTGATCTGCAGGTGTGGCAACTGCTGAATCCTGTGCTAAGTGAGGAGCTCACCTTCTTGGGTGTGACGAAAGCGAGGAACTTGCTCTTGGGCTTGTCCTTGTCCTTGGACGACGGCGATGACGACTTGCCGTCGTCCTTCTTGCCGGAGCCGGCGGCGGTGAGGCCGTGCTTCCGGAGCTGCTCTCGCACGAACTTGTCGTAGATGAACGCGGCGCCCCTGAAGTTGGGGAGCACCAGCCACGCGATGAACAGCAGCTTCAGCTCGTACCAAATCGGGATCCTGAAATACAAGAAACAGAGTCCATTAATCCGACACAAATCTTCAGGTCAAGTTTTTACAAGAACCCAAAAGGATTAAGCCAAGATCATGGCTGGAATTATCAGTCAGTAAGGTGATTACCAGTAGATGAGGGATTCGAGGACCATCTCCATGAGCGTGATGAAGGAGTAGAGGATCCAGTAGGCGAGCCACTGCTCGTCGTCCAGCTTGGACGGGCTCTCCATCGCCTGCACCGACGCGTACAAGGGGTACAGGAGCATCACCGTTGGCCTGCAGGAACAAACAACAAGCAGCCAAATGGTTGCCAAATGGTTTTCAGTCACACTCGATCACAACTGATTTAACAAGAACCTGAAGACCGAAGCACGACAAAACCAAACAAGTAGTGAAGAAAAAAAAAATCAGATGCAGTGAAGCTGAATCATACCCTGCAAGGGAGTGGAGGTGAGTGAGGATCGTCCAGAGCTTGCCCATCTTCTACGACCTTCTTCTCAGCTGGTTGTGCTGTCGCTTGCAGCTTTCACTGGAAGGAGTAGCTCACTGGAAGGAGTAGCTAGAGATGATGGACGGACAGATGAGTGAGTGACCGTGAGTGAGCCAAATGTGTCTTTGCTTGAGTTTGGGTGATGTTTCAGGGAAGGGGAAGCTGAGGTTTAATATATATAGGAAATAAATCCTCTATGAAAGCACTGTAGTGTGACAGGGATAGAGGACACTTGGCGTGGCGCTATTGGAGGCTTGCTTGCTTTTGTCTCCGTATGATGGAGATGGGCAGGTGCACACGTGGCAACATGGTACAGCACCGACCAAGTCAGGTACTGTGTTGAATTTGGGAGTTGTTTGAGGCTTTGGATTGATGAGAGATCTAGGACATGGCAATGAGGTCAGAGGTCAGAGTCCATTTGATATTGGAAGGACAGAAAAAAAAATGGGGAACTGCGTCTGAAGATGCTTACGTATGGTCTTGGTTCATGTGGACTGGATGGCCAGAGAACATGGGAAACTGCACCTAGAGATGGTCAAGCTTCAGTTCCATGTGGATTCTCATGAAATCAGTAAAGTTAAACCAACAATCAGGTTAATTTTTAACTTTATGGAACTTTGCTTTTGCAATCTACGTGTATTTTGGTGGTTATCGTTTTTTAACAGTTCTAACTTTTTTGCCTTTCCAATGTGGATTTTTTTTGTTGAGGAATAATTTGGATTGTAAACATGTCGCCTTATTGTATCAATTTGGTGTAATTATTATGAAATAATAAAATCCCATCAAGCACCATCTCAGATAGGATGGGTGATTTCTCAAGCTCAGTCTGTATACAAACGCAGACACAATATTGTTTTATATAATTATTATTAATCAGATAATATTTACTTTGCATCATAAATATCATGTTTTGTAACTGGTTAAATTTGAGATTACGCGACTTTTAGAAAAAAGAGAAGCGTAACTTTTTGTTTGTAAGAAGGCAGTATAATCTTGCAGAAGAAAGTGTCTTATCCTCGGACACGAATTCATGATAGGCCTTGTTTTGTTGGAAAGTTGGGAGGCGTCAGGATTTCTGTAGCACACTGTAGCATTTTATTTGTATTTGTGCATTATTATTTAAATATTGACTAACTAGGTTTAAAAGATTGATTTCACAAAGTTAAAATTAACTGTGTAATTAATTTTTGATTTCATCTATATTTAATAATACGTATATGTATCGCAAGTTTGATGTTACGAAATTTTTTTCTTATATAGTATATTTTTCAGGATTTTATGTGGAACTAAAGAAGGCCATACGTGTGTCGAACACGGAAAACCCACGCACGGGTCGATATCGACTTTGGAACGGCCTTTCGCTGCTCACCACGAACTCGAGAATGACGCTGGCACACTCGCGGAGCCACGTACCCTATCCTGCCGATTGTGATTATTTTACGCGTATATAGTACACAGGCCCTTTATTTCGCTCGAAACACGCCGTCCAAGCACTGAGCGGCCGGTGAGGCCAGGCCACGTGACCGCGGCACGCGACGAGGCGCGTCGCCCGGAGCGGCGCACCGTCCCATCCCACCAGGCTTTGAGGCTCCCGGCAGGCCGGCCGGCTGGCAGGCAGGCATAAAGATACCGTCAGGTGCTCATGTAGGCCGGCCCGTACACGAGGCTCCCGCCCGCGTGACGCCGCCCACAGGAGCACGCGAGCTCTGCCCGGCCGACCCCGTGGAGCATCCGAGGGAGCGACCACCTAGCGGCCAGCGCACGCCATGTCTCCGTGATTACGTGGATTAATTAGAAGGTGGCAGTCCTTATCTGCCTGACGCGTGAGGCACTGTCAATAGAATTTCCTACACCCATAGACGAACCTGAAAGTGTCAAACAGAAGGTGGAGAGCAAACAGAAGGTGGAGAAAATTCCTAAAAAGGAGACTAAAACAAAAACTACCACTTGATGATAGTCACCCGATGGGCACAAGGAAAGTAAAAGAATATCGAGTCTGTGATTCTGCACTAATTTTATATTACCTCAGTCCATAAAAAAATGCAATTGTAGAACTAAATACACACGATAAAGGATAGATGATAACAATAATATAATAAAATGTTGTATCTCTAACCAGAACAATATGATCAATTATGCCAAAGCAATTGACAATTTTAATTCAGCTAATATATTGCCCGTCCTATCGCTACGGATCACGTTAAGTTTAACGTAACACTTTATCAACAAAGACATCATGTTGTTCCTAAAAAGTTAGACCATGTATCACATGATTTTTTGTAGGCACCATAACATATTGATTATTATTTCTTAATTACTAGTTTTTTATAATCACACATTACACAATAGCAAACATCCAATTCCTTGACTTCACACCGTTTTAACTTTTAAGGGTTTCACCAGGACCCTGTGAACTATCCTTCCTGCACACGCGAACACGATAGCAAGCATCAAATTCTCAAGCAGATGTGACTGGCCGAACGTAACACCATCTCTAGGATTAGGCTGTGAAGAATAGATGCAGGAATCAGTTGTTAAATGAACTTGCGATCCCTGTGGACACCGATATAGCATTGCTACTTGCATCAACGTCACAACATCGTGCATCTACATCTGTTTGTCATCGGGGAGTTTGACTGTTACTTCTTTGTAAAAAGGGATGTAGAACATTTGAAGCATCTTTAAAGCAGGTTTATTTATTTCAAAATTTATGGCATGTAATTAACACAGAACGATGCAATTAGACAATGCATTCATGCAAGCAAGCAAGACTGATCGGCACATATTGCAAGCTAGCTAAAGTGGACAGAAAATTGTACAACCTAGAAATTCAATTACACTAACACAAGAACTTTTAAACCTCTGGAGCTTATGACAGGGAGATCATCAAACAGATTAGGAAAATAACTTATAAACAGTTTCAAAGAGAAAATAATATTGCCACTTTTGTTAGATTGGGTAGGCCACACAACAACATGCATTTTAATCACACTTCCAGACTTCTCCATCTGAGACTCAAGATTCAGCGAGAGTTTTGCTATTCTCTAGTATCCTTCCAGCATTGATGAGCTTCAAATCCATGACAGTTTTTGGAACTATTTCTTTATTCTGTGAACATTTATGGAAAATAGTATCCAACATAGAGAGAGTCCACAAAGGTTCTTAGAGGACTGAAATATGCTAGTAGCTACACAAAAATATTCTGAGGAAATGCCGAAAATGAAGTGTTTGAAAACATTAATGACAGAGAATAAGGCGATCACTAAAGAATGTTAACTCCCAGTTCTGGAAAACATTAATGACGGAGAATAAGGTTATCATTCATCACAATTCACAAGGAAAACCCCTGAAATATGGTTGATTGTGTTATGATTGTCTCCTTATTGCGGTGAACTTTTCATAGTCATTAATCATTCACAAATTAGACCTGAAGCTTCTTGCCACCTCTGAATTCTTTCAGTTAAGACCACTAGAATTGGTGTCAACCTCACCCAACATAAACAGCAGCCCAGTTTCACAAAATCAATAGCGTTTACTTGTGGAACTATAACACAAATATGGAAGAAAGAGGTCATACCTGTCACATGCAGATGCACTTTGTGTTTCTAGGACAAGCTTAATGCAGTCCTAGTTTCTAACAGTTCTGCAAGATATATAGATCTATTGCTTAATAATTGATTTTATTTACTCACTGAAAATAACATTGAAACAGGTATAACCATGTCAAATAAAGGTACCTGTTGATCATCATCAACTAAAAGTAGGCCAAGCATAGGATGGCTAAGAAACTGCAGGGTCATGAAGAAGTCTGGAATCTTATGCATTATTTCACTGCGTTGAAAAAGAAAACTTGTCCGCAAATTCCATTTGGTAGATTCCTCTGCAATATTGTCACAGACAAGCCGCATGCACATAGGAGTGGCCAATATGTCCTCATTGCGGGTCAACAAGAAACTAGTCAACATTTCAAACCAACCTACAGAATTTTGTGGGCCACTGCCCACTGCAGTGAAACTGCAAGTGTGCAACAACTAACATTTGCTGCGTTCTGTAAATCAGTAACATCATTACATCATAGCAAAATGTGTAACAGCCAAGAGAATGTTTGCCACTTCGTGATCCAGGGATATCAGTGGAAGCCTGATCTTCCATGTACATTACAACATCCAAGATCAAATATTCATACAAAGTTAATATCTCCAAGTCAGATTCTGGAACAACCAAAAGACCAAATAGCAATGGTTAGTCATTTGTTTGCTTCCAGCTGGGAGGCTGCCTGCTTGTTCTGCCTGATTGACCTTGGCACAAACGTAAGGCCACGAGAGCGACGGTGACCAAAGGTTACGCTTGCAGGTGTAGAATCCGCTGTGCTCAGCTTTGATACAGCAGAGGTGAGCTCATCAATCTTCTGTTCGACCTCCATTTCATTCTCCTTGGCCTCCTTATGCTTCTGCTTGCTTTCTTTTGATTCAATATGATCATGTTGCTTCGGCCGATATCTCCAGTTTGTCTTCCTTGCACCTTTTCCATCGACGTCCATAGAATTATCCCTTGTCTCTTCACCCTTGTGAGCAGTCTGCCTCCTCTGGGACTTTTGCCGCTGACGCTGGGAGGCCCGTGCCTTTTTGAAGAACTCAAATGATTTGGGAAATTGATGCTTATCGATGAGATGTTGCTGCCGACTCTTGTAACTCTTCAATTTCATACCGCAACCCTCCACCAAACACTCGTACTGTTATGAAAAGTTGCAGGTATCAAGATATATGGTGATTGTGAGAATAAATAGCACTTATGTAAATTTGCAGAGAGAACAATGCTGATGGTACATAAAAATCTTATAAGCAGTGTCAGAAACCTAGGGTGACTGATTCTGATTTTAATACTAGAGATGATTTGAGCCGATCAGTCTACGTTCTACAAAGACGCTATACCTGAAATCCGTATCTGTAAGTTTTTCTAAAATTTAAGTAACCCATTTGTGTAACTGATAAATCAACATATGTCCATTACCATTGGAAAACCACGGGCAACTTTTGCTTGGAAATACGAGTCGTGTGCCTCAGAAACATGGATGCTCAGCAACCTTGAAGTTGGATAAACTCGTGAACATACAGAGCATGAAGCAGTATGGCGAGTGACATAGTGGTCCTCAAATTTCTCCAAACAATCTAGATGGGCGCCACAACCAGCAATCGGGCAAAACACTGTGCTGCAAGAGTTTTTAAACACATGAGAAAATGAATCGGAAAAAATGGAATATGGGAAAGTACTCAATGCAGTACATAGAACACAACATCCTGATGTTAGGAGAGTTCATTCCTTGTGTTACGAAAGAAGGCTTTTGGCCTTGAAACTGGTGACAAACATGCCTCTCAATCTATCCTAAGGGCCTCTGGTTAAGTTTAAATATACTTTTCCTTCAGCGTTGCAGTAGGAAACTATCTTGAAGATGAATGGGCAATGTCTGGTTCTAGTTATACAGAAGGCACTACCATATTCTTCTGTATTGGTAAGACCAACCTATGTGACAAGTGAAAACAAGCATAATACATTGAGAGCGTTCATGTAGAGTACTCCTCAAAGGAGTGTCCCAAAGACAAAAACTCAGGGCAGTGGGAAATAAAGATAATATGCTGATCTAGAAACTAAATCCTTGAGTAAGAGAACAAGCTGTATTTGATAGCTGCCAACCATTCTAGAAGGGAAGTAAATGATGCAACTTCACTAACACCTTTTATGGGATGGATAGGTTGGCATGATGAACTATTTTGTCCTTGTGTTTCCTGCTACCGGCAGAGTGTGCGTTGGGACAGGGCTTGTATAGGTGGTGCCATATCTTCCATTTGCCCTCTTTTATTAGTCATATATGAGGCAAAACTTCTTCTAAATTGTAATGGACATAAAACTGCAGTTAGCAGGCATCAGGACCTTAATGGTTACCTATCATCACAATTTACAAATTCATGAACCCCCACACCCGGCCCACATAGCAAATTCATAGTATAGCACAACCATGCCACAAAAGGTTTTCATTTCTGAAATTGTATTGTGAATGAACATAGCAAATGCATGCATCTGATGCAGAAACATAATCCGCAATAATCTCAGGCATGGCCGAGTAGCTTCTACTTGCCTTTTATCAGTGACATGGAAACTAGACAGAATTTCAGCATAATAATTATTAGATACATCATGGTGTTATATCCACTAGAGTCCCTACAATGGATCCTCAATGTCACAAAAGGCACGTTCTTACCATGTGCTGGCCACTTCCATCTTCTCAAGCTGGTTGCGGTCATCTTCAGAGAGGTCCAGGGCAAGCTTCATGGCAAACAGGAAAACAAAAAGTAAGGAGAAATTTTGCGCAAGCCTTGCACAACGAAATGAATCAACAGGCTGACGGGAGCATCTATAAATTTCAGATCATCGAGGGTGCTCTTATCATGGTCACGCAACACGAATGGAATTACACCTAGCATCAAGTTACTGATGTCAACAGCCAGAGCTCTCCGCAACTTCAGCCCTATGGATCTGGATCAACCGCCCTACAGTACAGAGCACCAGGACCCGTGCAAGCACAGCCAATCCAAATCCCGAGAAACATCGCCGCCGGCAGTTTCGTGCGGGAAATCAAGGGCGCCGCGCCGCGCCGCGCCGCTACCCCTGCGCTAAGATCGGCTTGCCCGCATCGGAATTGGCATCGGCCCCCAAATGGCCATGGGAACACCGAACACGAATCTCCTCAGGCATGCCGTACCGACGCGTCCGCAACAGGAACCAGCGTGCCGTGCGTGAAGCGGGAGGCAGGATAAAGGGGTGGGGAAAAGGGAAGGGAGATTAAGACGTACGTGCTTGGCCAGGAGCTCGCGCTCGAGGTCCCCGGCGGCGAAGAAGGAGTCGTCGGGGGCGAGCCGCCGCCGCGCCGCCAACCAGAACCCTAGCTCCGGCCCTGTAACCGCTGCCGCCTTGGGCGCCGCATCCTCCATGGCGTCGTCCGGCTTCTGCTGCATCCTTCCTGTCGATCCGGGCCCCGGTCCTCACCGAGCCTCCGCTCGCCGCGTGAGGCGGAGAGAGGTGGGGGAGAGGGGAGGAATCGACTGGTGCTAATTCGAATGGAATTCGAATTCGAATTCGCAATGCTGACGCCGGCGAGGAGAGAGATGGGGTCTCTCCTCCGTGCGCGTGTGAGCCGATGGGGATGGGGAGGAGAGGCCGATCCGTTCGTGGGCCACCCGTGCTCTGCGAAAAAGCGGTCCGAATGACGCTGATAAGTGGCCTCGTTTGGCATCAGGGGCAGGTTGTTAGCCCAGGGACACGACTGATCTAAGGCCCTCTTTAGGGCCCGTTTGGCACAGTACCTTCTTGCCTTGGTTTTATTTGTTTAAGCTTTTAACCATTTTTTAAACTACTAGTTTTGAAACTTTTCAAGAGCCTTTGGCATCTGACTTTCAAGAGCTTTTTCGATTTGAAAGCTCCAAAAGATCACAAAATCCAAGCACACAGGACCTGAATCTAGACATTCTCCATCATTTTTTGGAACCTCCCATGCCACTTTGCTTGGCATGAAAGGTATGAACCTTTAGCTATGATAGCCTTGAGCTCCTTCAGAAGTTCCACTATTTTTTTTTGTTACCATGAGGTTGGAAGTGCTCTCACAAAGGGCTGGTGGTTTTGTGCACAACCTTGAATATTATTTATAGAAGTCCCATGGCACATTATTATTTCACAAGAAGTAGTTGAGATTTGGATCTTTGGGATCCTTGAGATTTTTTTTTTCCCTCAAAGTTTTCTTAGTTCTTTTTAGGGTGGTCTGCGTTATTGTGTCATAGAATCCCTTGAGCCCATGGCTTCGGTATACCGTTGACCCTTGTCGATGGCGTACTTGGTGATATTGGGTATGCTATGCCGAATGCCACCCAATTTCAGCATATTTTATATTTTTTAGGAGCACCAAAAAAGTGAAATAATCATGGTTTATTGAACACGAAAGAGTCTTTCAATGCAATGCCTTGTTAAAATTATACACCTCACTTTCAAAAAAAAAACAATACACCTCAAGCCTTATGATAGGTTTCCCCTATAAATAAAAGTTGCAGCCTTTTAATTACAAAAAAGTGTACACTAAGGTCACTCTTAAGCTCTCCCCTTGACTTGAAGTGCCTCAACCACTTCTCAAAGCTTGTTATTCTTCCAGGGATTCAAGGAGCTCTAAATGAGCCAGAGAAGACTAAGGCTGCTTGAATTTACATAATGATTTGTGACTATATATTTATGATACATATGTTACTATAGCTTATGATGTATTTGTCATATTGTGATAGTAAATCACTTGGAGAAGTTATATTAAATAAATCACATTAATTAATTATCATTAGTTTCGTTTTTGTAACGTGTCACTTTTATAATTTTGGACATCACCTCCAGCTAAGCATCATTCTGCTGCAAACTTTCCATGTCTGAGTAGAGGACCATTAGATCTTTAAATTGAGGGCGGTAGCTCTTATGGTGCTGATGAAGCTTCTTGTATATGCCTATATGACAATAAGATGCTGTCTGAATGTCGAAAGCAAGGTTAGCCAACTTACCTGGGAAAACTGCAAGCACGCTGGTCGGCGTTTGTCTTTGCTTGTCGTCCTAGTCTTGCTTCATGCGCTCATCAGGTGCTCGATTGAGATATGCCATTAACGCAGATTGTAGTATATATGTTGGAAGTTGCATGGCCAATAGAGAGCAGGGCCGAGATGACAAGCAAGACTACGAAAAAGTTCACAAAGTTCCATCCTACAGTTTTTTGGGGGCAATCTGACACTTGTCGTGAATTGGATAATGGTGCTTGATGAATCACCTGTATATAAACGTGATTTCCAACAATCAGAGGCGACAAAAAAGAGAAAATAAGATTTTTTTTTCCACTGTAAACTGTGGGCTTCGATCGCTTGAATGCTACCCCGCAAATGGGATTGGTCCAAATACCATTATGAAACCATGTCTAGAAGCTACTCTCTTCATCTTGTAATACAGTGTATTTTAGTTTGTTCTAAGTCAATTTAGTTAAATTTTAATCAAATTTATAGCAAAGAATATTATCATCTAACACATTAAACAATTAAATTATAAAAATATATCTCATAATAAATCTAACTATACTTATTTGATATCATAAATATTATAGTTTTTTTTATAAATTTAGTCAAACTTATAATAATTTGAATTAGGACAAAGCAAAATATATTGTATTTTCAATACAGAGGGAGTATAATACATTCTCACCCTTTACTTTTCCTTGAAATCATCTTTTATATATGGACTTGTTGCGACTATTTTGGTCCTAGGCCCGTAATGGTAGATGAAGATTGAGCCTAGGAGTAGACACCAATAGGAGAAGAACAATGGGAGATGAGGATTAAGCCTAGGGGCAACATGGTCATAGTCTCAATCATTTGTGGGGTGAAATTCTAGCAAATCCCACTTTTTACAATGGCAAAATTCCCATTTACTCGTCGAAAACACTAGCGTAGTTTGGCTGTGTCCAAACACTAATTTTTTTTTTGGTCGTGTTGGCGGTGTAGAAGTACAATGCACGTTCTTAAAAACTATATTTTGGCGCCTAGCTATAGCTAGCGCTAAGCAACTAGCACCTAGGAGCTTAGTGCCGTGACCCGTGAGTTTCTACTACGTGAGCAAGCAAAGAATCACCGCTTTTCGTTAATCTTGTATATAGTTACCACTGAGTATGCAAATGCATCCTCTTGAATAGATCACGTAGCTAGCTTACTGAGCCTAGCTGACCTCGGTGCACGGCTAGCTCGATATTGTTGCCAAAATGGCCGCCGCCGCACAATTCAACGCGACCGCTGGACTCCTGCTGCGGTTCAACAAGACATGGTGCGCCACCCCGGATGCCACGCTGGTTGCTAACTTCACGGTGTCCGGCGACCTGGCCGAGCGGCTCATGGTGACCACGACGGTGCTCATGACCGTCCTCGGCGCCGCGCTGTTCGCGGCGTGCCTCGTGGGGCGCATCTCCGGCCGGCACCGCGGCGGGCAATCGTTGGCGACGCGCCTCTTCTTCCGCGCCTCCTTCGCGCTCTTCCTGCCCTTCATGTCCTACATGTTCTCCCAGGCGCGCAGCGAGGGCGCCGCCGCCCGCGCGAGCCTCATCCTCCTCTGGATGCTCCTCGTGGAGCTCCTCCGCAAGAAGGTGTCCACCATGGTGGCGCCGGCGGGCGACGCCTTCGCGCAGGGCGTCGGGCGCTACTCCTTCTTCGACGCCGTCGAGGAGGCCGCTCGCGTCGTGTGGATCGGCTACCTCATCTACTCGTACGTCCACGGTGCCGCCCTCAAGTCCGCCTTCGTCATCCTCTGGATCTTCAGCGTCGTCAAGCTCTGCAAGCGCGCCATCTGCATCGAGAATGCCAAGCGCTCCTCGACCTCGCCAAGAACGCCAGCCTCGTCTCCGGCTACATGGCGCAGCTCGTCCAGGCCGATCGGCAGCTTTTTCGAGCAAGAGGAAGTGTCCTCAGCAGATGCAACTACGTGGTGATGGGGGAGAGCCAGCTGGAAAGGCACAAGACGCCCTACGGGTTCCGGCTGCCAGAGCTCGACGACATTCTCGCCGTCGTCCCAGCTGGGGCGTCGTCCGAGACGACGACGACGAAGCTGATCAGGGTGTGCGACGTCTGGAACCTTGCTGACAGCGACCTTCTGTTCCCGCACGACGAGAACCGGAAGCGGAAGCTGCAGGACACGTGCCTCGGCCTCGCCCTCTTCAAGCTTCTCCGGCGAAGGATCGAGGGCCACCACGTGGTGGAGGCCGCCGGGGCGGCCGGGAGAAAGCAGGCGCGCGCTGTCGTGCGCGACGGCCTCCTCGGCGAGCTCGGCGTGGAGCGGGCCTTCGCCGTGGTGGAACAGGAGCTGACGTTCCTGGAGGAGTACTACCAGGCCATCATCCCGCTGGCGCTGCCCCGGCCGCACCTCTTCGTCGCCAACTTCGTCTTCTCCATCCTGTTCGTCGTCCTCTACTGCGTCGCCGTGATGCTCGTGACCGGCAATGGCGACATGTTCCGCGTGCTGGGTTCCTTCTTCCACGGCCTCGTCGGCGTGTCCACGGACATGGTGCTCCAGTACAGGTGCTTCCCGCACCAGACGTCGGTCCTCGTCGGCATGGTCCTCTCCTCCTCTGATCTCATCGTCACCTTCCTCCTCACGCTCACCCTCCTCGCCGTCGAGACGTACGAGTTCGTGCAGTACCTGATCTCCGACTGGCACCTCGCATCCGTGCTCTGCAGCTATGGCCGCCGGAGGCAGAGCAGCCTCCGCCGGGCCGTGAAGGCCGCCCTGTGGATCAAGAAGCGCTCCAAGCCCGTCATCAAGGTGCACCAGTTCACTGTGCTCAAGCTCCACCAGCTCCATCCGCGGCGGGTCTGGATGCTGCTCTCGCGCCTGCTCAAGAGGCGCCTCGTCGGCCTCTCCGACGCCGTCATCACCGTGCAGGCCAAGGCCGCGGCCCTCAAGGACGTCCTCGACGACGAGAACGCCGAGGACGGCCAGTTCAGCAACGACACCAAGGCGCTGCGGCGTGGCGGCTTCCAGCACCTCGAGTGGGCGTGCGACCAAACCGGCGGCGCCGCCACCGTGATCTTGGTGTGGCATCTCGCGACGACGCTACTGGAGGCGAGCGACGGCGGCGGCAAGAACCGCCCGGCCGTGCCACCCGCCGGCGAGGCAGCCATGACGCTGTCGAGGTACTGCGCGTACCTCGTGGCCTACGAGCAGAGGCTCCTGCCGGACGACCCGACGTGGACGGAGAAGGCGTATCGCGACATCAATGCCGAGCTCGCCGGCTTCTTTCAGGGCTGCGGCACCTGCAGATAGACGGACCGTCGCAAGCGGCTGATGGCGGCGGGGTTCAGCCTCGAGGACCTTAAGGTGTTAACGGCGATGGAGAAAGGCGTGATGCTGGGCAAGGCGCTCGAGCGCGAGATCGGCGCGCCGCCCGTGCACGGCGAGCGGGTCTGGTCGATGCTGCTGGAGCTCTGGGCTGAGCTGCTCGTCTTCGTGGCCCGCTCGCCGGCCGGGGGGGCGGACGCGCACGCGCTGGCGCTGGCCAAAGGCGGCGAGTTCGTCACGCATATCTGGGCCATGCTTACCCACGCCGGTGTCGAAGCTTACGTCCCTGACCACCGCGACACCAGCATTCAGTACACCGACATCCCCATTTCAGCCGAGGGTTCAGCCGTGTAATGCAGATTATGGTACCCAAATGAACATGTGGTCGGCCAATTTTCTTCTTCTTGTTTTTTCTTTTCTTTTGCGTCCTTTGTTCATATGAACTTCATTTTTGCGGTCCTTGGCGCGAATAATTGTCCGCGCGGCAGTATCGACTGACAGGAGTCCGTCACGGTTTTCTCAGTTATTTTTTTCTCCTTTTATTACTTTTTCCTTTTTTATTTGATTTTCTGCTTTTTTTTTGTATTGAGACCGACCCATTTCTCTTCTTTGTATTTTGATTTGAAGTGTAACTGTAACTTTTCAAATTGCAAAACTGTTGGCAATTAAATTGGGCTAGACAAATTTTAAGAACATGGAAACACATTTGATAAAGCGTGCACTCTTCGTCTTCCGCGAAATCTCACACACTTCTCATCTACTCTCTTCCCCCAATTTTCTCACCCACCAAATCACCGGCAGCTGCAACAAGAGCTAGACCGACGCCTGTACTGCTTCTAGGGCAGCTTGTGATGGGAGTTTCCCCTACGCACGCGGGCCACTTGGCTATGACCTGCCTCCATCTCCGATTCGTTGAGGGCCGCCATCAACCTATGTGCCCCGTCTCCCCGCGACATCATGATCTAGCTAGAAGAATAGGTTCATGGTTTGAGTTTGAAAAGTCTTCGAAAATGTATTTTCAATGTGTTTGAGAGTTTCCAAAATTTGGAATGTTCTAGAATATAGTCTGAAAAGGTGTTTAAAATTCTATTCTGAAATAAAAGTTTTTTCTTTTTTTTTACAAAAAAGTCTAATTTTGGTCCCTCAATTTTCGCGAAAATCTGGTTTTCATCCCTAAACTTCAAAACTGGATAAACATATCCCTCAACTATTGAAACCTTGTAAATTACGTCCCTGGCCTGGTTATGAGCGGTTTTGAAGGCAGTTTTGTATTTTTTATTTATTTTGGCATCTTTGAAAAATCATAGTAAATCATACAAAAGTTGTAAAATAAAAAATCCAATTTTGTTGGACTCTAGATAAGTAGATCTACACAATAAATATATAATATTGTATACTTTAGTACAAATTTTTTGTTATAGCTTTAGATATATGATTTTTTTGTAATTAATTAGAATAATTCATATCTACAGTTTTTATGGTCCAAATGTGGTGAAATTTTTTATTTTGAGATGATTATTGTATATTTGAACTATGATAAAAGTTTCATACTCGTTGGATCATGTATAACTTAATTATAGATTTATTTAGATTTAACAAGCATAAACCTAAATAAATCTATAACAAAGTTATAAGTCATCCAATGAGTATGAAATTTTTAATAAAGCTCAAGTATACAATGATTAGCCCACCATAAAAATTTCACCACAATTGGACCATAGAAAATTCATCTATAAATTATTCTAATTGATTATAGAAAATCATAGCCCTAAAGCTAAAACTGCATCTATAAATTATTCTAATTGATTATAGAAAATCATAGCCCTAAAGCTAAAACAAAAACTTTGTACTAAAGCATATCATATTATATATTTACTGTGTAGATCTATGTATCTAGAGTCCAATAAAATTAGACTTTTATTTTATGATTTTCTATGATTTACTATGATTTTTCAAAGATTCAACTGAAATAAATAAAAAAGAAAAGAACAAAACCGCTCATAACCAGGCTAGTGACGTAATCTACATGGTTTCAATAGTTAAGAGATGTGTTTTATCCAGTTTATCAGTTCAGTGATGAAAAACGGACCTTTAAAAAAGTTGAGGGACCAAAACTAGATTTCTCCCCCTTTTTTCCCTTCCTTCTCGTTTTCGGCCTACTATCTGCTTTTGGCTCAGCCATTTGGCCCAGCTCCCAGGAGGCCAACTCTGTTAGCCCAGTGCGTCCTGTTAGGCCGAGGCGCGCAACAGCAGCCTTACCAGCACACCGGCCCGGTTAAGAAAGAATGAAAGGATTAACTTGTCAACTCTATTCAAGTGTGGAGACAAATATTTTTGGAAACCTACTCTATTCAAGTGTGGAGACAAATATTTTTGGAAACCTCTTACTCACACCTTCTGTTACGTTGGATGCCTTTGCTTCTTCCCAATTTTTCTCACAACTTCTTCATCTCGAGAACAACGAATAAAGGCTCCCATTCTTGAAGATGATCTTGACATTCTTCGAGTACCAGGTAATTCAGTATGTTCTTTAACTTGGGGGCACATAACCCTTTTTTCACAATCTAGCTAGAATTTGCAACAATGAACAACCGATTACCAAGTTCAAAAAAAAAAAAAACAACCGATTACAGATGTTCCCAATCTAGAAGTTGCAGTTGTTTCTTTTTAGTTCACTATTGTTGGAGATAGTAGGAACAAAAGAGCTAAAATAATGTCGGCGGACCTAGGCGGCATATGTGTAGGCTATACAGAGATACTTTAAGGCCTGGGCATGCAACTAGGTTCACTATCCTCTTAGCGTGAGGATTTTTTTTATTTTTAATCCTTTTTAATCAATATTCTAAAAATATACCGTATTAAAATATATTTGCATGCTATATCCTTTTCGTCGTGCCAAAGCAGACGACGCGACCAAACCACTGTGTCGCGCCACATGCAATGGCATGACAGGGTCGCCACCGTGGCGGATAGCGTTGACTGAGGCCCACCTTGTCGCGTCACATGCAAATATTTGCATGCCATATCCCTTTAACGCGTGGCCAGCAACTATTTTAACGCGTTCACCGCCCTCCGCTGCATGCCGGAGGTCTCTTTGCCACTTGATGTGCTGCATTTTTCTTTGTGTAGAGTATATTGCGTGACAATTTATCTAGACGGTGTATGCAAGTGTATATTTTAAATATTTTATGAATTTCAAACGAATGTTGCAAGTGTATATTTCAAATATTTTATCAGTTTGAAACGCATGTTGCAAATATTTTTATTAAGATGTTGCTTAGAGAAACATATTAACTTCTACCACATCAAAAAAAGTAAGTTATAAAAATGCATACCTTAATATTTCTAGTGGACTTTATATGATGTCTATTATTGTACTTTTGTATAAATTAGATCAAAATTGGGGTGATTGACTTACGACAAATAGAAATATACTATATTTTAGGATGTAGGGAATAATTCATATTCTTGTTTCTACACAAGAAGCAAAAAAAAAATGTTATATGCAATAAAATGATGTTTTTTCTTGATGTGTTGATATCTAACTAGCAAGGCCTATACGATCCATTTGGCACAAGTGAGATAGGTAGATTGTTCATCAATGTAGACTAATTATAAAGGATAGCATGAACATATCCTAGTAAATAAAAGATTAGAGGACGACGCGTTAGTGCGAGTGACAAGAGCGCGTCGTTCGCTCGCTGCCGGCGCATGTTCGAGCCCCAGGCTCGACCTCCGTCCCTCTCACCAGGGTTATATCCCCAAATATATTTGCAGATATCCTCAGGCGCCTATGGACCACAAAGGGAAGCGACGCGCTCGTTGCTAGCGGAGTTTGAAGTCTTCGTGAATCTCTTGGAGGCGTGTGCTGGTATAGGTTCTAGGTCTAGCGTGCGCTCTAGGTGGCGTGTGTAGGGTGTCGCGTGTGTTGTGTTGGGACGTATGTTCGTTTAGATACTACAACTTGTACTCTGAGGAATAAAAAAAAGTAAATAAAAGATCAAATGAGACCATATATATCAATATAGTCTATGCATGATAATATAAACCATGATTTTATTGAAAATCTTAAAGTAGTGCTTTAATCTCAATAAAAGAAGAGAGTAATAGAGAAGAATGGTCGTGCTTTACTCTTGTATGCCGATTGGGTGCTATAATTAGCAAGAGTGTGTGGTTGCATGAATTGTACCAAGTCGCGCCATATGGGTTGGTGCGACAGGGTTGTCGCGCCATTGCATATGGGGTTGGCCTCGGTCAACTCTGTCCGCCATGGTGGGCCCCTCTGTCGCGCCATTGCTGTGGTGTGCCAAAGTGGTTTGGTCGCATCATCTGCTTTGGTGCGACGAAAAGTGATATGGCATGCAAATATGTTTAGATGCGGTATATTTTTAGAATATTAATTAAAAAAGGATTAAAAATAAAAAAAATCCTTAGCGTGATCGGATCATGCGGCCTCCAGCACCACACGACGCTGTTGCTGGTCCCGTGTCATGTACCGGACACGCGAATTAGAATCTCATCTCTAATTCTCTATTGACCAACACGTCACACCAAGCTAGCTACCTGTAGTCAAGCTCGTGCGTGCTCTTTCTCCGTGATGATATAATTGCTAACAAAATATGTATCCCAGCACTTATAGAAAAGCAACACAGATGCAAATATGCAACTGAATGTATGCAACTGAATGTACACATACTATAACACGATTAAGCAGTAAATGATGCTCTATCATTTTTAAGTAACATGACAGACTAAGATAATTTAACTTGCTATAATGGGAATACGTACCCTAACAAAAGCTAGCAAGTTAGACTGTACACTATGCTAGAACTAGAGAGGCTCATCTCAGTTGGCAACCTCTACCTCCACATCGATTTCACTGTCAAAACCAGCGACTTCATCATCAAAATCAGCAAACGCCTCCTCCCACAGCTTGCTGGCGATGTACTCATCGGCTCATCGCTGACAGTGACATAGCCTGCATTGGCCTCGTACTCGCTGCGCACCCGCTCACAGAACCTCATCCGCGTGTCATGCTCGTCCTCGCGTGGTCTTTGAACGCCAGCTTGATGTCTTCCAGCGTCGCGTCAGGGTCGGCGCTCAGGGCCTCGAACGCATAGGAATCGGTGAAGGGCACACGCTCTAGAGGATACTTCAGGAGACATTGCACCTCGTGCGGCGGCAGCAGGCCAGCAGCTTGTAGGTCTTGATGTACGCCAGGGACGTCATCCCATCCTGTTGTGTTGAGGGTGGAGGGCCTTGTTGTCGATAGCCTTTAGAATGTCTGTAAACTCCGCGCATATATGGTCTGTAAACTCCACCCTGTTGTTAATGATTTCATCAGATTGCAACAAAGCCCATCAATTGTTAATGAATTCAGCAAGCCCAGTACGCAGCCTAGCACAGTCAACCCCGCAAACTTGACATTCGACGCCTCAACCACGGACCACGCTTGGCGTACCCGAGCGGACCACCCCAAATCCCCTCTTGAGCAATAGAACCGTGGCCGCACAACTAGAGCAACTCTAATAGTTCGGCAATTAGGTTAGGCATCCTTGTTTTTTGGCAAAATCTTAAAATATCCTATCCAATAGTTTGGTAAATGGTCTTGACATTTTTAGCAAAGTCGTAAATAGTTGGTCATTCCGCGCATATATGCACACGTGCAATCCGCTTGGCATACTCCTCTCGCGATATTTCTCCTCCTGTGCACCTCCTCCGGCTCGCTGTCGTATTCTTTCCCACGAGCTATACCTGGGAATGGGAACTGGTGGTGCCGCGACCAAGGGCAACGAGCAAAGGAAATCGCGCGCGAGACCAGGGGCGATACGCAAAGGGAAAGCTCACGCGAGTCCTCTACCACACGAAAGGAAGAAAACGTGGGGAAATAATGTGGGTCCATAGTTTTTATTTTTGTAAAGTGAATAATAGAAAACTATTAGAGATTGATTCTTTTTATCTTTGCCATATTAATTTAGGAGTTGGCAAACCACAAACTCCGATGTTTTGCCAAGCGGAAAATAGAAAATTAATGAAGTTTCTCTTACCTGCCTCTACAAGCGCCAGGCCCGATGTGCATTCAAACCCCTGCCTCTCGGATGGCGCTTGTGTTGTGTTGTGTGCTCGACGCCTCGACCCTGACCCCCTGAAGCCTCAAGGCTTCATGACTCACTCGTCCTATTGACCCGGCATCTGGGTCCCTCACCAGCGCACCACCCGGTGGCAGCCGTACGCTAACGGAATTATGTACATATATTGCTGATTTCTATGAATTTTTGGTAGATCAGGAATACCTAAACTCGAATAATAGAGTACCTGCATTTGTGGGTAGTGATTTTTTTGGCTAAAATCTGTAGCATTTTTATTTCCTGAATTACCCCGACCCAAAAAATTCGGGTAACCTGAACGCCCACGGTTCAAGCGTTAGTGGTGGATGAAACAATTTACCATGTATCGTGTTTCCGTATCATGACCCAACATTCTAGAATTTGGCTACTATGATCCAACCAAACCTTCAGAGGTTGTTTGTTTAATGGTTTCTAAGGCTAATAAGTTGGTTGATGTTGTGTTTTTGTTTTGGGAAAAAAGTCCACCACAGTTGATAAGTCAGGCTAATAAGTTCAAGCGAACATGGCCATACTTAGTTTTTATTGTTGTCAGCTGACGGTGGCCATGCCAACATAATGGCCATCTTGTGCCATCTTGAGTGCGTAAGGAAAGACATCTATGATGCCCACGGTTTGCTCATCGAAGTTGTATCATCATAAGCACGGATGTGTGAAGCGACTTCCACGACGTGGGTTTTTGGTCATAGATTCATCACAGAACTAAAATAGTGACGAATTTTGCGCCTTTTGTGACAAAAACAGTTCATCATAGTAGATCATGTCTCCACTAGTGTATTGTTGTTTGCCTCTTATGATTTTTCTTGTTTAGTTATATTATCGAGTCTATTTTTTCATATAAATGATGACTCTCCGGTCTAATTCATTTAGAAATGCTCAAATATTTTTTAGCTAAAACAAGATATAGCCACAACGAGATCATTATATAGTATTCCTCTTAGAAATTGGGCAAAAAAGAAACAACATTCACCGCAACCAAAACCATTCACTCTTTCCTTCTAGTCTTCGACAACCGCCATCAACCCTAGGTAGCCTAGCCGCTGCTGTCGAACTCCATCACGTCCCTCGATGGCTCACTAGGCTGGAGGTTGTGGAGGGTGCGGAGGGCATGGTGGCCAGCTCCACCACGTGCATGGCTGGGGGTAGCAGACCCCGAGGTGACCTCGCAGGTTACACGGCCGACATCGTAGCGTAGCGCCGGCGTGCACAAGTAACCCCGCACCAGGACAACTAGGTGGGTGGGAACCCAAATCTAGCTGCTCCCTCACCAGTGTTCAACCCTAAGAAGGCCAAGAATGCTAAGGAATTACATATTCCTCCCTCTTCTTTTGGATCTGTGTTTTTAGAGAATGTGTCTATGCCTTCTGGATCTAGTAGAAGTGAGAATTGGATTTCGTGCTTTAGTCTGGATTTGTTTGCATCAAATAATTAAATACAACTCTTGTTTCTACTTGTTCATCAACTTCATGTTTCAATCTGGTTCATTTTGACCAAATAGTAGAGCCAATTGTTAATTAAGGTCATGCTTCAGAGACAATAGACGTTAGTATTGGTGCCATATGAAACTATCCCACGAGGTCCTAATGTATCCCCACGAGTTATCTATGGTGTCTTTAGTTATCCATGGCTCTGCTTTTTGGTAATTGACTATGGTTATCCTCATGTAATTGACTATCCTTATGCATACAACTATATATAATTAGTTATTGCTTCATGTCAGTATTCATTCTTTATGGCATATTATCTAACTAAAGAGATCAAGGATATTTCTAAGTGTCTAAGCTAGAGAGTGAGCGTGAGAGAGTGAGGTGAAGCTCCAAATGGTGTGTGCGTGTATGAGTGCCTCCCTCGCTTTTATTGTGGGGAGAGGTCGGTTTGGGGGAATATTCCCAAAACATTTGTCTACCCCTGCTATTATCATGAAACCCATGAGGCTTTTTAGACGTTTCCATGTCTTGGGTGATTCCAAGATAGAACAAATTCACATATTTGCTTATCCTTCATTCTAGGATCAACTATCATTCTAGAGTGTTTTGATAGTTTTCCAAAATAAAGATAAGTTCCTCAAATGATTCTCTCTATCATTCAATGTGTATGATTACCTCACTAAAGGCATTTTTGTCTTTCTTTTCATATTCTATAACTAAGGCTTTTGAGTAGAGTTTTTGGGTAGGCATGAAAGTGGGCATACTTGCATCACATATATTGCTAAGTGAAAAATGGAACCACAAGGAGATATAAGTCATACACTTTGATTGAGACGTGCAAGTGTGTGGATAAAAGTTTGTCTATGGAAGGGTGCATGTTGTACGCAACTGTCATTGTAAGAGTCGGCAAGTTTTATTTATGGGTATACATGTGTCTCAATCATGAGTGCATGACCATAATCTCACTTAGGTCATAAACAATTTGACGAAGCTCAATGATCAAACAAGTAGCATATGATTGTGGTTTGCAGAATTGGATATATACTTCATCATCAAAATCAGAAAACGCCTCCTCCCACAGCTTGTTGGCGATCCCTTCATTATGAACTTCCTGGCGATATACTCATCGTTGATAGTGATGTAGTCATTGGTCTTGTACTCCTTGCGCACCCACTCACACAACCTCATCCTCATGTCCTACTTGCCCTTGTTCTCTTTGAACGCCATCTTAATGTATCCTAGTGTCCTCCTCCTGGAATTTCTTGCCCCCTGCCAGCTTCACCGCCACCAACTCCTCGTTCACCGCCGCTGCCTCCTTCTCCTCCTTCGAGGCCTACTCCCCATCATCCTCCTTTGCTGCCGCCGTGGCCACCTTGTTCACTGTCACCATAGCCTGATGCACGCCTTCTCAACATCAGATGCCGTCGACTTCTTGGTCGCCTTGCCCAGGGTGGAGAACCCGGCGAACATGCCCTGCGGCTGCCGCCTTTAGGCCCTTGGTGGAGCATCATGCCACTGTTTCTTCCTCCACGTCCTTGACGCTGCATAGCTCCATCGCCTCCTCCTTGCCAAATCTCTCTTGCTGAGAAATTTTGGGGATGGATGCTTATGCTTCTGATTTGGATGGTGGAACCAAACCCTAGGCGCAGGATGTGGTGGCGAGCAGAGGGTCACGGTTTATGTAGGCAGAGGAGTGCTGCCTCGATTGTTACCAAGTGTGACTCAGTGCAAGGAATAATTGACCTTGTTTCTTTTATGGATTTCCATATATACAAACAAATCATAAAAGAAATAATTAAAGACCTTTGAACTTGACCCTTTTGTACAAGATAAAGATTTTCACCACCAAATCGTTGATAACTTTTTTTTATTATTATTAAGAACCAAACTTATCTTATGAGATCATATAGTGTAGTCGATGGTCCATGTGACGAGGATGACATCGTCCACATGGATGTGACAGAGTAGGACTGGGTAGACGGCAACAACGCGTGCATCAGCGCGTCAATGCATAGTCGGGCGACGTTTGGCAAAGGAGGCATGATGCGTGGCGTTGACGTACGCGCGGGTGAGGCCACGCACTGTGATCGCAGTTTAGTTGTGGATTTTCCAAATCCCGCACACCCGTTTGGCTAAAACTTCGTGGGATCGATCCGAGATCCGTTAACCAAAGTTTGGGCCCAAGTAAGGTTTGTCAGCCTAGTGTTAAACATCCAGATTAGGGCTGAGACACATGAATTTAAGCATTTTTTTATGAAACTGGAGGAGCCGCAGCCCCTTCCAAATTGTCCATGCCATGAGAATGACCGCAATCATAAAAAAAATTGGCTTTGACGCTGATCTTTGGTGAACGTTGTGATCATCCAAACGGTGATCATAAGTCTAGATCACCCTAGGGCTCTTGGACTTGGTTTAGACTATCTCGGGTTGCTTAAGTCATTGTAGTTGACTTAGCAAACTTTGAGAATGAATCTTGCCAAAGTGACAATGTCAGAATAATTGAATACTTAAGAAAAAGACCAAGTCATTTGATACTTAATTTAATTTTTTGATGTGATTTTGACCAAAACATTAAATTGTTTTAATTAGTTATTTGTCTAATTAAATTCTATTATGTCAATATCCATGTCCTCTACTTGAGTTTTTATTTGGTCAAATTTCAAAGTGTTTAAGGAATTCATGATTAAATAGACTTACAAACTTTATATTTGTTATTTGTTGATGCAAACCATGGAAGCCTATTTTCCTCAACTTAAGTTTGATTAAAAATATAAAGTGTTTAGTGTCATTAGCATATTACCGATGTTTAATCATATGGTTTCGCAACAAGAACTGATTAGTTCTGTAGGTCCGGAGAACTTGTTTTGATTTGTCCACTGAATTTAACAAACAAAACACCGTCCTTCTACTTAGATGAATTTATTTAACCTATGAAAAATGAGATCAAGATAATATGATGTTTATCCTCATGTCCATGTGATGACCTTGCTTAACAGCTAGGGGGATTAGACAGTACTCCCTCTGTCCCAAATATGTGTCATTCTCACAATCCAAGAAGTCAAACATTTTTAATTTTAACCAAATATATAAGGAAATCAATAATATTTATGATGCACAATAAGTATCATTAGACTAGTTGTTGAATATATAGTCACAATAAGTTTATTTGAAGATAAAAATATTGCTAATTACTTTGTGTAAATCTAATCAAACTTGACAAACATATACGAAATCCAAAACGATAATTATTTTGGGATGGAGGGAGTAAATACTTTTAATAAGACATTGTCATAATATTGCCTATGCATTAAAAAACCATAGCTCTTAAGTTTTGTTACAATATACTTATCCTTGTTTTTTTATTAAATTTGATAGTTTTTTTTTGTGGAGATAGCTTTTTTTGGTTGCAACTTTGAGTTGCAACAAAAAACATGTGCTTGGCAAATTGGTTATCAACTCTGAGATGGACACCTCCATCTACCACTTCGTTCCCCATACCAATGCTCCATGTCTTCCCTCTGGGGGGATCTGCAAGGTTTTGCTAGCCTTAATTTGTCTTCCCCCCCGCCTATTCCTAATCAAAACCTGGAATTTATTCCTGGTTCATCTGCGAGTGCCTATAAGCTTGATACCGGGGAGAGGGGACAGACTGCATATCAACACAGCCACAGTGTCACTCCTCCGTACAACTCCCCTGTCACGCAACCTCATGGAGCTCCTCTGCCTTCCAGCAGACCTGCAGATGCTCCTTCACTTCTGGCCTATGAAGCATCGCCGGCAAACAGCTCCTCCACTCCCCAAATCCCCTACCCCTCCCATGGTCCAGCGAAAATACCTACTCATAATCTGCCTACTACTTTCAATCCCCAACAACTCAGTGGCCAGGCCACTATCGGAGGAGGGGATCTCCCTCTATCAGCAGAAGCCTACCAACAATTCCAATCTTTGCAATTGGAACGGACAGAGCTTGAACTGAATGAGTTAAGTGATGTTTGGTCGTTTATTTGGGGTTCTACATCCTCAAAGGCCTACAAGGCACTCTCAGGTCACTGCCAAGCTGCGCCTATCTTCAGAAGGATTTGGAAAACATCTTGCCAAGGAAAGCACAAAATTTTTTTTCTGGCTAGTGCTCAGGGACAGACTAAGTATAAGAAACATGATTCGAAGAAGGGGCATGGCTCTTGACAGCTACTAATGTGTACTCTGTCAACAATCAATAGAGGAGACTGTAATGCACCTCCTTTTTCACTGCTCATTCTCCAAAACCTGCTGGGGAAACATGAACTTTCAAGTTAATGAGCAACTACGAATTACTCAGCTCTTTGCAGAATGGAAAGCTTCTTCACAGCTAGCTTTTGCCCTGGATGCTTTCATCATTGTCTGCTGGGGTATCTGGATGGTAAGAAACAACATTATCTTCAAAGGAATGAACGCCTCAGTACAACGTTTCAAGCTTCATGTCCTGGAAGAAGCCTCTGCCTTGCGGCATCGAATCAAAAGCAGTCACGCTGATCAATTAGAATCATGGATTGCTTCCATTATGTAACCTTGTGGATCTTCTTCCTTTCTTTTTCTGTTCCTTAATTTGCTGCTCTGTTGTATATTGTCCCAGAACTTTGTTTTCTTAATATATTTTCAGTAGGAGACTCTGGCTCCTCCTGTTCTTTCAAAAAAAAAGAAAAAACTATCGGAGGAGGGGCAGTAGAGCAAGGTGAGTCAACCCACGGTCATGGCGGATCTGGAGACTGGGATCCTAGGAGCAGTGCCATCCGGAATGGATCTGGTGCTTCAAGCGGCCGCAGACACACAGGGGAGATTGAGCAGCATGCTGAAGGAGATGCTGCAACAACCTGTTCCATGTCCACCACAAGCTCAATCAGAGATCGAACCATTTCAGTAGCAAGTAGAGGAGGAAGCAGAGGATCTCGAAGAGGGCAACCAATCGCCAGAAAGGGCAGAGCAGCAAGAACCAGCTCCGATGGCGCCAGGCCGTCACCATCCCAAGTGGGTAAAGGCAAGGAGAAAGCTTCAGGTATACGTCGCCCTCACTCAGGCCTTCTGGAAGAATCTTCTCCCGCATCCTACTCCATTACCAGGGGAGCTAAACCGGAAGGTGAAGGAAGGCCTCGGAACCGCCCTCGCCTGTCGCGCTGGGACAAATGGACGCCCACGACTGGTGACCAAGCCATCCAAGGAGATGTAAATTTGCCACCTCAAGCTCACTCGTCTGGTGGACAACAAGTGGACGCTGAAGGCAGTCATGGCGATAGTGTTGATCGAGGCAGAGAGGACAGGGGAGGCATTCTGGAATGTCAAGATCCCAGTCAAGTCAACGCTGTGCATGACAGGGCTAACTTTCTCCCCGTTCCTCTCCATGAAGATATGTCAACTGTACAAGCTACTCAAGGGGCTATGGCGCCGGACCTCAAGGCGCCACGGGCGTCATGAGTCTCATTGCGTGGAACTGTCAGGGCATCGGCGGGATCCTTGACAGTGCAAAAATGAGACATCTCACCAGACTCATGTCCTCCACCAATGCCCAGATAATTTTTCTTTTAGAAACCAGAACCTCTAGATTTAGCAGTAATCAAATTATAAACAAATTCAATCTCGACAATGCATATATTGTTTCAGCTGATGGTCAATCGGGAGGTCTATGGTTGCTTTCTAGAAGTGATTTCCAAGTAGATGTCATCACGTCAAGTCCCTACTTCATCTTTGCTGTCTGTGTCAACAAGCTAGCTTCCAAGAAATTTGGTTTCCTTTGCATCTATGGGGATCCTCATCAAAACAAGACCAAATGGATATGGAAGAATGCTCGTGATTTCATTCTGTTGTACCAAAACATTCCTGTTATTTGTATGGGTGATTTAAACAATATCATGCATGCTTCTGAAAAGCTTGGTCCTAGGCCAGCAAATTGTAGAACTATTTCAAACTTATGTTGTTTGGTCAAAGACCGTGGTCTCTTTGATCTTGGTTTTCATGGACCGGCTTACACGTGGACTAGTAGATGCTTTGATTCTACCCCCACTTATGAGCGTCTTCACAGGTTTCTTGCTAATGCTAAATGGTGTACCCACTATCCCAACACTGTTGTTTACCATTTACCTATGTTCAGGAGTGACCATAGTCCTATTTTAGCAATAACTGAATCCTCTCGACACGAGATACAGAAACCTTTCAGGTTTGAAAACTGGTGGTTGCTCACTGATGACTATGAGCATACGACCAAGAAAAGTTGGGAAAAATCGATTGCAAGGCCATTCCATTTAAAAACCTTTTATCTAGCAAAAGATTTATGCAGGTGGAGAAAAGGCAAACTAAAAAACTCAGAAATCCTCCAACAAATAGAAGACCGCCTAAGTGAGCTGCAAGGTAAGCCTCCAGGTGAGAAAAATCTTACTCTTCAAAAACATCTCATTCAACAACATGAAAATATTCTGTCTAGGGAAGATGCCTACCATAGACAAAGATATAAAAAGGACTGGGCCGTCTCAGGAGATAGGAACACTAGCTTCTTTCACCAAAGCATCATTAAACGTTCCAGAAGAAACACTATTACGCACTTTATCAAACAAGATGGTACATATGCCACCACTCAAGCTCAGTTATCTAAAGTTGCTAACAAATACTTTCAAGAAATTTTCTCTACTGATGTGTCTAGCAGGAACACTAACGATTGGATCCTGGAAGCCGAACCAAATTCCCATACTGCTAATGATCACTTTACTTACTCTATACAAGATGAACAGGAAATACATGCCATTATCAAGAACATGAGGAGCAACGCTGGTCCAGGTCCTGATGGCCTCAACGCAGGTTTCTACAAATCAACCTGGAGCTGGATAGGTAAGGATGTTTGTGATCTGGTCACCATTTTTTATACTACAGCTTCTATACCAATGGAAATTAATAAAACTCACATTACGCTCATACCAAAAGTTAATAATCCCATCAGTCCCAAAGATTATAGACCCATCAGTCTTTGTAATGTAGCTTACAAGATCATTGCCAAATCTTTAGCTGATAGAATGAAAAACCATCTTTCTCACATTATTCATCCAAATCAATTTGCTTTCATTCAAGGTAGGCACATTGCATCTAACATTATTTTGGCTCAAGAAATCATTCACTCCTTCAATCTTAAGAGTTGGAAATAGAAAGCTTTTCTCCTTAAAGTAGACCTTACCAAAACTTTTGACAGGATCGAATGGGAGTTTATTACTTCTGCTTTGAAAAGACAGGGCTTCAAAGACTCTTTCATCAACTTGATGTTCAATTGTATATCTTCTACTACTATGTCAGTTCTCATCAATGGTGAGCCCTCTCCCTCTTTTCACCCACAGCGTGGCATCAGACAAGGTTGTCCCTTGTCTCCATATCTTTTTATTATTTCTGTCAATGAGCTATTTGTATGCCTGCAGAACCATTCTTCCTCCAACTTAATTCATGGTGTCACGCTTGGCACGAATTGCCCTCCTATTCACTCTATCCTTTTTGCTGATGACTTGATTATATGTGGCCAAGCTAATAGAACTGAAGCTAGTAAAATCCAAGACACTCTTATGTCTTTTGCAGGGTTTCAGGTCAGTTACCTAACTTGTCCAAATCCTCTATCACTTTTAGTACAAATGTGGATGAGCACAGCAAGGCAGAGGTAAGAAGCATCTTCCCTGTCCAAGACTTAATGCCCAATTCTATCTACTTAGGGCATCCTCTTATTTTTAATCACAAAGACACAACCAGGGCTTATAACTTTATCATTAACAAATTTAGAGCTAAACTTAATACATTAAAAGCTCACAAACTCAATCATGCTGGCAGGCTCACATACATTAACTATGTCTTGTCTTCTATACCAATATACTACATGGCAACCATTCTCTACTCCAGAAGATTCATCTCCAAAATCACCTCCATTATAAGGAGATTCTGGTGGTCTGGTATTCCTGATGAAGCCAGCCATAAAAGCTTTCATTTCAGGCCATGGAAAGATATTTGCAGGCCTAAAGATGAAGGAGGATTGGGCATAAGAAATCTGCAGACAGTAAACAGAAGTCTTCTCCTCAATGCTGCTTGGAAAATTGCCACAGGTAAAAGTTATTTTCTCTCACTTGTCGTCAAAGCCAAATACCATCCCTACTGCAGCTTTTGGAAAGCCAAAGGCAACCACATCAAATCAGTTTTCTGGTCCTCCATTATGAGTATGAAAGATACCCTTGTCAATTCCTGCTCTGTCCAAATCCAAAGAGGCAACTCTTCCATTTGGACCACTCCCGTGCCAAATTTGGCATGAAATCCACTCCCATCTCAAACTCCCAGCCACGGTTAACAAGCTGCCTGAGACCATCTCTGACCTCTGGGATCCGCAAAGCTTAGAATGGAACACTGATCTCATCAACCAAATTTTTGAGTCCAGAGCCTCCACAATCATTCATAACCTCACCCCTATTCCAACTGACCAAAATGACAATATTAGATGGAATCATTCAGCAAAAGGGGACTATACCACCAAAGATGCTTTCAATTTTCTGAATAAAGAATTGCAGGTACAACTTCCTACTCAAGGCCCTAGAAGTATATCTTCAGGCTCCATGATAATCCTCAAGAAGGTATGAAAGAACAAAACTCTCTCCCCTAATATTAAAACCTTCACATGGCGACTGGTACAAAGAGCTCTAGCCACTGGGCAAAGAGCGGGAAATATTTCTACTCATATTGACTCCAAATGCTCATATTGTGGTGAAACGGAGAGTGATTCTCACCTGTTTTTCCATCGCAACTTCGCAAGGGCGGTTTGGTTTTCAGCCAAACCCCATTGCGATCCTCCTCCCTGCCCCAAGAGCAGGATGGTGTGCAACAGTGTCTGGAAATGATCTTGCACAACTGCAATCATGAAGAGCTTTTAGAAAAAGTTCTTGTCACCCTTTGGTTCATTTGGAAAGCTCGGAATGAGCTTCGATTCGGGAAACATAAATGGTCTGTCTCGCAGGTGCACTATGTTGTTCGTGCCCATATCTCTGCTACGCATCTCATATTGCAAAAAGATGAGACTCTCTCATGTCCAGGCCAGTACAAGCAGGAACCTCCTGTGCAAATCCTTTGCTCCAATGCTGTAGGTTGTTCCATTGAAGGCCAAGAAGAATCCACTGAAGTTGCCACTGCCTCAGATCATCACCGGCAACAAATGCCTGTGCAAACCTATTTTCTTAATATTGCAGGTCCAACTTCTGAAGGTGCGCGATGCTTCACAGATGATGCCACTACTCCTGATCAAGAGGGCAGTGCGCCAAGGAGAGCAGGTTTGGGTATACACTTCCTAACCCCAAACACCAGCCTTAACCTGCAAATCAGCGCACAAGTTCAAGGTTGCACTTCATTCCTCATGGCCCAAGCAATGGCGCTCTCCATGGCGTCGGCCATAGGAGCAAGCCTGGGTTTGAAGGACACAAACTACTACACGGACAATCAAATCCTTGCAAACTTTTTTCAAGGTGATAAACATGATTCTCCTCCTGATTGGAGGATCAAGCCTTTCACCCAGCTTTTCATCAACAACAACAGAAGCTCAGTATCCCAAGTGCTCAAGATAAGGAGAATCGACAGTGCTAATGCTCATTCTCTTGCCTCCCAAGGTTTCAAGAGTATCCACTCAACGCGAGGAAATGTTAGAATTGTCTGTAATAATCAAGCTCATCCACTTGAGTGTCCTATTTCTGAAATCTTGAGAAATGTACTGTTCAAACAATGTACTCATATTGCTGCTGTTTGCAGCCCATAATTTAATCCATGTTTCCCTTGTAAAAAAAAAAGATATGTGCTTGGCCGCTTGGGATAATAAGAAGAAAAAAAACGACTTTTTCCCGGATCTCCAACGTCCTCCTCGAAAGTCCATAAAGCACGTCCGCCTTGGCCCAATTTAGCTGTTCAACTTATTTTGTGTGGGCATGACATGCACTAAGCCAACCCAACACGGCCCAAATTAGCGCATCCAGATGTGCTACATGTGTGGTCCTGACATGTGTGCTGCTCCTACCGTCAAAGAGAGAATTACTTATTTGGCCTTGTAAAATAGTTTCGTTATTTATTTAACCTTATATTATTTTAAAGGTCTCAACGGTGTTAAATAGCGTGTAAGACTGTTTTGCCCCTGTACTTAAAAAACAGAAAAACACGGGCACGAAAGGTATTGGGTGCATGCAACTATGGCTAAAAAATCTTACTAGGAGGATTTTCAGAAAAAAATCTTACTATTAACTCAGAGAATTTATTACAAACACAAAAATATTACTACCAATTCAGATATACGAAAAGGAGAAATAACTGTTACTCAAAAAAAAAGAGGAGAAATAGTTTAGAACTTACTATAATTTACAAAAAAATGTTGAAGAGTACGGAGACGAGAACATTCGCATTTTAAAGTTACGGTTGTATGATTTATGGAAAGAGATAAACTACGGCTGCATGATTGCCGCTGCTGGCAATGTTCTACTACCAGAAAAGTTACAGGACAGTGGGATGGCTGGCGTTGAGAAATAGTTTTTTTTATTTTGGTACCTTTTGTTTCTTTTACATTTTAAATATCTACTGATGTGGATAACAAATAGAATCTTACTACTAATCTAAAGATGAGGGAAAAATAAGAATCTTTTACTGCTAATTTAAAAATATGCGACCAATTATATAAAGTATACAAATCATTAACTACCTTTAATCCTAGGCACTTTAGGGCTAATTGTGACAAATAAAATGATAAAATCCGTGACCATAAACAATACGGTCAGCATCCCGTGCGAACGAAACAGATAAAAAGAAAATCTTTCTTTTATGGTTGCATGCACCCGATGCCTTTCGCGCCGCCGTGATTTTTTATTATTTTTTAAGTACAGAGGCAAAATAGTCTTTTGACATACCACTTAACACCATTAAGACCTCAAAAGTAATAGAAAAATAAATAAGTATTAAATTTTTATTTTGAGATCAAATATACAACATAAAAAAGATCAAATAAGTAATCAAACTATTTTTCAGATTCAAATAGTCAAAACTAGCTTCCTCACTGGTCGCACTCACTCGGTATCAACTCACTCTGGTACTCTTCGCCACGCGTGCACCTTGCACTGAGCAACGGAGCACGTCCAATGATATCGATGATAGCCACCTCTGAGCTTTTTCTGGGCAGATGCTCCTCCAAAGCGAAGCGACGGCAATGACCATGATCCTTCCGTCTCCTGTTCTCGTAGCGACTAGCGAGACACACACAGTGACGCAAAAGGCCAGCCAGCCATCTTGAAGAACGCGAAGCACGCACATGAGGATATGTGAAGAAAGGCAGCAGCGACGACGACAGGGAGATGATCGATGGTGAACCCCCGAGGGACACCACGGGCAAAGCGATAGTGTGTCTTTGCACCGAAAGATCCATGTGTGCGTGGAAGCACACCTCGAAACTTTTCACTTCTACGTATCCAGTGTCCAAAACTTGGCCGGGTGCGTGGATGGACTTATAAACGTTAGTTTATATTCAGCATAGGATCGACCTAGCAGTGGAGTCTAGTCGGGTTAGGTTCATCAAGACGTAGTTGATAATCAAGAACCTAGTCATAGTCTACCGGATGCGTGAGAGATTGGAAGAGGGAGAGAGAGGAGTAGGGCGAGAGGAATGAGGTGCATACCGAATCCCTCGGTGGGTGGTGTAGTTGGAGTAGGGTTGGCCGGTGCAGCGCATCCCATCATGATCGTTGATGGAGGCAGTGCACAGGCAGCGTCGGTCGGTGAAGAGGATGAAGACGACGACGTCCTTGGTGGCGGCGCGGACGTCGAGGGGCGGTGCTGGCATCGGTGGTCTTCCCATCGCTGGCAGCGCTCCTAGATCGGCTAGGGTTTTGGGATGTAGGTGATGAGGACTGGCGGCGTGACGAACTTAGGTGTTCGTGCCGTGGCTCCCACCCCTCTTCTTTATAGCGCTGTGCGACGGGGGTCCACCAACCAAGTCCGGTTAAAAGCCCCCGATCAAGGCGCGAGATCAAGGCTCAGCAAGTCGTTGGGCCAGCTAAAAAGTAGGAGATCAATCTAACAGTAAATTGCAAGCAAATCCCGAGGCCGAGGCCGAGGCCAGACCTCAAAGAACGTTAGCTCTCTGAGCTTTTCAATTTTGAGTCCACCTTTGATTCCCGCTCCCGTGAGGTACTGACATGGTTTGTACCAACTTCGAGATATATAGTGTTGTACTACGAATCCACTAGTATATTGCCAATTTCAACAACATTGTCATCACATCTCCACACGACACGAGACCTACTAATTCACAAAATAATAGTCATGCCGCTAGCTTCAGGTCATTGAAACTTATTATAATGCCATCTCTCGTGCATTCCCAGTTAACAAGGGAAGATTGTACCTTTTCCCTATAAATTTGTACTACATCTAAATAACTTTTAAAACAAAATCCACCTCTAAAAGTGGTTTTTGAATCAACCTGAATCTACAAATTAATTTTTAAAAATAGTTGGTAAGCCGAACCAACTCTAAAAATAGCTTTAGAGGCAGTTTGGCAGCCACCTCTATGTAAACCTCTTGGATTTCAAAATTCAATTTTTCAAGTGATCTCAAATGGAGAAAAAATAAAGAAATTTATAGTAATAGAAGGAATCCTCGATTTGGCAGTTGAGTGCTTTTTAATTTTAATTTTCGTGCCTTGAAATTATATTTTACATTTCTAGATTTCAAAATTCATTTTTTGTCAAAATATATTGTGGGAAAATGATAGAAACCAAAGTTTTTGCACTAAAAGATATATCTAACATTGTAGTTGAAGTCATTTTCATTTCAAACAATAATTTAAGACATGGAAATTCTATATTAAGATTAATAACTTTGAAAATCTTTTCTTTGAATTTTGAAATGACCTCTGATTAGAAATGGCCTAAAGCAAAGTTGTACTAAAAGTATCTAAACCTCTCTAGTTCGAAGTTTTTAAATTTCAATTCATTTAGGGTCTCTAATATGCATTACAATATTTACTAAAGCTAATATGAATAGAACATGTCACTTCCGGATCTAATGGTTAAGAAAGGAATATGCGAGGCTTGGCATCTGACAAAAACTTCACATAGAGTTCACCACTGGGCCTCTCTTGGGTTAATACAACTTTGTTTGCTATTTTTTTTTCTAGATCAGTCTAGGAATCGATCTCTAAAGACAGTTGAGATTCGGCTCGTCTAGCAACCACCTCTACAAACCATCTACAACCACCACTGTAAAGGTTGACTCTAGTAGTATAGTGTGCAAACAATATATGATCATTGTAACATTTCACGGTACCTCAGTAAAAAAAAATATTCGAGCATGATTTGTCCTAGAATTGTTAGTACATATACTCATACTTCCACTAAGCATACGTAGTTACATTATAGTAAGAAAATATTTTTATTTCCCTTTTTAAGATGACCTAAGAGTTAATAAAACCATTATTTTTATTTTTATGCTCGCTCAAACTCTTTCACACACTATAGCATCTAAGGAGCCAGAGCCGAATAAAGCCAAATAATGGTATACTCCCTTCATAATAAAGTAAGTGCCCTTCTAGTGTTTAAAAACTATTATAAAATAAGTCTATTTATATGTATATGTATATCCACTTAGGAATTATAGTAGGTTTTCTTTCTGCTTCCTCAACTTTCAAAGTATAATCCTTACATGCTGAAATAGCTTTCGGTAGGAGTAAATACGCAATTTCTAAGCAATATTGATCATCACCTCCAAAATCCTAGAAGTGCACTTATTTTAGGACAAAGAAAGTAAGAGTTAGGGGTATGGATTCTAGTAAAAAAATTTGGATCTAGATTCTCTTAAGAAACTTTCGAGTAATGAATTAGAATCAATTTATAAAACCATTTGACTGTTGGATTTTAAACTATTTCTCATTGAAAAATCATATATATAAATCCATGTTTCTCAAAAAATTTGTGGGTTGAAAACAATTGAAGACAACCTATTTTAACTTGTTCACTAGTGCATATGTGGCCTCTAGTCCCGGTTCACAACCCCCTCTATTCCCGTTATGCCAACCGGGGTTGCGAATCCGGGACTAAAGGCCCCCCTTTAGTCCCAGTCTCAGGATAGGGATTAAAAGGTACCCTCTAATCCCGGTTTGTGTTACCAACCGGGACTAGAGGCTGCGCCAGCCATACACCATGCGCTGTCACGTTGCACATCTCTTGTCCCGGTTGGTAATACAAACCGGAACTAAAATGTTTCATTTTGTTTTCCTTTTTTGTTTTTATTACTTTTATTTTATTTTACAGTTTGGTTGCATTGAATATTATACGCAAATATTAAGGATTGAAACTAAGAAGTTAATTTAGATCTTACAAATTACAACTAACCATTCATCATGTTCATAAAAATTTAACTAAAAATTATAATAAACTAGATGTTCAACCACAAAGTTAATTACACATATGTCCAACTACTCTCTAAAGCGAGGAGTGGGCATTTCACTCTCTCACAATACAAGATCTGCGTAGTGTAGATCACCGATCTTGTATCCCATAATGCTATCGATAAAGTCCAAAGTATTAATTAGTGCACTCTCCGTTGCCTGACAACTAGTAGGACAAGGGCGACTAACAACGATTAACGGTGGTTCCGCAGTGAATAGCTCTCCCCTCTTAGTCGCTATCACCTTTGTTTGATATCCTTTTGTAGTTAATTAGTATCGGGTCTTCATGAGCATATTTCCACTCATAACCCAATCTATGCATGGCCTGGCTTAAAATGGCTTCAAAACTGCATCCTGCATAGCTCATGCCATACTCCTCGATCTATAAGTGTTGCAGAGAATATGATTATAAGAACCAAGCTTTACAACTTATAACAACAAAAAGTAGATGTAAGCTATGAAACTAAGAGTTTACCACATCGTTTGGAAGGTTCTGAGACATCTGTGCACACAAGTCCGTAAGTTTGTCACGCATGTTGAGCTTTATAGCTTGAATCTTCACTGAACATAGAGTAGGCAAGGTGATCCCAATCCTCACGAGCCTAGTTGCACATGATTTGATGGCATATTTTATGGCAACCGATCAATCGGGTACCTTTACTCCTACCACTGAGATTTATACAAGTCTGCGACCACGACCATGACCAAGACCAATTGCAAAGCGGATTTGACATTGCAATCGTACACCACCATCTACATTATAGGTTCAAACATCCACTTCCGTAACCCCGAAATAAGATAGTGTCTCTTTCAGCCAAACGATTGGGTCAATCCTCTGTGGTACATTTAAGAATCATATATATATATCAACTACACATATATAAAATTGATAAATTTACTATAAATATATAGATAGAGTTGCTTACTATGTGGGGTTGCAGCCGCTCCAATTCTGGCAATGTTGGATAGAAACCCCTCGAGCATACATAGCCGGTGAAACCAATAACATCCGGTGTAGGGAGACGACGTCTAGCCATTTTTTTAATTTTGACTAAAGTTAAATTTATTAAATATAATCATATTCATATTTGCAAAGTAAAAAAATCAGTGATCAAATTAAGCCAACATATAATATCATGCTTCACTTTCATAAGTCTTAACCAAAATAAAATTATATATATATACACTTTATATGGAGCCCCGGCTTCCAATAATTAGGGGACGCCCCGACCAGACCAGCTGGTCTGGTTCCATCGGCTCTCCGCCGGCCCACCAGCGCTCCGGCCCGCCGGCCGGCCCACCAGGACCATCTCCCCGGGCCCCCGAACCCTAATCCTCTCCCACCCACCCCTCCCAGGCGCTGCTATCGCCAGCCCCCAGCCCGACGCTGCCCTGCCCATTCCCCATCCCCAGCCGGCGGCTGCCACCCCTGCCCATCCTGGCGGCGCGCGGGGCGGCGCTTTGAGACGGCGCAACCGACGGCGTGCGGGCTTTCTCCCTCCACGGCGGCTGCTCCCCGGCCGCACGGCTTCACGCGGCGGCGCCACCTCGATCCGTGGCGGCGGCCCTCGCCACCCAATCCCACGGCGGCGCACCTCCTTGATCCGCGACCGGCGACGGCGCGGGCCGCCCTCCTCAGTCCACGGCGACGAAGGTCGCCCCTTCCGTTCTGCGGCGGCGTGGCCGCCCCTTGCCGATGCATCGCGGGCCGCCGCTCCCTGATCCGCCTTGGCGCCAGCCCCCCTCCCTGATCCGCGGCCGTGGGTGTGCTGGCCGTAGGCGCGCAGGCAAGCAACGGCCCTAGAGCTCACGTGCGGCGGTGCGGCCCTCCCCGCTGCTCGACGAGGCACTGCACATGGCCTGGCGGAGGACGACGGCATTGGAGCGGCCACCTCGACCAGTGGTGGTGCGGCCCCGAGCAGCGGCAACACGGCGGCGCCCGGCGATGCGGTGCCCGCGGCGGTGCCCGGCGATGCGGTGCCCGGAGCTACGACGGCGCCGCCTCGGCCCTCTCTCAACGGCGGGTGCATGATGATGTCGTCACGCACAGGGCCTGCGATGGCGCTGGAGCTCGAGGTCACGCGCCGGGACGGTGATGGCCGACGCGATCCTCACCCCTAGCGGCGCCCTCCACCCACGGCGCGTCCTCACCCACCCACGACACCCTGCAGCGCAGCTCCACCGAGCAGAGGTGGCGCGGCCATGCCCCTCCCCCTCCATCCCGGTGGCCAGCCTCTGACCTGCACGGCGATCCCCTTCACCACTGGCAGTGCGCGGCCACGCGAGGCGATCTGCTTTAGCAAGGTTTTTCTGCATTGTTTTTGTTTTTTATGCATATTTGAGCCTCGATGTATCCTTCAATTTGAATGGTTTGTATGCATAGTTTTGTAGAAGACTAAAATTGCTCAAATGTCTGATCTATGCAGTTTTTATGCATACTGGTTTTATCCTTCTTGTGTTGTGATGTGTTATTAGCTCGGTCACAATACTTCCATTTCCATGCAGTTCAATTGAACCAATAGATCTGCATGAGATGGTTCATTTGCTAATTTTGTATGCTTCTTGATAATTACCGTGACTAGAATTATTTCTATTTTTTATGCATGGTGGATCACGGCTGCGTATGCATGGTTTGAGTTATTCCTATGCACAGTGGCAGCGTATGGTTCGTATGCATGTGAAACTTTTTATGCATTGTATGAATAGCACTCGTTCGTATGCATTGTTAAACTGTTTTGTATACGTGTTGAAACTGCAATCGAAAGCTAACAGTTTCACAGTTTGTATGCATAGACGGTGGTTGCGTCGCGGCGTTGACGGTGGCCTGCTCTTTCCCGGCGTCTAGCTTCACCTATACACGTGATGATATGGTTTGTATGCATGGTAGAATCACGAGATAAAAAAGGTTAGGGGTGATTTCTATGCAGGTGGGTTCTTATTCGTGTGCATGGTGAAACTATTTTGCATACATGTTTATATACATGGTGAAACTAAGATCGAAAATGGTTGAATGCATCTTTATATGCATGATGAAACTAAGATAAAAATATTCCTGAATGATTTCTACACAGAGTGGGTTCATATTCGTATGCATGGTGAGGCTGTTTTGGATGCTTTGTTTATATATGCATGGTGAAACTGAGATCGAAATTGTTTATATGCATAGTGAATCTATTTTGTATGCATGTTTATATGCATGGTGGGATAAGTTTCTATGCATGGATTTGTTAATATGCACAAAAACTTGTTCCTGCCAAAGGTGTAAGGATATATGCACTGCTGTTGATTGTTCATATACACATATTTATGCTCTAGGTAATGAATCATGTAAGATTATATGCACTGCTCGTGATTAGTTATTTATGTTTTTAATACATTATCATAACAGATTTATATGTGTTATTAGAGAATTTTTCTATACATTATTGGACCACATGCCGGTCTTAGATTCAAACTTTTTGTCCCAACTATAAATGAGTAACGAGTCTTTATGCAATCTGACTTGGTTGTAGGTTCGTATTTGCAAGAAACGATGAGTGCTCGAATGACGGGGCCGTCCGAACGGATTGCGATCACAAGTACAGGTTTAGATGCATGGTGAAAACTGGGATTATGCTTCGTTGCATGGTCAAAAGAAGTCTGTATATATTGTTCAGGAACACTTATATTATTAGAACGATTATCTGTATGCTTCTACAAAAATTTATACTGTCAATACATAATTTTATACATAGTTGGAGTAGCTGTGTGCACTCTTCTGCTTTGTTGTAACACAGTTATAGTTGAAGAGTATTGTTGGCACGTCTTTGTATGCATTGTTAAATGATCGTACATGCATTACTAGTGTTTCTTAGATATTTCTATATGTTTATTTCTATATGTTGTCTCCATTCAAAATGAATTTAAAATTCAAATTCCAAACAAGTCAGTATACATTGTAGGAGCATACTTCTATGCATTGTTGGAGAATATATAATGTTGGCGCAAAATACTTTATATGCATATCTTGACCAATGTTATATGCATACTATCGTCCAACATGAGCCATGATTCAAATTTTGGAGAAGAAATCATAAATTTGAAATCATACGCTTCTTGACCAGTGGTTATATGCATCCAAAAATATTTATATGCATCTTGACCAGTGAATATATGCACTCAACTGGTCAGCACGTCATGATTTAAATTTCAAATTTATGAATTTCAAAAAAATTCAAACATAAATTTACAATGAATCTTGAATCGTGCGTAAAAATGTCAGGAGTTCAATGGTGAAAACCATTTTTGAATCGGATGTTTTGTTGAGAAATTATCATGAAAAAAGAAAGAAATTCGAGTGGATGAGTGCATGTCAGCACGTGTCAATCTGCGTCAGCCCCTGTTAGATGGAACAGCCAGCTCGCGGAGAGGTTTATATGCATCGCAGAACTAATTTAAATGCATTCAAACTACTGGTTTGTATGCATCGTCGCGATAAAAAAGTTTGTACGCATTCTGACATGGGTTTATATGCGTCCGGTTTGTTGGTCTAGAGGGGTCCCCCACATGCGCGCGTCAGCGCCTGCATATGATTGGCTGGCTGGTTAGGCTGAGTGGTTGGATGACTAATTGGCTAGGGCTTCCAACAGTAGGGTCCTATATATATATATGCTAAGAACAACTCCAAGATACTATGTAAAAGTAGAGTAATATATTTAAGTCAACATTGTATCATAAAATTGCTACCAATTTATTAAACAATAATTAAGGAACAAGCCGAAGAAGATGAACATGAACATGACAGAAACACACCTGTGACTGCGGAGTGACGACAAGGGCGTGTAGAGACGGTGGGGGAGGGGCCGGCGAGGGCACGGTGCAAGTCGACGGCGCGGTGGAGGCTGAGGGCGCGGTGGAGGTCGGAGCTAGGGCTCCCAGGCGGCCGGGCGACAGAGTCGGGCGCGTCGGGGTGGCGGAGTCGGCGACGCGGTGGAGGTGGACGACGCGGTGGAGGTCGGAGCTAGGGCCCCTAGGCGGCCGGGTGGCGGCCGGGTGGCGGACGTCGGGACGGTGAAGTCGGGCGAGTCGGGGCGGCGGCGTCGGGTGAGTCGGGGCGGGGGAGGTCGACGGCGCGGTGGAGGTCCGGAGCGATGGAGGTCGGGCACGTCAGTGCGTTGGTGTGGGGAAGTCGGTGGTGGTCAGGTGCGTCGGTGCGTCAGGGCGGGGAAGTCAGCGCGTTGGGACAGCGGTGTCGGGGCGGTGGCGTCGGGCGCGTCATGGCGGCGGAGTCGGGAGCGTCGGGGCGGCGGCATCGGGCGCGTCGGGGAGGATCTGGTGGGGGGCTAGTGGCTGGGAGGAAGGAAAGAATGGGTGGCGGCAGGGAGGAAGGAGGGTTAGAGTGTAGGGATGGACCTTTAATCCCAGGTTATGGTTCCAACCGTAATTGTTAGGCCTTTAGTCCCAGTTGGTAACCCAACCCGGGACAACAGAGGCCCGTTTTGGCGCGGGGCAAAAATTTTAGTAAGGGCCAATTTTATTTCCCTCTATTTTTTTTATTGTTTTTAGTGTAAATATATATAAAACATCCAAATAATAAATTAATTTTATATATAGTATATTTATTTTGACATAATATATATACATATTTATTAAGTTATACATAAGGCATAAAAGTATTATAAAAAGCATAAAAGAATTAGATAAAGTTTAAAATATTATATTTACTAAGATTCCTTACAAGAGAAATATACAATAACAAAGACCTTAAAATAAAATTACATATACGATAACAAAGACCTTTTTCTATATAGGTCAATGTTACAACCAAAGTGTACAAACATATTAAAATTTAACCATCTCAGTAGCATTCTTCTAGCATCGCATGAACCTCAAAAACGCCAGGTGGTAACGATCTATGCCGATTCGAGATGATCAAGGAGGCCGCAAAAACTCATGCATGAGCGCGTCCCGATGAACCTATGCTTCTGGGCTCTCGCTGTTGGAGACGGTGGACACTGCATGACTTCTTTAGCAAACGAGCCTCCGATGAACCAATGCCTCTGAGATTTGCAAGCACAATCTAGGGCCCATCGGATTTCGCTCGGCGCCGTCACTATGAAGTACCAACACCGCCCCACGACGGCAACAGCGCACAGCCCTGGATGGCACTATCAACCTCGTGGGGACCCCAACATTCGGCGTAGCTCTATTTTCAGTAGCATTCTTCTAGCACCTTCACTGTGCACCATTTTCGTGGACTAAGATAGGCCAGGATATCTGTATGTGTAGGGGTTTCTCCCATAGAAACCCCATTTGAGTGGATTTTTTAGAAATGAAAGATCGTGTAGTGAAGTAGAGTATGTGAAATGAGCAGAATATGTGTTGTGAAGTAGTGTGTGTGAAATACTGAAGGTGTATTTTGGAATGAGATGGAGAGATCGGGGCTCTATTTATAGGAGTGGCAACCATGGGGGTAGGTTGGAGCAGTGATGGGACGTTTAATCCCGGTTGAAAATAAAAACAGGGATTAAATGTCATTTAATCACGGTTGGTATTACAAACCGGGATTAAAAGTCCCTGCTGCCACCTACCGAACACAGACAGACAGTGCTCCCACCTGCCACCAATTTTGTGTTTTTGCGTAAATCAATTTGTTTTTTTCAAAATAAATATATAAACTATAAATAAATTTTGATAAAGAATTTATTTTAGTATTTGAATTTTATCCTACTAAAGTTTTAAGTTTTGTGATATTTATATTTATTTATATTACTCATTATTCATACCATGATATCCTACTAAAGTAAAAATTTATGTATATCACGAAGAGGTGTTACATCACAAACCGAGTTCAGCGTCTCCACACAAATAGAAGTATTAAATTATTACATGACCAAATTAAAACATGAACCTTACAATAGTTGTGGCAAAGAATCGCTGCGGCACGTCGGCATTAGGAGCGAATTAAATAATAAAAAACACAATAAATACAAATTATAATTAAAACCAGATTAAACTACAACCTTGCAAACCAAACAAACTAAACATTAATCACTATCTTCAGCGCATAGGGCCATTCGCTTCGACCCACCTATCTACAAATATGTGTCAGTTTTGGTCTCTGATCGTGTATCATCTCTCAGTATCGATATAGTGCAGTGCCCGTATGATTGCACTCTCTCGGGCCAGTGAGACAAAGAGAATGGTTGACCATAGACAAAACCTACTGAAACTTCACTATTACAGTGAGTGAACCTTATGCTAAACTATTTGCCATCAATAGTATCCTGACCAGTGGTATCAATCCAATCCCAATCATAGTTGAAATAATCTGTAGCTTGGTTAAAAATGGCCATCAAGCCACATGAAGAATGGGTAACATCCTAGAGCGTAACCTGCAAGTGGCAGAAATAAAGATAATATTATTACGTTAGTAAACAACAAATAATATGCATGACAGAATTATCAATGTAAACTGATTTTACCACATCAAGAGTATTGTTTTGCGTGCTACATTCGCTAAATGTAACAACAGTGTAACCAGGGCAACGTAGGGCCATGTCCTTGTAGTATGACAAATCACACACATTATATCCTATATGTCGAAGTACGTCCAAACAGAGCCCGACTATAGATTGTTGGGCGTTCCTCATGGATGCGCCCGGTGTCATCCTTTAGCGGATAGTGTGCCCAGGAGCATTTGGGGCTCGACTCCTCGAAGGGATGGTAAAACTAATTTCACACTGCCAGGTCAGAGCATTGGAAACAGAGAGCGTGACCACAACGAAGTGCTCAACAAGGAACAAGGAAAGTGCATGATGTAGCCATTCTGCTGGCTCCATCCACTGTGACATAAAAAATACAATGCCATAATCATATTAAACTAATTATACTTATTTATATTATTCATAAAAAATAGATGTTGAAAATTTTTAATATAATAACTGGCTGAGGGAATCGTGAAACGGGCATATTTGGAGCAAATGGCTCATCGCCTAGGTAGAAACCCGGTGCCTGTGGTGGCGGTAGAGGAGGTGCTACGTTGAAACCTAATCGATAAAATTTAACGAGTAATAAGTAAAATGAACCTAAATAATGAAATACAAAAAATATATAGAAATATATATATATACATACCAAAAGAAATATCCCAGAGCCATTGTTCGAAGATAAGTGAATTAGTTTTCTCGCGACTTCATAGATTTCACAGCGTGACTTCACATTCATGTAAAAATGTATGGACAATAAATAAAAATAAATTCACCATCTCGACTTAACCATGGAATGAAATAATTATTTACCATTGAAAGATTCGAAATTATATGAATAAAAGTTACTAACTTTTTAAAAAAGATGATGCACGGTGCAAAGCTTGCTCCCCCAAGCAAGAACACGTAACCGTTTGAATTATTTTGGGATGTCTCGAGCGGGGAACAGCAAGAGAGATATATATAGGAAATCATAGTCCTGGTTGGTTATACCAACCGGAAATATTAGCCCTGATCTAGTCCCGGTTGGAATAACCAATCGGGATTAAACTTGCCCGTCCTGTTACGCTCCTGCAAAAGCTACGTTTGGAGCCGTTTGGAGCCATTGGGGAGGACTTTAGTTCTGGTTGGAGAACGGAACACTAACTGAGATTAATCAAGTTTTTTTGTCTCGGGCCGAAAAATGGCCAGGACTAAAGATCTGAATCAAAAGCCATTTCTCTACTAGTGGCTGAAAAAAAAGATTATCTAACTGAAAAGATAACAATTTCTAACTCAAAAAAAATGAAAGAATCAATGCAAAAACACCCACGGGGTTTTCATGTTCAACTCACAGGCTAGAAATTAACCACAAACAGTTCTATGCTAAACGTTCCATAGTTTTGCCCTTTTGCGGTGATTCTCCAATTCAAACCAAGAATCCGGAACGATTCCACCTGCCAAACGCGTCCTGAAGTTTCAAGAGAATAATCCAAAATGTACGCGTCAAGTACTGACATCGCCGAATTCCAAACTTGCATCAAAGAATGTGGCTCCAAAACTTTGAATTTTCCCCCACCAGCACCTCGATCTCGCTGCGCGCGGTTGCACGTGGCCGATTGACACCACGCCTCTGGAACTACTCTAGGCTGAGATGCTGTCTGTCTGTCGTACGATACAGTGCCCTCTTCGTTACATGTTCCTCTCCTTTGTTAACAGTATCAACTCCAAATCCAAAATGAATATATTCATCTTCCATTCTCCCTGGGACCCGGAATAAAAGTTGACGAGCAGCAACGACGTAACAAAGAAAAGGATGCGAAGAATCTACAAACGATAAATTCTATTTGGCGATGTATATAATTCCAGCTAGTAACGGCCGCTCATCATTATTGTCATCAGCGAGCTGCTAGTTAGATAATCTGGAGAATAATTTTGTTCAAAAAGAGAATCGAGAATAATCCCACGTTGCAACGCTTCACAAGCAGCCATTGATCGAGCTGACAGATGTAACATCATAGATATTAATGACAACTTAAAATATTAATCAAGTACATTATCAAACATAATCTTTGAGCATCATGGCATAAACATATCATTTGTGGTGTTTGTTTGTACATGAAATAATAGTGTTTAAGGTTTTATTAAATTCCTTATCATTTTATGTGAATTTGGTTTAAATCTATAATGAATCAATTTTTACAAATAAAATTTTATCAACTTTTGTTTTATGAAGTGGTTCGATGTTTGTCTTAAGTAATTGTGCTTTTGAGTGACGTGTTTGAAATATGTTTGGCCTCTAATTAAAATCCCTCCATTTCAAAATGTCTCTTTTATCCCTTTTTATATATTTGAAAATATATAAAGAATTTGGAGATATTCTAAAAAGATGGTTTGTAGATCTTGGCCAGAGCTAAAAGTTGGTATTCAAAGTTTTTCAAATTTCAATGCAATTTTGAAAGTAATTTTAAAAATACCAAAACTAGGGTTTTAATCCCTTTTTATTTTAAATTCAAATTTCAAAATGTATGCAGAATTTGAAAATATTTATTAAATAAAAAAATAGCTCTTGAAAAGTTATGCAAACTTTATTTTTGGATATTTTTAAGTTGTTATGTAATTTTGGGAGTAATTTGAAAAATTCCGAATGACCTCAGCTACTACAGTACCGCCGACGTCAGCGTCGTCTTTCTTCCTCACTGTCGCCGGCGTCGTCGTGGCGTGGACGCGCGCCTTCTCGCGCCCACGTACTATTGAGCACCTGGCTTTGTTCGCGAACTCGCTCTCCACCTGTCCATCCCTCCTTGGCCCTATAAAAGCCTGAGCCGACCGTTGTCGTCCTCTTTTTCATCTTCTCTATCACCGCCGGCCGCCGTCACTCGCCGAGGAAATTCACCTCCACCGATCCACCGTAATCCGCTCCATCTTGCCTTGATGATCGTTATGTTTTTGCGCTTTGATTTAGTCAAGAAGTGCAAGTGCTAGTGGTCGGAATCGACCGTACGAAGCCGTCGTCTCCATCTCCGGTAACAGCGTCGCCGCGGGTCGTCTCGCCATCGGTAGCTCTCTCCGTATCGTGTTTTGCTTAATGATTAGTACCGTTATGTACGCCTTGACGTCGTGATCATGGTCGGCTCGACCGTTTCTGCAGTGCAGCCTTAGACGCGCGGGAACGCCACTGCCACCGTCGGTTCGCGCCGTCATCCTTGCCGTCGACGTGGAAAACCGCCTCTGCTCCATCTCCGCCCGAAATGAGCGCGTCATCTACACCCCAGTGTCGCTCTACACCTCCCCATCCCCTCCGCCGATCGTCTTCTTGCCAGGGAACCACTGCCGTCGTGCCACTTCGTCGTCGAGCCGCGAGCTCTCGTGGTCGTGCCGCCACGAGCCATCTCGGGCTAAGCAAAGACAACCCACGAGCGCGCGATCACCTCCCGATTCTCCTGCACCGCTCATATGCCGCCGTAGAGCACCCCACCGCCGTACCCATGAGCCACAATGAGTTTCCTGTTATTGAAATCGCGCAAAGGATCTCGGGCAAGAATTCAACAAAAGCGAAGGTACTTTTTGCAAACTCCATGACTCAGGTGAATAGTGCCCCGAGGACCTGTTTGTAATAGTTTTTCTCAAACTTCAGAAATTCATATCTAGAGTTTGGTAACTCCGTTTTTGGTAAACTAAATTTTTTTGTGCTTCTTATGATGTATTAAAAATATGAAACATGTCATGTTTTGTAGAAAAATAATTAGCTATGTTTTATGCCTTAATTTTATGATAGAAAAGAAAGAAAATTTATATATCATGCTGCGTACCTTCTTTTAACTTAAAATTTTTATGACATGTTTCTGATGCCATGTTTGTGTTATGTTAAAAATATTGTGGTCATTGGATGTCGTATGCTTTATCTTTTGATTTATCTTGTTTGTTGCTAATTAAATAATTTATAATTATAATAAAAATATATAAATAGAAAATGTGGTTCCTTTACCTTCGTATGATGCTGATGTGTCATGTTAACACCTAATATGGCTATGTGATTTTAGAATGCGTGGAGTTTTATATTTATCTTGTGTAATGCTTTTAAAATGGTTTATAATTAGCTAGTTCATTAATCTTGTTATGCTTTCACCAATGCATTGCCGTGCATCATGTCATGAGTTTATCATACTAAAACATGCATCATTCCATTATATGTAGTTATTTAGAGAGTAAATTAGATCGTGTTGATCAATGTTCGGAAAGATGCTATCCAACAAGAATGTTCAAAAAGGTGACATCGATCAATGATGTTGAAGTCCTTATCCATGGTGTTGGTGCCAAATCTAACATCTGTGATCTCTACGAGAACTAACCATCGCTACAACTCAGGCAAGCCCCGGATGCATTTAAACTCTATCCTTGTTTTTATAAAGTTTTTATCATTTCAATTATGAAATGCTGCATTAGGGAATAGGAGTTGAGTGAAAACCTACCAGTTGCATTACCTGTCTTACTTCCATATTACCTTGTTACCTGCTTATTTGGAAAGTATGTAGTAACGCTTAGCCCTGCTTAATTAGCTAGGTTTAAAAAATAAAAAAGATGAGATAGGTTTCACCTGATGGAATCATGATGATAGTTAATAAATTGAGTCCGGACGGTTAACTTACATTGAGAAAGGAGTCCCTCTGTAGTGTTTTCGTCTGTTGATGACCTAGGCCCCATCCGTTGTAGGCTTGCTAGATCAAGACTAGATAGTCACATCCATGGTGTGGTATACTGTGGGTTTGAGGCCCACGTATATCGATACACTGTGGGTCGGAGGTCCTATGTATATCATGTGGTTGATATATGACTGCGGTTGTTATTTCGATATACCGTGTGATCTGATATGCTTAGAAGTTAAAGTCTCATATATATCGATGATTTAGGTCCTAGCCGTGTAAAATCTGCGATGCAATGTCATTCCCCATCATCTGCTTTTGGAGCTAGCGTCGCGTGTTTTCATGCGTGGGTACTACCCTGTAACAGACATATATAGGCCCACGAGACACTCTCACCAAATCTTAGAATCTGTGATTAGGTCTTGGTTAAGAACCAGTTTTTCGCTCTTCTATAAAACATAGAAATAATATGCTTCAAGAAAACGATATGACATGATGAGGCCAACACCCATCAATCAATACTTGTCTTTGCAGCGCCAGCACAAGTATAGGAGTATATACATATACATGCTGTATAGATCCATCCAAACCCGTCACGAGTGTTGCATCCAATCATTTCCACTCGATCGACACGGGTACATTTGATGATGAGATATCCTGGCCAATGTTAGTACGTGTATATGCTGCCGACGTGCATGCACCTCCTTTGTATAGTGCCGGTATATACTATGTACCGGTCGCCTGTGGACACGCATGAGAGTGATGCATGTCCACTCTGTAACGTACTGCGACCGACTCTGGATGGACAATTCCTCGACCACCCGGCTCCCCCCCGCCAGCTACGGTACTGTTATTTTTTTCTCGAATACGTAAAAGATTTATATATACATCGACATCGTAGCGTGACTGGCATGTTAAGATATAATATGAAGCGTGTCCTCCCTATTCGGTATGTTGTAAGCGGATTACTCACGCACTAGACAACTTAGCTCGCAAGGCCCGACCCCTTGGTCAGCGGATTGCTTGCGGCTGTTGCGGTGCCTCCGCGTCCACGCTGGACGTCGGGACAGAGCTCGCGCATGGCCTTATCGTTGCAGGGGCTGACTTGTATATGGCCTATTATTTCTGTCTCGCCTTCTCGACCAGCTTGCTCTCAAGGAGTCCATGACGCCACATAACGAGCATCTCTCCCCGTTTGGCGACCGGCACCATGGTCAATGTTTGTGCTGCGATACGCATGCTTCGCCATAGGAGCGATGGAGATGGTAGTTATGCCTTTTAATTTGTTTTTGGTTTCGTCCATGTGCAGGGGAATTATATTAACTATGTTGTGCACCGAATGACCCAAGAAAGTTGATGAGACCATTCTTAGTGGAGAATTCCATATAGTGTTGTTTCAAGAAAGTGTAGAATAATGCAATAAGACATGGATGAAAGTGTAGAATATAATAAAACATGGATGAAACAATCACCTTCAATGTTTCGTTTTATTCTTTTGTTCTATAGTCATTTATTTTAATACTACAGTTATAACTGAGCCAAGAGAGTTTCATTTATACGAACAAAAGGCAATGGTTGACATCATGGAAAATAAGGGATTTACAACCAAATGAATGTCCTGGATGAGCTTGATCTTTAGCTATTAACGGTATCTAAGGCTAAGGGAAAGTGTTACATTGTAGAAGGGAAGTTAGACAAGGGGATCTCCTTTCTACTCTGCTATTTCTCTGGCTACCGATCTTTCTTCAATCCACGGTTAACAAGGCAAATGTGGCAGAACCTCCTAAATCATATGGCCCACACGCATGATTATTGTCTAAACAGACTCCAAATAACCATGACTGTATTCCATATGACTTAAAAAGTCTGTCGGGTAAATCCGAAATCATCCACGATTCTTCGAGCAGGATCAATCATTATAAAGAGGCATTGCAGTATTACAACAGTTTGATATAAATAATATACATCGGAGTAAAATAGCGGAAGACTTATAACCATATAAGTTTACAAACCTTTGAATTTCAAATATTTACAACCATAAGTTTAAATTGTACAAACCATAATGGTAGTGGAGCAGCAGTAAATAGCTTTATTACAATATCAAACGATAAGCTCTGCCCAAGAGCTAAACATCTTACTCGTCATCACTTTCCTCAACGACTGTCATGCAGCAGGATGCGAAGCATTCCTGCCCATGATGCTCACCTGCAACAAGGGTTTAACAAACCCTGAGTACAAAAGTACTCAACAAGACTGACCCGACGAAAAAGAGGGGTGAAGACTCAAGAAATGCAAGCTAGAGGGACAAGATAAGGCTTGTAAGAGATAAGAAATTTTTACGAAAAAGCTTAATAGAAAGTGAAGTTTGATTGGATCTAACTCCAATTACCAACCAACTTCATTATTAAACCTTAATCATTGTTCAAGTTGTTATTAGATGATGAACACCGATCGAGTCTTCTTCTCCGAGAAGCAACGGCGATTCGAATCCATTTTCATACCCAGCTGGGACCTAGGTCACTGGGATACCTGAGACTTTAACTCCGATGCACCCCAGATGAACCGATATACCGGGATAACAACCGTAGCCATATATCACCACATGATACATGCCCCGTGTACCGAAATACATAGGAACTTAAACCCATAGTATAACACACTATGACATATGTGGGGACTCTGGCCCACTATATGTCACTCCATGATATGCGTGGGGACCCACTGAATACCACTTCATGCATGTGGATTTCTAATTTCTCGATATCACCAGTTCACCAACGGACGGGACCTAGGGCATCAACAGACGGAAACACTACAGAGGGACTCTATTCCCAGTGCAAGTTAGCCGTCCGGACTCGATTTATTAACTATCATCAAGATTCCAACAAGTAAAACCAATCTCATCTTTTTTATTCTTTTACTTTTGAACACTTAACTAATTAAGCAGGGCTAAGCGTTACTACTTATCTTCCAAAGCAGGTAACAAGGAATAAGGAAATAAGACAGGTAATGCAATTGGTGGGTTTTCACACAACTCCTATTACTTAATGCAACATATCATAGCTAAAGCGATAAACTTTTATAAATAGAATAGGGTTTGAATGCATCCGGGGCTTGCCTTGGTATTCGGGGTAGATGGTCTCGAACTCCGGATCAACTCCCGATTCCTGAATCTGCTTGTCCTTGGGATCTGGTGTGACAACGTTAACTCTCCGTTAACGGAAACTATTCGATAATTGATATGCTTTAACATGATGGAATAGTAAACATGATGCTTGATGGATGCATGATCAGATTAAGGACTTGAGTATAACTTTTCTTCACGATAAAGTTGCAAGCCAACAAAACTTCGCGTATTAAGCTCATTAGGGTTAACTACGCCATTTAAGAAATTAATTAAACACATGAAATAACGTTGATTAAGCCCTAATGACATGATTAAGATAAGCACAAACAAGTAATTAAAGTGCCAAAGGTCATTAGGGTTAATGACCCAAGGTCATCAATCAATCCCAAAGTCAAACAAATCCTATAATGATTAAACTCAATTAAAGAGGTTAATTAATTATTTAAAGGCATTAAATAAAGGCATAAAATTAAAGTTATCAAATTAAGCCCAAAATTTTATTTTGGACAGCTCTTAGCCTAATTAGATGGCAAAATAAATTTTTAGAATTAAAAACCAACTATTTTATTTATTAAAAATCATTGAAGGTCCATTTTTCAATTAAAAGGGTTAATTTTAACTTATGAAAAAAGTACTCAAATTTGGCATTTCATATTTTTTCTAGGTAGATGACATCATAAAGAAGACTCACAAAAATTTTCAGAATTTTTGGAGCTATATATGAATTACTATGATTTTTCAAAGAAAATAGCATTTAAATCATTTTCTAAAAATAGAAAAAAGAAAATCGGCACAGTACTCCCGCGCTGACCAACGGCCCGCCGGCGGTTGACCGGCGATTACTCGCCGATGGCGAGGTCTCCGGCGACCGGACTTGAACCATCGGACTCAGCTTGGCACGGAGAGTCGATCAGGGTAGCTAACGGCGCGGCGGGGCGACGGCGGCACCCACGTCGGCGGCCATGGCGGCGCGGCGGCGACGCTCACCGGAGTGATTTCCGGCGACGGTGAGCACTCGAGCGTATGCAAGGCACTTAGGCGAACCCGTTTGGCAACCAGATGACACCGTCCCCAGTCCCTAGCCAAAGTGGCAACGCGCGCGGCGGCGCTGGCCAGGCATGCCGGCGGCGAGCTTCGGTGCCCAGCATCTACGACTCGATAAAGATGAAATTAATAGCGCATACAGCTGCAGGAGCTCACCACGGTGCTGATGCGCACGTTAATGAAGGCCCGGAGTAGTTGAATCGAGCTGCGGGCGGCGGCGGTGATGGCGGTGGCGGCGCTCTGATGGCAAGGTCGGCGTCACCGGAGTTCCTATGGACCATCAAGCCGGCCAAGAAGTGCATGAGGGGCAGGATAGCATGGAGAATACGACAGGAGGGTTAGAGGACATATATTTTCACCCTGTGCGACGGTAAACGGCGAAAGAGTTTGCGGCGGCTCGGCGACTGGCCGTGAAGAAGACGACGGCGCGCGGGCAGCTCGGGCGAGGAGATCAAGCACGAGCTAGCTCAAACTGACCGTAAAGATGTGGCGGAGCTAATGGCAAGAGCAATTGGGCTGCGGTGGATTGACGGCGACGAATTCGAGCGGCGGAGCGAAGTCGGCGGCGGTGGCGGCAGGAAGAAGAAAAGGAGAAACGGCGGCGGCCGACCGGTATTTATAGGCCATCGGCGACGCATGGATGGCGACACGACGACGGCGAAGGTTCAAGTGTCCGGAGCGAGCTGGCGACTGAGATATTCACGGCGGTGGACGGCGGCGCGGGTTGAGAAGCCGGCGATGGCGGCCGACGATAGGTTTCGGCGCTGTTCCAGATAATTACAGAATTGCCATTCGTTTAAAATTACAAATTACTCCAAAATTTATATAAGAACTTGAAAATCTCCAAAAATATCATTTGCATAACTTTTCAAGAGCTACACTTTCCTTTAACTGGCATCCTCAAATTCTGTCTGGATTTTGAAATTTGAATTCAAATTCAAAAAGGGGATAAAACCCTAGAAACAAACATTTGAAATTACTTTTGATTTTTCAATAAAACTTGAAAATCTTCAAAACTATGAAATGTTTAACTTTCCAAACCAAACCTTTTTCATATACAAAATTTTCCAAAATTATGCATAATTTTTGAATTATGGTTTTAAAATCAAAAGGGGACAATTGTTGAAAAACTGTATTTTCAAATTCATTTGAAATTTCTTTTGGAAACTTGAAAAACTTTATACACCAACTTTGTATCTCTTGTCAAGATCTTCAAACTATCTTTTTAGAGTATCTCCAAATTCTTTATAGATTTTGAATTACAGAAAAGGGGGTAAAACTAGGTTTTAGAATAAAGGGTTTTTTGAAATTGAAATCAAACTCGATTTGGTTTCTAACTTAATTGGTTGGTCATTAGTGATCACAAACATCATCCAAGGACATTTTTAGGTCATTGACCCAATGACACCCTTGGTTGACCAAATTGACTTTCGAAAAACACTTTATAGCTCTCCAATTTGAATTTAAATTTGAATTGCAAGGCTTGGGAATAAGCTTTGAAACCCAAATTCAACTTCAAGTATGGAAACAAATTTTTAAGGGTTGAACTTAGGTTTATACACTATGCTTGACACTAGTGTAAACACGGTTTACACCTCAAGTACATAGAATATAACCCAAGTATTTGCGATGACATTCAAAAGTAGGGTTTTATTATTTCGTGTGATAAAACATTCCAGAAACAATCAACCTATGAAATGTAATTTGTTTTAGTTAATGCACATTAAGGTTGACTTAAACATAAATGTTTTGCAGTGCATATGATGACATGGCATGTTTTAGTTAATATAACACCAGAGGTGTTACAGCAAAGGACTAAGGGTTCCTCAATTTGCCCATTACTTTGTACTGTTCAAGTGAACTTTTGGTGCTCCGATCCAGTACGCTGATGACACACTAATTATTTTGGAAGGTTGCGGTTGAAAGCTCTTCACTCTCAAGGCTCTCCGCAACTCCTTTGCCACATCTACTGGACTAAGATCAGTCAACTTTCCAGAATCTCTGTCAACATTTAAATGAAGATTATTAACATTTGGCAGCTACTTTTGGTTGTGCCAGGTAACCTTCTCGTCACCTATTTGGGTTTACCTCTTGGAGTAACTAAACCAAAAATTGAGGATTGTCTGCCCTTGGTCTCTAGATGTGAAGGGGAGATTGGTAAGCACCTCTTTGTTTCTCTCTCAAGCTAGAAGGCTCCAACTTACTAACCCAGTTTTCACTGCCTTCCCAACTTTCTTTATGAGCACTTTCTCCCTTCGTGTACAATAATAGAGTAGGTTAACAAGTACAAGAATCATTATTGTCTTTAGAGTTGCGATGAGGATAGCAACGGATTTAATGCCATTTCAGCTTGTCATGTGGTTACAAAGCCAAAGGAGGGGGGCGGGTGGTTTAGGAGTCTTTATAATCTTGAAACTCAGAATGAGGCTCTCCTAATCATCAAGAACATCAACAAGTTTTTCAACCAAGCTGACATTCCCAAGGTTCACCATATTTGGGAGTAGTACTATAGAAATGGTAATAAATTACCAAACCATGTTAAAAACGACTCCTTTTGGTAAAAGGGCAACTTGAAAGTTCTGGATGTTAAAAATGGCACTTCCTGCCTCCTTAGGATGATTGCTGACTTGGACAACCTCTCGATTGAGTTTCCCCTAAGTTCTACTCTTTTGTCAAGAAGCAAAACATTCATCTTACTTCTGCAAAAAGCGCTTTCCCTAGCCTCCTCTCTTTTCAACCTTCCACTACTGAGTCATTAGATGAAATACAACATTTTGAGAGCTCCCTGCAAAATGTTTAACTTTTGGAAGAAAACGATGTTTGGTCATACATCTGGGGTTGCCTGTGTTTCTCTTTCAGGGGGGCTTACCATCATCTTATTGGTTCTAGATGGACTCGCCTAGTATTGAAGTGGATCTAGAACTCCTTTCAACATTTTTTTAGCTCCTTGCCCAAGGCAAACTGACCACTCTCAACATCGAAAGAAATTTGATTTATAGTTCTTTGATTGTGCCCTTTGCACCAACGACTCTGAAGAAACTATGGCCATCTCTTCTTGAACTGTGATTTCACCAACTCTTTCTAGAACATTATTGGTCTTATGTAGTGGCCTCTCTACTTGGCCCTTTCCAAATTCTTGAATACCTTCACACTCAACTACATGTCCCACTCTTCCTGGAAATCATTGTTATCCTAAGTTGGACCATCTGGAAGGCTGCTAGCCAAGTTAATCTTCAAACAAATTATAACAAGTACAACGCAGGCTCTCCAAATTGGGCAAGAATTTAGGCCAAGTTGGGCCAACGGAAGGGGCCCAGCCGCCACCACCCTGGTCAGGCGCGAGCAGAGGGCGCCCTAGGGCGTAGGTGTGCTGGCCGCTAGGGTGAAACCCCCACGAGCCACTGCTTTTTGTCATTGATTAGGTTTCCTTAATTGAGTCTCCCTACTTTGAAAATTGTTGGCATAGAAAGAAAGGGACCGAATTGTAAAAGGAAATTCATGATAGCTTAGGAGTTAAGCTAGGTGAACTATAAATAAGAGTTGTAACCATTGGGATTAAACTAATAAAGAAAGGGGTCAATCCCTTATCTTCTTCTCCTCTCCTCCCATGCCGCTGCCCCTGCCCCCTGCGCAGCCGCGCGCCGCTGCCCAGCGCCGTCGTCCACCGCCGCGCCCTTGTGCCACCACATGTCCCCCGCGTCAGGCCCCTTGCACCTAGTATCGGACGACCGGTTTGATCCCACACCGCTGCCATGGCCAAGCTATCCGAGATCGAGGAGCTTCTATAAATTTTTGCCGCTGAAACTCTCCGCAAGATGGATGATCTTCATGGGGAACTCGCCGCTATCAACGCTCACCTACAGACATTGGAGAGCAAGCAGGAGACTCCATGCACAACTACAACGACAACTGACATCGAGATTAAATTGACGGCGCACATAACACCGCTCCAACAACCGTCAACATCAGTGAGAACGTCGTCATCCACGCGAACGGAGCAGGTCAGCACCAAGAGGAGACACAGCCAGCGCTGCTGCTGGTTGGCCTCCACCGCCATCACCAAACATCGACCACACCCTCACTGACACCGAGACCATCTGCCTTGCCAATGAATGGAGTCATGATGCTGATCGGACAACGCAACATTGAGGTACAAGGAGCTTTTCCCCTGTACCTTCAGGGAACAATCATCGGATCGGAGGTCCACATCCTCGTCAACTCGGGATCCACCCACAATGTCGTCGACCTCAACATCGCCTGCAGCATTGGCCTACTTGAATGCCGCTTCAACACCTCCACCATCGTCGGCAACGGAGAAGAGACGCCATGTCGCGCCACAACATTCGCAGTACCACTACGGATCAACACTGACAACTACACCTTCAACGCGCTCCTCATCAACCTCGGCCACGACGTCAATGTCATCCTAGGCACTCCATGGCTCACAAGCCTTAGACTTGTCGTGTGGGACTTCATCGACAGAACTCTCCACTATGAACGCGATGGGCGCCAACACCTACTCCATGCCCCGGCAGATCTACAAGCTCCACCAACAACTTGTCTTCCGCTTCCCCGACCGCACCATCCGTTGGCACTCCGCTCAGCAGTATGCCCATGCATCATGGCGCACAGGGAACATGGACGCCTACCGAACATCTTCTACAGCAACCGCAACAACGCCATCTTTGATCAACTACGCAAGGCGATACGGGAGGATCGGGACATGCGCGCAATCGTAATTGCCATTGCAGATGGCAAGGCAGCGAATGCGTGGAAGTTCTCCGATGGCATCCTCTTCTACAATGGCTGCCTCTTCATCACCACAGCTTCACCTCTACTACCTAACATCTTGAGCTACATCACACAGGATGGACCAACAAGCATCAAAAGGGCTAGTAGTGGGAGCTTATCAACCACCTACGATGAACCAAGAAGGTTTTATGCCTTCATTGATCCTGCAGGGCTAGCCATGGACTCAGCCACAGCCAGTGCTAGACACAACGACTATCTTCCTTGACGGAAGAGGACGCATGTTCATTCGTGTCAAGCGCGTCGACATCGACTTCCTCCAGGCGACAGGTGGACATCGACTATGTCCCGACATCTTCAACTTGGGCACATTCATGTTCGGCGATATGCTGGACCTGACCACCTCACCTCCGACAATTGTCAAGATGGCGCTATGGTGCGTTCTACCTTTTTACATCGAGCCAGAGCCAAGCAACCACATCTGCCTCTTCAACAGATCACCCAAGGTGATAGCCACTCTTCACATGACTATTTTAGTTTCCAAGGACCTCCTGAAGACAGCACGAGGAGGCCCTCAACACGGACCAGGAACGGATGACACGCTCTACCACATCTTTGGCAGCATCGGCAACCTCCCCTACTGCTTCAACTTTGTTCCACTTCGCACATGCCAGAATGTAATTATCAACGACCCAATGGAAGGTCTCATGACCTGCTTCTTAGAAGAGTTTCCACCATTCATCACCCTGCCAAAGTTCAACGTCATGAGCTGGTTCGTGCTTCACTAAGAGGACGCATCGATCGAAGAAGGGGGAAAGCTGTAATAAGTACAATGCAAGCTCTCCAAATTAGGCAAGAATTTGGGCCAAGTTGGGCCAACGGAAGGGGCCCAGCCGCCGCCACCCTGGCCGGGCGTGGGCAGAGGGCGCCCTAGGGCGCAGGTGTGCTGGCCGCTAGGGTGCAACCCCCACGAGCCGCCGCTTTCTGTCGTCGATTAGGTTTCCTTAATTGAGTGTCCCTGGTTTAGAAATTGTTGGCATAGAAAGAAAGGGACCGAATTGTAAAAGAAAATCCATGATTATAAGGATATCCTAGATAGCTTAGAAGTCAAGCTAGACCAACTATAAATAGGAGTTATAACTGTTGGCATCAAATCAATAAAGAAAGGGATCAATCCCTTATCTTCCTCTCCTCTCCTCCCACGCCGCCGCCCCTGCCCCCCTGCGCAGCCCCGGGTCGCCCCCCCTCCCAAGCCGCGCCGCCACCCAGCGCCGTCGTCCACCGCCGCACCCCTATGCCGCCACGTGCTGCCCGCGTTAGGCCCCTTACACAAGTCTTGGTCCTAATTTTGCTTCGAGCCAAGAAAGAGATACTCTCCCCTCAGTCAATTCATCATTTTGTTTTTTGTCTCATGATTTCTTTCCTTCTTCTCTCTCGTACCTTGCAACTCTCTCCCGCTCTTAATAAATTTCAGTAGTGGCCTCTCCGGTCTCTAACAAAACTGACCTCTTCTCTCTGCTTGAAAATGTTAATATAACACTAAAAATGTTTATGTGGTAACCTATTAACAAATGAAAATGAAAAGTCAGTATAGTTGAATGTGTTTTGTTTCAACTTTTCCCCTTTGTTAATTTTATTTTGTTTCCCAAAAAACAATTGTGCGATCCACAATAATAATGGTTCTTTGTTGCTGAAGCAATGGGCCACAACACATACGGATATGATAACTTTGGCTTCTACGAGTATATTGTTCGCCGTCACATAGTAATAAAGATAATTTCTTACAATTTAAATTTCATACTTCCGTGTTTGACACGAATATTGTCGGTGTTTTGACTCTCGAGGGGTTAACACCAATGAGTAATATTCGTAATTGCGTGCTCCCTTAATCCGGTGGGTGATGCAAGAAGGACACGGCGATTTATCCTGGTTCGGGCAAAGAAGGCCCTACGTCCAGCGCGGGGAGGATGATTCGTGTTATCTTGCACCGAAGTGCTAGTACAGGGAAAAATACAAGTAGGTGTGAGGAGCGCGTGGTGGAGCTTGGGCGTTCGGACGCCTAGTTCTCAACCTTACGCTGTCTCACGGTGTCGTTCTGTGATCTAAAGACTTAGCGTTTCTATGCTCTCGATCGATCCTCCTTTCGGTAGGTCCTGGCGCCTCCTTTTATAGATGAAGGAGGGGCACATGGGTACATGCATTTCGAGTCCGCGTAGCTAATGATGTATGACGTTGGGGCCGATCACGTCGGTGCCGCCGTAGTGATGTACGTCGGTATGGGAGGCCCTGCAGCCGTCGCGTCGGGAGTTGTTGAAGTTTCGCTCGAGGGTTCGTTTGATGAAGTCGAGGGGCGATGGTCGAGGGTCTTGGCTGGAGTCGAGGGGGTCGTGCTGAGGAGGTCGAGCCTCGCCGGATAAGGCCGAATCCCAGAAAATACGGGAAACGTGCTGGTTTATACGTCTCGAGGTGGCGCTGGACGTGGCACAGTGCTCGGTATGGTGCTACAGCGTAGTATGACTTGCGGGATTCCGGGGCATGGGCGGTAAAAGCCAGATTTGATCGCCACGCCTGCAACTGTTATCGTAACTGTGGCCATGCGGTTAGGCGGGGTTAGGTAGATCGCATTAAATGCGCTCGGGCCCGTACGGGAGAGTCGGTAGCCGAGGGGTGCACTTCCCTCGAGGACCGCCCATTCGCCCGAATGAAGTTACGTCCTCGAGGACAGGCTCGTTCGCAGGGCGAAGTTCCATCTTCGAGGGGTCGCTCGAATTGTACCCTCGCGTGTACAGTACCAGTCCGTTTGGTAGTCTCTCGAGCAGGCTTTGGCTTTGGGCCGTCATTGTCCATTCGTGGGTCAGCCCAATATGTCTCAGCCTGCGGGCCTTCCTACGTTAGCGCGGGAGGTCACCGAAGGGACCGAGTTGCTGATTTTGTGAGGTTTAGCTTGGTAAACCAAGGGTTTGGGGTACCCATTTCCTGGGTATCGACAGTAGCCCGCGAGCCCCTGTGCGAGTGATGTCACTCGGGCAGGGGGTCAGGAATTCAAAATGGAACGTGATTCAGATTTTTTCATGGGGGGCGCGCGAGCGACCCCTGCGGGGTAGCCCCCGAGGCCTCGTAGGAGTCGAAAGACTCCTGTGAGGGCTTTATTTATATTTAGTTAAAGGGTGCTTGTCCAGTCGGGTACAGGCCTGAATTGGAGTCATAGCGCTTTACCGAGGGGAGCCCCCGGGGGATTTTCGACCCTCTTTCATCGAGGGGCGCCGGGCACAGGCGAGCCCCCGAGCCTCGTGCGGCTGGGGCATTGCTGGCCTCAGCATTCTTCTCACGAGTCCTTTCAATCGGATGTGAGGCGAGAAGCATCAGACTACCCCCGATAGGGCGAGCCACGAAGTTCTCAGTGAGCTGGTAACGGGAAAATCCAAGCGAGAGCCCGTTCCTCGTTCGATGGAGGTCGGCAGGAGGCCCGAAGGTGGTCTCATTAAAGCAAAACACAATGGTCCTATGGATACCGATTCCATTCGATAGGTCTCGACGGCTCGATGCCTCCCTTCGGGGGGATTCCATAAAGTCCGTAGCGTTTCGCCTTGGATGTGTCCAAAGGGGTCTTGAGAGTTCGTTCTCGAGCAGGGCCTCATGTTGGCTCCCCCTTGGTCACCCCTGACTTGAGGCTCGAGGGCGACTGTCGAACCCTGATCGTGGGGCCAGTCTTCGCTCCCTCGAGGCTTAGGGCCGGAGCCCGATTTCTTTGGTGCTCAAGGGCGGCCGTTGAGCCCTCACTTGAGGACCGGCCTTCGCTCCCTCGAGGCTTTGACATGGGGCCAGAGCCCGTTCCTTTTTCGGCGCTCAAGGGCGGCCGTTGAGCCCTCACTCGAGGACCGGCCTTTGCTCCCTCGAGGCTTTGACGTGGGGCCAGAGCCCGTTCCTTTTTCGGCGCTCAAGGGCGGCCGTTGAGCCCTCACTCGAGGACTGGCCTTTGCTCCCTCGAGGCTTTGACATGGGGCCAGAGCCCGTTCCTTTTTCGGCGCTCAAGGGCGGCCGTTGAGCCCTCACTCGAGGACCGGCCTTCGCTCCCTCGAGGCTTTGACGTGGGGCCAGAGCCCATTCCTTTGTCGGCGCTCAAGGGCGGCCGTTGAGCCCCCACTCGAGGACCGACCTTCGCTCCCTTGAGGCTTTGAGGTGGGGCCAGAGCCCATATTACCTTTCGTAGGAAACTCCGTTAGTGAGCAACGGTTCTCTTTTCTTATCGTTGAACGCGCCTTTTGAGGAGAAGGGCTTCAGCGGTGCGATCATGGTGGGCTCAAGCAACGGCTCTCTGTCAGAGGTGTGACGCGTGCGTCCGGTCGAGGATCGAGGGGGGAACGGTCAGGTAAATGCATTAATTGTAGGGAGTTACCTTTTTCCTGCCGCCGGACTCCGCCCGTTGCTCTTCCCGAGTATAAAAACGGAGGGGGACAAGTGTTCGCTCCCACCTTTGCCATCCTTTCGAACTCCTGCTATCCTGCGCGCGTGAGGGTAAAAACTTAGAGCGAGAAGTCACGATTGGGAACCTTCCTGGTCGTCCGTCTGCCGAGGAGATTCATGCTGTTGTTGCCACCGCCGCGCCCACCGAGCAGATCTGTGCTGCCGCTGCCGCCATGGCCCCAGTCCTCTAGCCCGCCGAGCCCTGGCGCCCGTCGACCGTGACGTGGCAAAGGCTGATCGAGCTGGTGAGGGAAGGACTTCTCCGCCCCGTCACCGATCCGAATCAGCCGGAGTGGATTGCGCCGCCCAGGGACCACCAAGAGCCAAACCCGCCGGAGGGCTACGTGGTGAGCTTCCTCAAGTATCATCAGCATGGGTTCGGTGTGCCCCCGAGCGAGTTCATGCGGGGGTTGACGAACTTCTACGGCATCGAGCTCCACCATTTCTCCCCCAACGCCATCTCCAATGCCGCCATCTTCGCGGCCGTCTGCGAGGGCTACCTCGGGATGGCGCCACATTGGGAGCTATGGCTCCACCTTTACAAGGGGGAGTGGTTCGCCTCCCCGGTGGCGCAAGGAGTAAGGCGAATCATCAGAGCGGGGTGCCTCAACTTCGCGTTGAAGACCACGAGGTCGGAGGAGCCACACGAGTACATCCCCACCAGGTTGACGTCCAACCACTCCCGGTGGGACGAGTAGTGGTTCTACCTTCGCAACGACGGTGGCTACCTCCCGCCGTACACCGGGCGGCTTATCGTCGAGCGTCCATACAACTGGCCGCACGGTGTCGCGGGATATCTTCAGCGTCGACTTCATCCCCTCATCATCGCGATGAGGACCCTTCGAGAGGCGGGCCTGACGGCGGGTGTGGTGGTCTCGGCCTTCCACAGTCGACGGGTGCTCCCTCTGATGGAGCGCCCATTGCGGTTGGACGAGATGCTCCCCTCGGCGGCACCCGAGGTTCTCAAGAGGTGCCCGATGTCCGGCGAGAGGCCGTCCGCTGCGGAAGTCATCTCGTGGGTAAAGGGGATGGTGGCTGGCTCGTTCAGGGTGGAAGACGTCAACCGCCTCCCCATGAGGTCGGAGGAGGGTTGCCTCGACCTGGTGAGTGCCTCGACCCATGCCTTTCGTGTTTCCCCCTTCCTTTCTCTTGTCCCTGTGACTAAACGTCTTTGTGTAGGGGAGAATCGACTACCGGAGATCGAGGCCCCCGCTAAGGGAGGACGCTCCCGATCGTCAGGTAAGACGCTTCACCGCCCAGCAAGAGAAGTGGAGTAAGGATGAGGAGGAGAAGAAGAAAGCTAAGAAGCTCCGGGAGCGTGAAAGACTTGCGAAGCGCCGCGCTGAGCAGAGGCGCGACGGGCTCCCGGAGGAGGAGTCTCCCTCGTCCGAGGGAGATGAAGATGATGATGATGACAGTGATGACGTCGAGGGGGTGGAGGGGCGCCTCGACCGCATCTTGTTGGGTTCCTCTCATGCTGACCGCCCCTTCGTGCAGGAGGAGGCGGCGGAGCAGCACGCCCCCCAGCCGGTGGCGTCGGCCTCCAAGCGCCGGCGTGGAAAAAGGGGGGCCGAGGCTTCGCCTCAAGGAGGTTCACCCCCCTCGCGTCGTACTTGAGGCGGGACCCCACCCACTTTGATCCGAGAAACCCGGTCCCGGTCGGCGGCGCGGGCGGAGCAGAGCCGTGCCCAGGAGGCCCCGTCGAAGCAGGGAGGTGCGGCGACCCCACGGATGGCCCCGAGCAGCCTCAGCCCCGGGAAGAGCTCGGCTTCGAGAGGGGTCTCGAAATCTTCTGGTGGTTCGAGGGGGACCCAAAAGGCCTCTATCCCCTTTGGGTAGGTGTCATTGGTTCATTTTCTTTTCGTTGCGTCTTCCTTGCGCAATTTAATAAACTTTCTGCCGTTCTGCTTCCCATCCAGGCCCAAGCGCCAGATCGAGGAGGCGTCTCTCGTGCCGGCTAAGCGGCTCAAGATAGATGCAGCCGCAAAGATGGAGGCCCCGGTCACAGGTGCGATGTCGAGGCCCTTGGCTCCGTGGGAAGCCAAGTGGTTATCCTCAGCCCTTGGTGCTCTGGCGCGCGGTAGGCTGACGGGTTCCACTCTTGCTGCAGGGTCGAGCGTCTCGGGGTCCGTGGTGGGCGGCGACTCCGAGCTAGGGAGGACGCATGAGGGAGGGAGCGCCTCCTTGACATCGTCGCCTGCGGCCCTCGAGCTCAGCCCAGCACCAGGGGGCGGTGCCCCGACGTCGGGAGCTTCCGTTCCTGGCGGGCCGGAGGCTTCGATCCCCGCACCCAAGGCGGGAGCCCACGAGGGCCATGAGCCGGGAGAGGAGGTAGTCGTTGTGGACCTCGAGGGTGAGGAGACCACGGCCCTTCCCTCCTCGATGAGAGAGCGAAGGCCCTGGCCGGCGGGGCTACGCGAGCTCAAGGCCCGGAGGGAGCAGGAGCAGGGGGCCCTGCAAGAAGCGGAGCTGCCACGGCCGCAGCAGGAGGGGGAGAAGGAGCCGTCGGAGCGGCGGGAGGAGGAGGAAACTGGGGGCCAGCCCCAGCATCAGCAGGCACAGCAGACGCCGCCGGGGCACACGACGCCGCTGGACCGCCGGCGCAGCAACCGCCCGAGACGTCGGAGGCGGAGGCGACTTCCGAACTAACAAAGCAATGGGTGTCTGTGATTACCCTGGACGAGCTGCTGGCCGAAGGAGAAACAGCGTCGAAGGCGTCGATGGTCCCGCGGCTGCCGGGGGTGCAACTGGAGGAGGCCTCGGTACCGAACCCGGCGAAAGACGCGTCGACGGTGGTCCTGTCGGCGCCACAAGTCGTGGTGTTGGGGGAAGCGACGGCCTCGATGCCTCCACTGCCTACGAAGGCACCAAAAGCAGCGTCAGGTCAGCCGCTGCAACCGTCGACGGAGCAGCCGAAGGAGACGGCGGCTTCTGGCGTGCTGAGAAGGTCGACATCCGACCCCAGGCTGAGGGATGCCCGCGCCGCGTCGGAGTTCCACACCCCGGCGGAGTTGGCCGTGAGTTACGGCGTCCCGCGCGATGTGGTGGACGAGGTCGAGTCCTTGGCGCGAGCCAAGGTCAAGACGGTCCTTCCGCATTGGGGCAAGGAGCGCATTGTACTCTGGGAACTCGGTGACTCCAGCGCTCTGGGGATCGAGATGAACGACCCAGCGGAGGTCAAGTGCTGGGAGGAGGCCGAGCGGTCCCGGGCATGGCTGCGGCACTTGCTGAAGCTGGGCGCCGAGCTTGCCGAAGGCCTCGACCGGAACCTCACGGTGAGTCGCTGTGTAGGCCATATGCAGTTTTTTAAATTCTTTCGTATGAAATGCCTCAACCCTCGACTTCTTGTCCTCAGGAGGTGCGGAGGCGTTCCTACTCCAAGTCGTACTTCCTCCATGAAATGCAAAACAGCCGGGAGGAAGTGCTTCGCCAACTCAAAGCCGGCCGCTCTGCGCAGGGCAGGGTGGCCGAGATCGAGGAGGAGCTAAAGCAGACCAGGGAGGAGGCTATCAAAGCCAAAGAGGAGGCCGCCCGGGCGAAGGAGGACTCCGAGGCCGCTCGAGGGGAAGCCGCCCACCTCATGGTGGAGCTCGAGCGTGCCAGGGAGGAGGCTGACGCGGCCAAGGCCGAAGCGGGGAGGGCCAAGGGCGAGAGCATCCGAGCCCTGGAGCGCGTCAAGCTACTCCTGGGGGAGGCTCAAAGCTCCATGGAGCGCATCCGCTCACTCGAGGCCAGCTTCGCTGAAGTCTCCACGGCGCGCAACACCCTCTCCGCCTTGGCCCAGGAGGAGAAGAACCGGGCCGCTAGCCTGGAAACCCAGCTCGGGGCGATGAAGGCTACCCTCCAAGAGAAGGAGCAGGCCATCATCCTGGCTGGTGGCGCCCTCGAGACCCTCCACTGTGAGAAAACAGAGGTGACCCGGGCCTTCAAGGAGGTCCAGCGGGAGCGGGACGAGGCTCGGGGGGAGCGCGACGCCGTGCTAGGGGATCGCAACGCCCTCGAGACTCGCTGTGCTGGTGAGTTCCTTAAAGAGCTTTTGATCTTTTTTCTTATCGTACGGTTTTGTCTAATTCTTGCTTTATGTTTCAGGCCTCGAATCCGAGCTGCTTGCTACCCAAACCGCCGCCAAGGCGCTGTAGGAGAGCCTCGCGGCGGAGGGGGCGCTTCTCGGCTGGCTCCGGGTTGCCCTCGACGGGCTCTGCGCCTCCTGGGAGGTCGGTCCTGTCGAGGGTACTGAAGAAGACATCCCGGGTGCCGCGCTTGTCGACCGGATCTACTACCTCGATGCCACCCTTCGCGATCGCATGCGGGCGGCGCTTCATACCGGCGTGAAGCGGGCGCTAGCAGTGGTCTCCTCCGGCTTCGTCTTTGACATGAACGTGGTGGCCCAAGGCTTTGTTCCTGATATCTCAAAGACCGATGCAGAGAATGAGGAGCGATGCCGAGGGCTCATTAATGACGCCGAGAGGCCGGGGGGAGCGCTGGCGAAGCTGTTCAAGGACGAAGTCCTCCCCCTGCGGTTGAAGGGTACCTCGTCGAGGAGGGCAGCGACGGAGCGGGCCTGTAGGGCAAGGCTGGGCGAAGGTGCCCATGTAATGAATTAGTTTTTTGTAACTTATATTCAATGTGGCTTCGAAACCCTTTTTTGAACATTAATGCATCTATCATAATGCGATTTATCATTTTACTTTTGAGCCTTTTCTGCTTTCTTTTCACTAGACTTTGCTTTTTTGACTAAGTTTTCGACGCATGCTCGTATCCCTCGAGGGGGGAGCGAGTGGAGGTACCGTAGCCCGGAGGTGTAGGAGAGCTCCCGGCTCGTTAGCCCTCGACCTTCTAGGGAGTTCGAGGTGTTTTCTACTTAGTCGCGAAGCGTATCGAGGCGTGAGAAAGAAGAAGCGCTCGAGTTCTGATTGCCTGACTCTTGCTTTCCGACTGAGCGTTCGACGCAAGCTCGTATCCCTTGAGGGGGGAGCGAGTGGAGGTACCGTAGCCCGGAGGCGTAGGAGAGCTCCGGCTCGACAGCCCTCGACCCCTAGGGAGTTCGAGGCGTTTTTCAACTTAGTTGGGAAGCGAAAGGGAGGCGTGCGAAAAAAGTCGTTCGTATTTTTAGGAACTTAGGGGGTCCCCCCTGTTAGCCCCCGAGGGAGGCTCGACTCTGGCGAGACAGGGTCGAGGCTACCTCTTGCATGTATAATAACAAGTTTGAACTTATAATCGAAAGTACTCCTTATATTTGTCATGCGGAAATGTACAAAACATGCGAGAATGTACAAGGGCACTGGTGCCCTAAGGGTAGAAACGACGTAGCTGTTCGATGTTCCATGCGTTGGTGAGGATTTTGCCTTTGTCGTTAGCGAGCTTGTACGTCCCGGGCTTTAGCACCTCAGCTACGGTGTATGGGCCTTCCCATGGCGGGGTCAGCTTGTGACGTCCCTTGTTGCTCTGTCGTCGACGTAGGACGAGGTCTCCAACCTAGAAGTCTCTCGGGCGCACGTGCTTGTCGTGGTAGCGTCAAAGTTTTTGCTGATACCTCGCGGAGTGAATTAGCTCCATGTCTCGAGCCTCCTCAAGCTGGTCGATGGCATTTGCGAGGGCTTCTTCATTGCTTTGCTCGTTGTACGCCTTTAGTCGAGGGGAACCATACTTGAGGTCAGTGGGGAGGACGATCTCGGACCCATAGACCAAGAAGAATGGGGTGAAGCCCGTGGCTCGACTAGGTGTTGTCCTTAAGCTCCATAGGACCGAAGGCAGCTTCGCGGCCCATTTTTTCTGTGCTTGCTGAGGCGGTTGAGGATCCTTGGCTTGAGGCCCTGCAAAATCATGTCGTTGGCGCGCTCGACCTAGCCGTTAGTTCGAGGATGTGCAACCGCGGACCAATTCACATGGATGTGATGGCGATCGCAAAAGTCCAAGAACTTCTTGCTGGTGAACTGTGTGCCGTTGTCAGTGATGATGACGTTCGGGACCCCGAAGCGATGGATGATGTCGGTGAAGAACTCAACTGCCCGTTCGGAGCGGATGTTGCTGATGGGCCAGGCCTCGATCCATTTGGTAAACTTGTCGATGGCAACGAGCAGGTGCGTGTACCCTTTGGTCGTCCTCTTGAGAGGCCCCAAAAGATCGAGCCCCCAGACCGCGAATGCCCAGGTGATGGGGATCATTTGTAGGGCGTGAGCTGGGAGGTGCGTCTGCTTGGCGTAAAAATGACACCCTTTGCACGAGCGGAAAAGGTTTGTGGCATCGAAAACGGCGGTCGGCCAGTAGAAACCCTGCCGAAAGGCATTGCCTACGAGGGTCCTTGGTGCTGCGTGATGGCCGTAGGCCCCCGAGTGTATGTCCTCGAGGAGCCTCCTGCCTTCCTCGATGGTAATGCAGCGCTGAAGAACGCCTGAGGGGCTTCGCTTGTAGAGTTCCTTGGCGTCACCGTAGATGACGTAGGACTTGGCCCGTCGCGCGATCCGTCGAGCTTCGATCCGGTCCTCTGGAAGCTCTCCCCAAATGAGGCAGTCAAGTAAAGGGGCTCGCCAATCCGGTGGCGGGTTCGACGGAGAAGAGGTCTCCTGGATCTCCATAACCTGGGTTCCGGTCGAGGGGGCCCTGGTCGAGGTCGTGGGGTGGAGCTTCGAGGGCGTGGTGCAAGCCCGCGAGCCCAAATCGACGGAGGGCTCGAAGAGGTCCCTCGAGAACACGTCCGGAGGGACTGTACCTCGAGTCGATGCGATTTTTGCGAGCTCATCCACGACTTCGTTGTATCGTCGAGCGATATGACTAAGCTCGAGGCCGTGGAACTTGTCTTCCAACTTGCGCACTTCGTTGTAGTATGCTTCCATCTTGGCGTCATGGCAGCTCGAGGCCTTCATCACTTGGTCGATGATTAGCTGCGAGTCGCCTCGAACGTCAAGGCGTCGGACCCCGAGTTCAAGGGCGATTCATAATCCAGCGACAAGTGCTTCGTACTTCGCGACATTGTTAGAAGCGGCAAAGTGGATGCGAATGACGTAGCGCATGTGGACTCCGAGGGGTGAAATGAAGAGCAAGCCCACGCCTGCTCCTGTCTTCATGAGCGACCCGTCGAAGTACATCGTCCACAGCTCGGCTTGGATTTGGACTGGCGGCAACTGAGTGTCAGTCCACTCGGTGATGAAATCCGCCAGGACTTGAGACTTGATGGCCTTCCATGGTGCGTAGGTGATGGTCTTGCCCATTAGCTCGACCGACCACTTGGCAATCCTTCCAGCGGCCTCCCGGTTATGGATGATCTCCCCCAAGGGGAACGAGGATACCACGGTAACCGGGTGGCTGAGGAAATAGTGCTGGAGCTTGCGACGTGTAAGGACGATGGCGTAGAGCAGCTTCTGCACCTGTGGGTAGCGGATTTTTGTTTCCGAAAGCACTTCGCTGATGAAGTAAATGGGCCGCTGGACGGGCAAGGCGCGCCCTTCCTCCTGCCTCTCCACCACTATGGCCGCGCTGACCACCTGAGTGGTCGTAACGACATAGAGGAGGAGGGGCTCGGGTGGTTCGGTCGACGTTGCTGGTCAAGGAGGGACGAGAATCAAAGTGGATGTCAACTTGGCTTTGAGTTCGTCGAGGGCCTCCTCGGCCTCCGCGGTCCATGTGAATTGCTCGGATTTTTTCAAGAGGCGGTACAGAGGCATGGCCTTCTCCCCTAAACGTGAGATGAAGCGGCTGAGGGCCGCGAGGCAGCCCATGACCCTCTGCACGCCCTTGAGATCCTGAATCGGCCCCATTCGTGTGATGGCCGCCACCTTCTCGGGGTTGGCCTCGATCCCGTGCTGGGAGACGATGTATCCGAGGAGCATGCCCCGATGCACTCCGAAGACACATTTCTCGGGGTTGAGTTTTATGTTTTTGGCTCGAAGGCACCCGAATGCGATTTCGAGGTCTCAGATGAGGTTGTCCACTCTTCAGGACTTGACCACGATGTCATCGACGTAGGCCTCGACCGTGTCGCCTATGTGTACGCCGAAGACATGTAGCATGCACCGCTGATACGTTGCCCCGGCGTTTCGAAGGCCGAAGGGCATGGTGATGTAGCAGTACATGCCAAAAGGTGTGATGAAGGAAGTCACGAGCTGGTCGGACTCTTTCATCTTGATTTGGTGGTAGCCGGAATAAGCATCGAGGAACGAGAGGGTTTCACATCCCGTGGTAGAGTCGACAATTTGATCAATGCGTGGTAAAGGAAACGGAACTTTGGGACATGCTTTGTTTAAACTAGTATAGTCAATACACATCCGCATTTTTCCATTCTTTTTCTTAACTAACATGGGATTAGCTAACCATTCGGGGTGATGGACCTCCTTGATGAATCCAGCCGCCAAAAGCTTGTGAACCTCCTCGCCGATGATCCTGTGCTTCTCCTCGTCAAAGCGGCGCAGGCGTTGCTTCACCGGTCTGGACCCGGCCCGGATCTCCAAGGCTTGCTCGACGACTTCCCTCGGTATGCCCGGCATATCCGAAGGACTCCACGCAAACATATCAGCGTTCGTGCAAAGAAAGTCGACGAGCATGGCTTCCTATTTGTCCTCGAGGTCGGCGCTAATCGTTAGCACCTTCTCGCATGGGCAGCTCGGGTCGAGGGGGATTTTCTTGGTGTCTTGTGCTGGCTCGAAGTTGCCGGCGTGTCGCTTGGGGTCTAGCATCTCGTCGGCGAGGTGCTCGAGGGTCGCGGCTATCATGGCATTTTGCTCGACGGCCTCCCCATATTCGATGTATTCGACATCGCAGTCGTACGCGTGCTCGTAGGAGGAGGCGACAGTGATGACGCCTTTGGGTCCTGGCATCTTGAGCTTGAGGTAGGTGTAGTTCGGGATCGCCATGAACTGCGCGTAGCCCGGTCGGCCGATGATGGCGTGATATGTTTCGTGAAACCCGACCACCTCGAAGGTGAGGGTCTCTTTCCTGAAGTTGGCAGGGGTGCCAAAACAGACAGGAAGGTCGATACGGCCGACGGGGAAGGCCTTCTTCCCTGGCACGACGCCATGGAACCCCCCGGCACTGGGTCGGAGTTGGTACCTCCTGACTCCCAGGAGGTCAAGGGTCTCGAGGTAGACGACGTTCAGGCTGCTGCCACCATCCATGAGGACCTTCGAGAGGCGGGTGTTGATGATGATTGGGTCGACGACGAGCGGATAAGCCCCGGGGTTGGGGACTCGATCCGGATGGTCATCGCGGTCGAACGTGATGGGCGCATCAGACCAGTCGAGGTAGTGAGGCATCGCGACATGAACGGAGAAGACCTCTCGACGCTCCTGCTTACGCTGTCGGGGCGTGAGCTAGGTCGAGGGGCCCCCGTAGATCATGTAGCAGTCATAGACTTTGGGGAATTTTCTGTCTTCCCCGTTGTCTCCCTCGCCACCGCCTTGGTCTTTCTTGTCGTCACCTTTCTTCACGCCCACTTGCTCGAAGTGCCTTCGAAGCATGCGGCAGTCCTTAAGCTTGTGCCTTGCCCCATCCTTATGATAAGGACAGGGCTCCTCGAGCATTTTGTCGAAGATGGCGCCCTCGGGGGGACCTCGAGGTCTTTTGCGTTCGGTTGCTGCGACGAGATCATCTTCTGCAGCCTCACTCTTGCCCTGCTGATTTTTCTTCTTCTTGTTATTTCTCTTCGGCCCTTTGCTCAAGCCTCCTGCATTGTCGGCTACCGGTGTTTTTCCCTTGTCCTTCCCATCGCTGAAGAAGGCGCCGACGGCCTCTTCGCCAGCCGCGTAGTTGGCGACCACATCCATGAGCTCGTTGACGGTGTCGGGGCGGTTACGCCCTAACTCGCGAACTAGGTCCTTGCAGGTTGTACCCGCAACAAATGCTAGAACGACGTTGAGATCGAAGATGTGGGGTAGTTCGGTGCGGAGCTTGGAGAACCGTCGAGCAAAGTCGCGGAGAGACTCCCCCGGTTTCTGCTTGCAGTTGCGCAGTTCCCAGGAATTCCTGGGACGTACGTAGGTACCTTTGAAGTTCCCCTCAAAGATCCAGACAAGGTCGATCCAGCCACGAATCTGGTCAGGGGGAAGCTCCTCGAGCCACCTACGCGCGGTGTCGGACAGGAACAGGGGAAGGTGATGTATGATGGCGTGATTGTCAAGCGCCCCGCCCGCCTGACAAGCCAACCAAAAGTCGGCTAGCCAGAGCTCGGGATTGGTTTCGCCGTTGTACTTGACGATACTCGTGGGGGGTCGAAACTTATCGGGTAGCTGGGTGCAGCGGATCTTCCTGCTAAAGACTCGGGGACCCGGTGGCTCCGGGGCCTGTCGGTCTTCATCGCTGTCGTAACGCCCTCCACGATGGGCGTTGTACCCTCGATCCTCGGCATCCCCGTGCTTGCGTATGCGGTTCTCGACAATGTCAAGGCGCGCGTCGCAGGGAGCGCGGTCGTCGTTGATACGTTCTCAGGCTGGCTTCTTCTTCTGTCGGGGGGTCGCCCCCTGATCGACCGAGCCCTCCCTTTCGAGCTGGGAGGGCTCAACCTGAGGTTCGGAGGCAGCCCCTTGACTCCTCGAGGCTGAGCTCTCGGCTTGCTGGACAGCAGCTACGTGGAGGAGATCCTCGACCTCACGTTGTATCCGCCGAGCTTGCGAGTTGGATGGCGCGGGCATATTGCGAAGGAGCATAGCCACCGCAACAATGTTCTGGCTTGCTCGGGGATAACGGTTGGCGGGTTGCTCGGGTGCTCCTGCCTCGATGATCTGCTAGTTGACTTCTCGGGCCCTGGCTCGGGCTCTACCGCCGGGCGGTCACCGCTCTTGGTCGAGGGTCAGCTCGAGTAGGCGCAAGCGTTCCTGCTCGTCGGCGAGCTTCGCCTGCAACTCCCGAATTTGTGCCAGCTATGCGTCCTGCTCGCTAGGACGGGGGCACGCTTCTCAGGGCGCATCTGGTTGTTGGTCCTCTGCTCTGGGGGGAGCGTCTCTTGCCACAGCGGTAGCCGTCGCGGCCGCTGGATTGACGGTGTCCTGATTGGAGTCGATGTCACCATTGATGTGGAGGCACTCGCGGGTAGGATCCCAATGATCAGTCAGAGTCAGGGTCACTATAGTAGAAGACAGGGAATTGCCCCGCGCCTCCTCCTGCAGCTGTCGTCGGAGTGTGCCGACGGTGTACCTCCGGGGGCCGGGGGCTCTTACGAAGGCCAAACCCTCGGAGGCCGGTGGGACAGTCCCCACGTCCGTCATTGCTCGGAGAAGGGTACTTGAGTGGTCCTCCAACATGCTCATGCTGGAGTGGGTCGCTGTCGAGATCGTCGTTGTGGGATTGTCGAAGTCGAACGAAGGCCGCCGATGGCGCCCGAACAGCTCGTGCGAGAGCGGGCTCGATCGAGCGGGGGCTTCGTCGTGCTTCCTCGACGTGCATACAGCGAAGGTGGAGTCGGGGTTGTGGTGGGGTCCTGCCAGTTTGCCCTTTGCCTCTGAACTCGGGTCAGATGCTCCCTCAACAAGGGGTTCGTCATCTCCGGTCAGGGGCGAGGAGAAAGCGGCGGGAACCCTCCCTGACTTAGGTTGATGGCGATGACGGTGCCGACCGTGCCTCCTTCTGGATGTGGAAGCAAGGTCGTGAGACTGGTGAGCGGCCCCCCAAGAGCGTGGGGGCGTACCGCGACCTCCGTTCAGGTCAGTGATTGAGAGCAGGGTCATGTCGTAGCCCTGGTCGAGGGTCATGAACTCCAGGCTCCCAAACCAGATCACCGTAGCGTGCGGAAGTGGTGAAACAAAGTCGCCCATCCGAAAAAATGGCGGGAAATCGTTAGTGACACGCGGCTCCCCTACCTGGCGCGCCAACTGTCGGTGTTTTGACCCTCGAGGGGTTAACACCAACGAGTAATATTCGTAATTGCGTGCTCTCTTAATCCGGTGGGTGAGGCAAGAAGGACACGGCGATTTATCCTGTTCGGGCAAAGAAGGCCCTACGTCCAGCGCGGGGAGGATGATTCGTGTTATCTTGCACCGAAGTGCTAGTACAGGGGAAAATACAAGCAGGTGTGAGGAGCGCGTGGTGGAGCTTGGGCGTTCGGACGCCTAGTTCTCAACCTTACGCTGTCTCACGGTGTCGTTCTGTGATCTAAAGACTTAGCGTTTCTATGCTCTCGATCGATCCTCCTTTCGGTAGGTCCTGGCGCCTCCTTTTATAGATGGAGGGGCACAGGGGTACATGCATTTCGAGTCCGCGTAGCTAATGATGTACGACGTTGAGGCCGATCACGTCGGTGCCGCTGTAGTGATGTACGTCGGTATGGGAGGCCCTGCAGCCGTCGTGTCGGGAGTTGTTGAAGTTTCGCTCGAGGGTTCGTTTGATGAAGTCGATGGGCGACGGTCGAGGGTCTTGGCTGGAGTCGAGGGGGTCGTGCCAAGGAGGTCGAGCCTCGCCGGATAAGGCCGAATCCCAAAAAATGTGGGAAACGTGCTGGTTTATACGTCTCGAGGTGGTGCTGGACGTGGCACAGTGCTCGGTATGGTGCTACAGCGTAGTACGACTTGCGGGATTCCGGGGCATGGGCGGTAAAAGCCAGATTTGACCGCCACGCCTACAACTGTTACCGTAACTGTGGCCATGCGGTTAGGCGGGGTTAGGTAGATTGCATTAAATGCGCTCGGGTCCGTACGGGAGAGTCGGTAGCCGAGGGGTGCACTGCCCTCGAGGACCTCCCATTCGCCCGAACGAAGTTACGTCCTCGAGGACAGGCTCGTTCGCAGGGCGAAGTTCCGTCTTCAAGGGGTCGCTCGAATTGTACCCTCGTGTGTACAGTACCAGTCCTTTCGGTAGTCTCTCGAGCAGGCTTTGGGTTTGGGCCGTCGTTGTCCATTCGTGGGTCAGCCCGATATGTCTCAGCCTGCGGGCCTTCGTACGTTAGCGCGGGAGGTCACCGGAGGGACCGAGTTGCTGATTTTGCGAGGTTTAGCTCGGTAAACCAAGGGTTTAGGATACCCATTTCCTGGGTATCGACAAATATAAATGGCTATTCACTAGCCTTTTATACCAAGTGCAATGTACTTGCGCTTGCGCTTCTCCACACACGCGCACATACATGTATGAAATGTTCTAGGACCACGAGTTCATCACGTAAAAACACACTCATGCATGCAGTGACGTAGCCAGGATTTCAGACTAGGGTGGTCCATTACCTTTTTTTGACAAATCGATTGGAAGGGGAGAGAATCCAATAATCCAATGTATCATTAAAAAAAAAGCAATAATTAAAATAAAATAATATAGCGTCTCCAATAATCGAACACCCTAGAAATCTAGAACTTAATTAGTTTTGCATAACCTCTTGCTTGTGCACTTTTGCTGATTGCTGCCCTTGCCGATCATCGATCACTGCACCTCTTGACTCCTACTCTGTTTGCCTGGGATGCAGGTTCACTCGAAGTCGCAACTCGCAAGTCGTAGCTCGATCAGATGGAAGCGCCCGCCGGCCGCCGCAGCACTGCCGATGCTGCCATGTCGTCACGGTGTCGCCCTACTGCCCTAGACTCGAGAGAACATGAAGCTGAGGGGCCACGCGGACGCCACCGGTTGCCTGACTTGCGAAAACAGAAAGGAAAAGGCATGCGCGCTGACGACTGCTGCAGAAGGCCAAACAATCCAAAGCTGAACGGACAAGATTTTGAATTGTCTAGAATCAGACTTGTATATGGGCCTTTGTTGGTTGGCCGAGCTCAGGGTGGTCCACGGCCCACACGGACCACCCTCTAGCTCCGCCCCTACATGCATGCGACTATGTGAGTATTCGTAACTCCATATTAACTACACGTTTAGACCACCATATAGATGGGACTCACGTAATCAGTTTGTAACTATTTGTTGTTTCTCACAATATTTAGCCAATAATAGGTAGTCTATAAGGTGTATCCCACACCGTGATTAAAAATTCTCCATATCTACAATCCTCTGCAAAATAACAGGGAGAGAGGAAGAACTAAGAAAAAAATAATATTTATTCTTTATGGATAGTCCATAAGCTCATGAGTGCTAGCTTTGTACACAACCTTCTACAAAATCAGAGAGGGGAAAGAGAGAACTAAGAACAAATAGTATTCTTTTGTTCTCTATGGATATAGTCCATAACCTTATGTGTTTCTTCTATTGTGGACTATTTTACGATTGGTATGAATGTATTTCAGCTAGCTAGCGAGTATTATTGACTGCTTTTGAGAAATATTATGGACACTCTAAATGTAGGTGAGATTATTATGGACACTCTAAATGGTGAGATTGCCTACCCGAGAAGTTTGACATGGCTATCGACACACACACACACACACACACACATCTACACAACAATATGCACACACTTGCCAGCTACAAGGAGAAGATATAACCTATCAAAATTTCCTTCAAAGACAAAACCACAATTAGGCATAATATTAGCAGAAGGAAGTGATCCCTAACATTTCTATGTATCTGGACTATACAAGCCTTTCCTACACAATTCTTGTCGACGTTAGGTACCCGGGGGTGTCCTAAGCCAACAAGTAAACATATGTGTGCGTAACCCGTTCGGATGGTGATGCAAGAAGAACACAGCGATTTATCCTGGTTCGGGCAAAGAAGGCCCTACGTCCAGCGGGGGGAGAAGATTTGTATTATCTTGCACCTAAGTGCTTGTACAGGGGGTGAATACAAGCGAAGGAGAGAATTCGGGGGGGGTCGAGTATAGAGCGAAAGAGTTATTCAGAGTCTAGGAGTCTGCCTAGGCGTGTGTTCGGTTGTTCGTGAGATTGTTGTCTGGAGTCGGTTCTTCGTCCGATTGGGCCTCTCCTTTTATTGTGTATCCTGGCGTCCCCTTTTATAGGCCAAGGGGAGGCACAGGGGTACAAGTGTCCTGGTTCGATGACGCAGTGGTGACGTTGCGGGTCATGGTGGTCAACTCGAGGCCACTGTAGAGACGTGCGCTGAGCATGGCTTGTTCTGTAGCAGCATGGCTTGGAGTTGACAGGCGTCCTTCGGAGGCGTGGTTGCTAACTGGCGAAAGACGCGATCCCCTGTAGAGGACGTGCGAGTCCCTATTGGGGTCGCATCGGGAGTTGTTGGCACAGCTTTCGAGGTTGATGTGGGTTGACCGGAGGGCGTCGACACATACTCGAGGCCCAATCGAGGGGTAGCCTCGAGCGTAGTGGTTGAACGGATAAGATTGAACTTAGGGAATCCGATGTCGGTCATTTATCGCGTAGCGCGTCGAAGGGGGCCTCGAGCGGCCTAACAGTGCTGAGTACGGCATAACAGTGCCGTGCAGACCGAAGCACGTCCCCAGTATGAGCGGTAAAGCGGAATTCGACCGCTGTACGGACCACTGTGCGGCTCTGTAGCCATACGATTGGACGAGGTTAGGTAGTTTTGCATCAGATGCGCTGTCGGACACACTCGGAGTTGGTGGATCGAGGGGGGGCTCGACCCTTGTTGTATCGAGGCGTCCGTCCCGCCAGGGCCTCGACACTTGACGCGGGGTCCCCCCTCTCGAGTGATCATTAGTTGGTGACGTCAGTGACTTGTCGAGGGTTGCGGCAGAAGTTAAGTATTCTGTTGTAGGTTGGCCCAGTGTGTATTTGTCGGTGGGCCCCGGTGGGTCGAGGATGTATGGTCTGGTCTTGCACGTGTTTTTTCGAGGGTCCCCGTGAGATTAATCAGAGGGTAAACTCGGGGTTCAACCAAAAATCAAGGGAGGTTTAGGGTACCCCTTATCTCGATAACCGACAGTAGCCCCCGAGGCTTCGTGTAAGTGTTGATACTTATGCGGAGGCTCAGTTAAATGGACTCAGAGTGTTGGTCATATTCCGAGGGGTGCGCGTGAGCGCACCCTTCGGGTGTAGCTCCCGAGGCCTTGGGTGAGTAGAATACTCACCCGAGGTCTTTTATTTTCAGTTTTGGTCAAGGCGTGCTCGAATGATCGAGCCCCCGGGTGGTTGGGTCCTCTTTCATCGAGGCCACCCGGTTGTGAGTCCGGTCCTTAGCTTCTTTCATCGAAGCCGATCAGGTGCGAGCTCAACTTTTTCGTTCGACCCTCACAAACCCTTTCGATCAGGTAGAGGGGGGAGAAGCGTTGTGCTACCCATGCTCGGGCAAGCATCAACATCTCAGGTGAGCTACCATCGGGAAATTCAAGTAAGAGCTCGTGCCCCGTTCGATAGGGGTCGACTAGTGGCCCTGAGGCACTCTTATTTGAGCAAAACAGTGGGTCCTGTGGATGCCAAACCCTTTTAATCGGGTCTGGTGGCTCGATGCCTCCCCTCGAGGGGATTCCGTCGTGGTCCCTTAGTTTTGCCTTGAATGTGTCCGAGGGGGCCTCGAGAATTCGTTCTCGAGCAAGGGACTCGCGTCGGCCCCCTCGGTCACCCCTAACTCCGGTACTCAAGGGCAGCTGTCGAACCCTTTTTGAGGGCCAGCCTTCGCTCCCTGGAGATTTCGAGGGCCTGGGCCCGTATCCCGTGTCGTGGGAAGATCCGTCTGTGGATAACTCCTCTTGTCAGTCACGCGTGCCTTTTTATGCAGAAGCCGGAGCGGCGCGGTAGTGGATGATTCCTGTACTTAAAGCAAATTTCAAGGAGGATAACTGTCAGTTGTCATATTAGTCTCGTTTTTCAAGAAAAGATTCGAAGCGGCGCGGCCGTAATGTCGCGGGAGTCGAAACGGCGCGGTCGTGGTGGGGCCGGCATGATGGCTGATTCGTGGATGCTTGACGCGGGTCCATGGTCGATGGGAGTCGAGGGGGTGAATGTGAAACGGCGTGAACGCGCGGGCCAGAGGGTATTATTGGCGCCCGGCGGCCTCGCTCATGACGTCGATGCACAGGAATTGAGAGGAGAGTACTTTGGGCGCATTTAATGCGGGCACTTACTGGTCGGGCAAGCGACGGCCGCCCGTTGGTCTTCTACCCCTATAAAAGGAGTCACTCCTCGCACTGTTGCTCTTCACTTTCCTTCCTGCCGTTTTTGCATTCGCCTTCCTGCGCTTGATTGCCTTCCTTGCGCTCGCCTTCCTTGCGCTTACCTTCCTTGCGCTCGCCTCCCTGCGCTTTGCCTTCCCCGTGGAGATAGGAAATCTTTCGGGTCGTCCGTCCACCGAAGAGCTCCGTGCCCTTGCCATGGCGCCGCCGGAGATTCTTCAGCCCGTGGCGTGGCTCCCCTCGGATGTGACGAGGAAGGAGCTAGAGGGGTTGGTGGCGGAGGGGCTCCTTCGCCCTATCACCAACGAGGCCGAGCCCGAATGGCTCGTTTCACCAAAGGGGGACCTCGAGCCGAACCCACCTGAAGGCTACGTGGTCAGCTTCGTCAAGTTCCACCGACTGGGCTTCCGTTCCCCACCGAGCCGGTTCATGCGCGCCCTCACCCACTACTACGGGATCGAGCTGCAGCATCTCTCCCCCAACGCGATCTCCTACGCCGCCATCTTCACCACTGTCTGCGAGGGTTACCTCGGGGTGGAGGCGCACTGGGAGCTCTGGCTTCATCTTTTTCGGGCAGAGTACTTCTCCAAGAGCGCGTCGCCGGGGGTGCGGAGGCTGGTGTGGGCTGGGTGCTGCAACTTCACCGTGAGGAAGGTCGACACCTTCATCCCTATCGGCCTGACTTCAAGCCACGGCGCCTGGCCTTTGAAGTGGTTCTACGTCAGGAACGACGAGGGGCTGCTGCCTCAGTACACGGGGCGCGTCATCGAATCGTGTCCCCACAACTGGGGCGCCCCAGCGCGGGACCATCAAGGGAGGCTCGAAGACCTCCTCGACGCCCTGGTGACCCTTTGAGGGTAGGGGTTGACTGCCGGGGTCGTTGCCTCGGCCTTCCACCATCAACGGGTGCTCCCCCTGATGCGGCGCTCGCTCCGCATGAGCCAAATGTTCTTTGGAGCGGAGCTCGAGGGGAGCCGGATGGTTGCTGAGGATATTACGCTGGAGAGCGTCGCCAAGAGGGTTCGAGGCACGGTGTCGGGCCCCTTCATGATGCAGGAAGTCAACCGTCTTCCGATGCGACCGGATCCCGGTTACCCCGAACGGGTGAGTGTATTACTTTGTCGAGCCCCTCTTTTTTGTTTCTTTTCACCTTACATTTTTTGGGCTTTGCGTGTAGGGGGAGCTCGACTATGAGTTGTCGCTGCCCCCCGTTAAGGAAGATTTCGGAGCTGGTCTGATGGGGCTTCTCGGCGCCTCATCGGTAAAGAAGACGAAGGAGGAGGAGAGCAAGAAGAGGCGGATGTAGAGCCTCGATCTCTCTACGGGCGAGCAGCGCTCGGCTAAGCAGAGACGAGAGGTGGGGCCCATCAAAGGGTCCTCCTCTGAGGAGTCGGGGGAGGAGTGGAGCGGAGAAGAGGAGCACCTCTGAACCCGGAGGGTCGCGGCTGGTGCCCCTTCGACGCAGGGCACCGCTGGTTCTAGGGGGCCCACGAAGGGATCCCGTGAAAGTCATCTGGCCCTTGGAGCCAGGTCGGTGGCGCTGGCTTTGGCCGCATCGGCGGCGGCCTCCGCTCGACAGGCTGCGGGGCCTCGCGGCGTGACACCGCTGGCAGCGACTTCAAGCCTTACGGGCGCCGGGACGCGGCCGTCGACAGGGGGCTCACGAACCTCGGGAAGGTTCCAGGTGGGGTAAGTTCTTAATCTTGGAGCAGCTTTATATTTCGCGTCTTGATTCCACGCATCTAATTTTTCCTTTCTTGCAGACTCAAGCACGAGCGGGCACTGGCGGGGCCCGCTCCGGCCAAGCGCCTTCGGACAGAGGCTGCGACAGAGGTGATGGCGGTCGCGGCGGCTTCGGCTACGGGACTGGTTCCTTTGGCGACAAGCGCCGCCTCAACTCCCCCGACGATTTCGAATGTGGGGGTCATCGCTTGGGTCAAGGCCGCACGCGCGGCGTTGGCCCGGGGCGCTGCTTCTGTTATCGGCGAAGCGGCCACCGAGACTGTAGCGGCTGCGGCGTCGAGCCCCTGAGCCGGGATGGCCATCGAGGCGCCGGGCAGTAGCGTGCCGGAGGGCCCCTCGGATGACTCGCTGCTGGGGTTTTCGGAGGTGGCGCCCATCGTCCTCGAGGCCAAGGAGGGCGAGGCCTCCATCGACGAAGGGAAGGAGAAGGACGCCGCGCCCCCCTATCACCACCGAGGTCGGGGGTCGTCGAGTCTAGGGGTGCCGAAGCGGCCCCGTCAGGCGGGGCCCCCGTGGGTGATTCGGTCGAGGAGGCGAGCGTCGCCGTGTCTGCCCCGACGGACCTTTTTGTCGAGGGGGAGGAGCCGCAGGCCGGTTTGCTGGCTATCGTGCCGTGGGAGGGTCCGTCTCTCCCCGTGGTGCCTGAGCAACGACCTGCGGCAGGCGCGGCCGTCGACGCGGAGGGTGCCGGAGCAGAGGTGGCGCGGCGGCGCTCCGAGGCGGAGATTTCGGGATGGGGCTCGGAGAGCATCCGTGTCCACGACCCCATGAGTCATGACGCTCCCTCGTGGGAGGTGGATGACCCCATGGAGCTCGAGTGCTGGAGGGCCGTCGAGGAGGAGTGTTCTTGCCTTCAGAGCTCGCTGAAGGCAATCCTTGGTCTCGTCAGCTACAACCTTCTCCAGCGCCTCATGGTAAGCATCCTTCTTCGAAGTTATGGAACTCGGGGTGTGTTCTCTTTGTTGATGATGTCCTTTGTTCTTCTTGTTCTTAGGATCTGAGAAAGCGCTTGAACATCAAGTCCTATCTTATCCACGGTGCCAAGGATAAGTGGAACCAGATCCCGAGCTAGAAGCAGCACTCGAGGCTGCCCGGGTCGAGGCCACGAAGGCGAAGGAGGAGGCTGCTGCCACTCGAAGTGGGCTTGAGAAGGCGAAGTCCGAAACCGCCTTGGCCCGAGAGGTGGCTGCCCAAGACAAGGAGGCCGAGGCCAAGGCGAAGGAGGAAGTGGGGAGGGCCCTCGAGAAGGCGAGGTCTGAGGCCAGCGACGAGCTGGCAAGGGCTGGCGTGGCACTCGAAGCGGTGCGGAAGGAGCTCGAGGCCTCGGCCTCCGAAAACGCCAGGCTTTCCAAAGCCTGGCAAGAGCAAAGGCGGAATGCCATTTTGGCAGGCGAGGCCCTCGAGAACCTCAAGGAGGAGAATGCGTCGATGGTCCGCGCTGGTGAGACGCTTGCAAACGAGTATCTTGTTCTGCAAGATACGCACACGAAGCTTGAGACCCACGCCGTTGGTGAGTCTTCCTTCTTTTCTTGAAGAGTTTTTTGCCTTTGTTTTTTCTTAAGCGTTACTGACTCCGTTTGTTTCTAGCCTTGAAGGAGGAGCTGACTCGGGCTCATCGCGACCTCGGCCTGCTTCAGAAGTCATACACGGCCGAGGTAAAGCTAACCGGCGAGCTCGGCGGTATGCTCGACATGGTCTGCGACAACCTCGGCGTCCCTCGTCCCGAAGCGGCCGTGGATGACGTCTATGGGGCCCCTCTCCTTAACCGGCTATTCGAGCTCGGCCGCGTGGTTAAGGAGAAGGTGCGGGGCGCACTTCATGTCAGCATGAAGCGGGCGATGGCGGTCATCGGCTCCGGCTACATCTACGACATGGAGGTTGTCTCCCACGGCTTCGTCAGTGACCCTTCGAAGACTGACGAGGAGAACGAAGTCGTCTTCATGGGGTTGGTCGAGGCTGCCGAGGAACCTGGCGGTCGTCTTGCAAGCCTCTTCTAGCGTGAGGTCCTTCCGCCTCCTGACGATGATGGCCTGTGAGCCAAATCTGGGTAAAGAGGCCTTTGTAAGAAATCTTGTAATTTTCTGGTTTGCGAGGCCCAAGGGGCCTCAAAACATTATTGAATGTAAAATATAACTTCACAAATTGTTTAGTCCCTTCCTTTCTCGCATGTCTGATAACGTTTCTTAACTTAGTGTGACGCATGTTCGTGCCCCTCGACGTGGGAGTGAGTGGAGGTACCGTAGCCCTGGGGCGTCGGTGGTCTCCTGGCTCGACAGCCCTCGACCTTTAGGGCGTTCACATGGCATTTTTGACTAAGTATTTAGAGCGTATCGAGGTGCGTAGAGAGGATAGACTTTTGAGTTTTGAAAAAATCATGCGAGTTTTTTGGGGACTTCGGGGGGTTCCCCCTTGTAGCCCCCAAGGGAGGTTCGACTCTGAGGGAGCAGAGTCGAGGCTACCTCTTATATGTATAAGAAGATTGAGCTTGTGATCGAAAGCATTCCGTATATGAAAATGTATGAAGAAGGCATCGACGCCCTAGGGATAGAAGCGACGTAGTTGTTCGATGTCCATGCGTTGGTGAAGATTTCACCTTTGTCGTTAGCGAGCTTGTAGGTTCCGGGCTTCAACACCTCTGCTATGATGAAGGGGCCTTCCCATGGTGGAGTTAACTTGTGGCGGCCCTTGTTGCTCTGTCGCCGTCGTAGGACGAGGTCGCCCACTCGAAGGTCCCTTTTGTGCACATGCTTGTCGCGGTAGCGTCGAAGCTTCTGCATGTATCTTGCGGAGTTGAGGAGAGCCATGTTTCGAGCTTCTTCGAGTTGGTCGATGGCGTTTGCGAGGGCTTCTTCGTTCGTCTGCTCGTTGTAGGCTTTTAATCGAGGGGACCCGTATTTGAGGTCGATGGGGAGGATGGCCTCAGACCCGTAGACCATGAAGAACGGGGTGAATCCCGTAGCTCGACTGGGTGTTGTCCTTAGGCTCCATAGGACCGAGGGCAGCTCGATGGCCCACTTCTTGCCGTATTTCTTCAGGCGGTCATAGATTCTAGGCTTGAGCCCTTGAAGAATCATCCCGTTGGCACGCTTGACCTGGCCATTAGTTCAAGGATAAGCAACTGCAGAACAATTCACACGGATGTGATGGTGATCGCAGAAGTCCAGGAACTTTTTACCAGTGAATTGCATGCCATTGTCGGTGATGATCACGTTGGGGACCCCGAAGCGATGAATGATGTCAATGAAGAACTCGACCGCTCGCTTGGAACGAATGTTGGTGATGGGCCGAGCCTCGATCCACTTGGTAAACTTGTCGATGGCAACGAGCAGGTGGGTGAAGCCTCCAGTTGTCCTCTTCAGGGGGACCAACAAGGTCGAGCCCCCATACGGCGAACGGCCATGTGAGCGAGATCATTTGCAAAGCATGTGCAGGGAGGTGCGTCTGCTTGGCATAGAATTGGCACCCCTCACATGAGCGGACGAGGCTGATGGCGTCAGAGACAGCGGTCGGCCAGTAAAAGCCTTGTCGGAAAGCATTCCTGACGAGGGTCCTGGGCGCAGCATGATGACCGCAAGCCCCTGAGTGTAGGTCATTGAGTAACCTTTTGCCTTCCTTGATAGTGATGCAATGCTGCAAAACTCCGGTCAGGCTCCGTCGATAGAGCTCCTTGTCTGGACCGAAGAGGACGTAGGTTTTGGCCCTTCGCGCAATGCGTCGAGCCTCGTTTCGCTCATCTGGCAGCTCCCCTTGAGTAACGTATTCGAGGAAGGGCTTACGCCAATCGGCTTCGTCGCTTGCTCGAGGGGTTGATACCTCGAGGTCCATGACCTCGGCCCTGGTCGAGGGGGCCTGGATTGGTTGAGGCTCGACCCCCTTGGACGGATGTTCCTGTTCATCCGTGAAGTCAACTGATGGCTTGTAGAGATCTTTTGCGAAGACATCGGGTGGCACAGTGCCTCGGGTTGACGCGATCCTTGCGAGCTCGTTCGTGGCCTCGTTGTAGCGTCGAGCAATGTGGATTAATTCGAGGCCATAGAATTTGTCTTCTAATTTGCGGACCTCTTGATAGTATGCTTCCATTTTAGGTTCGTGGCAGCTCGAAGCCTTCATGACTTGATCGATGACTAACTGCGAGTCGCCCCAGGCTTGGAGGCGTCGAACCCCGAGCTCGATGGCGATGCGTAGTCCGATCACGAGGGCCTCGTACTCTGTGACGTTGTTCGAGGCTGCAAAGTGGAGTCGAATCACGTAACGCATGTGAACCCCGAGGGGCGATATGAAGAGCAGGCCCGCGCCCGCTCCCGTTTTCATCATCGACCCATCAAAGTACATGGTCCATAGCTCGGCCTGGATCTGTGCGGGCGGTAGTTGAGCGTCGGTCCATTCGGCCACGAAATCCGCCAGCACCTGCGACTTGATGGCCTTTCGCGGTGCGAAAGTGAGGGTCTCGCCCATGAGCTTGACTGCCCACTTAGCGATTCTCCCTGTGACCTCCCGAGTTTGGACATCTCCCCGAGGGGGAAGGACGAGACCATGGTTATCGGGTGGCTTAGGAAGTAATGTTGGAGTTTGCGCCGCGTAAGGACTAGAGCGTACAACAGCTTCTAAATCTGAGGGTACCGGGCCTTGGTCTCTGAGAGTACTTCACTGACAAAGTAGACTGGCCTTTGAACGGGCAGGGTGTGCCCTTCTTCTGCCCTCTCGACCACTATGGTTGCACTGACCACCTGGGTGGTTGCGGCGACGTAGAGGAGGAGGGGCTCGGCCGGATGAGGAGGTACTAGGATCGGGGGCGAGGCTAGCATAGACTTAAGCTTTGAGAGGGCTTCCTCGGCTTCGAGGGTTCATTCGAAGTGCTCCGATTTCTTCAAAAGGTGGTAGAGGGGCAACGCCTTTTCCCCGAGATGGGAGATGAAGCGGCTCAGGGCTGCTAGGCATCCTATGACCCTCTGAACGCCTTTGAGGTCTCAAATGGGCCCCATCTTGATGATCGCCGAGATTTTCTCTGGGTTGGCCTCGATGCCGCGCTGAGAGACTATGTACCCTAAGAGCATGCCTCGGGGGACGCCGAAGACACACTTCTTAGGGTTCAGCTTGATGCTCTTCGCTCGGAGGCATTTGAATGCGGCATCGAGGTCGGAGACGAGATCCTCGACTTTTTTGGTCTTGACCACGATGTCATCGACATAGGCCTCGACCATCGAGCCGATGTGTTCTCCGAAAACATGGAGCATGCACCGCTGGTACGTTGCCCCGGCGTTTCGAAGGCCGAAGGACATAGTAACATAGCAGTACATGCCAAAGGGGGTGATGAAGGAAGTCGCGAGATGGTCGGACTCCTTCATCCAGATCTGGTGGTAGCCAGAATAGGTGTCGAGAAAGGAGAGGGTCTCACATCCCGTCGTCGAGTCAACGATTTGATCGATGCGTGGCAAGGGAAATGGGACTTTAGGACATGCTTTATTCAAGCCGGTGTAATCTACACACATCCTATATTTCCCATTTTTCTTTTTGACTATTACAGGGTTAGCTAACCACTCAGGATGGTGGACCTCCTTGATAAATCCGGCCGCCAAGAGCTTGTTGACTTCTTCCCCAATGATCCTGCGCTTCTCCTCATCGAAGCGGTGCAGGCGTTGCTTCACCGGCTTAGACCCAGGGCGGATCTCCAAGGCGTGCTCGGCGACTTTCCTCGGTATGCCCGGCATATCCGAGGGACTCCACGCAAACATGTCAGCGTTCGCGCGGAGAAAGTCAACGAGCACTGCTTCCTATTTGGCATCGAGGGAGGTGCTGATGAGCAGCGCCTTTCCCTTGGAGCAACTCGGGTGGAGAGGGATCTTCTTCGTGTCCTCGGCAGGCTCGAAGCTGCCGGCATGTCGCTTGGGTTCGGGGATCTCGTCAGCGAGGGCCTCGAGAGTGGCTTCAAGCATCGCCGACTCCTCGAGGGCTTCTGCGTGTTCGACGCACTCGATGTCGCAGTGTATGCGTGCTCGAAGGAGGGCGGACGGTGATGATGCCATTGGGGCCCGGCATCTTGAGCTTGAGGTAAGTGTAGTTGGGAACCGCCATGAACTTGGCGTAGCCCGATCGTCCGATGATCGCATGGTACGTGCCTTGAAACGGGACTACCTCGAACATGAGGGTCTCCTTTCGAAAGTTTGTGGGAGTACCAAAATACACTGGCAAGTCAATGCATCCAATGGGAATAGCCCTTTTCCCTGGCACGACGCCAGAGAAGCCCCCAGCGCTGGGTTTCAGCTTTTCCATCGGGATTCCGAGAAGGTCGAGGGTCTCGGAGTAGATGATGTTGAGGCTGCTGCCTCCGTCCATCAAGACCCTGGAGAAGCGGGTGTTGATGATGACAGGGTCGACAACAAGCGGGTAGAGCCCCGGGTTCGGGACGTGGTGCGGATGGTCGTCACGGTCGAACGTGATAGCATCTCGGACCAGTCCAAGAATTGGGGGGTGGCGACTCGAGTGGAGAATACCTCCCGACGCTCCCTCTTACGCTGTCGAGGGGTGAGCCGGGCGGTAGGTCCCCCGTAGATCATGCAGCAGTCCTGCACCACGGGGAATCCATCATCCTTGTCGTCGTTCTTGTCGTCGGGCTCTTCCTTTTTCTCTTCCTTTCCTTGAACCATACCCTCGAAATGCCTTTTGAGCATCCGGCAGTTTTCGAGGGTGTGGTTGGCCTGGCCCTTGTGATATGGGCACGGTTTCTTGAGCATCTCGTTGAAGAGGCCCTTTTTGAGAGGGCCTCGAGGCTTCTTGCGCTCGACAGCCGCCACGAGGTCATTGTCAGGGGCGTCTTTGCGCTTGCCTCGCGGTTCTTCTTCTTCTTCTTGCCCTCTTTCTTGCCGCCCCGGTTCGAACCCTCGGGGTTGGCCGCCTTGGCTTGCGTTTGGCCTTCGCCATCGTCGAAGAAGGCGCCGACGGCCTCTTCTCCAGTGGCAAAGTTGGCCACGATGTCCATCAATTCATCGGCGGTATTTGGGGGAGCACGCCCGAGCTCCCGGACTAGTTCCTTGCAGGTGGTCCCGGCAATGAAAGCCAGGATCACCTCTTCGTCGGTGATGTGGGGAAGCTCAGTGCGCTGCTTGGAGAAGCATCGAGTAAAATCGCGGAGGGATTCCCCGGGCTTCTGTCTGCAGCCTCGGAGTTCCCACCTGTTGCCCGAACGCACATAGGTGCCCTTGAAGTTCCCCTCGAAAACCCTGACCAGGTCGGACCAGTCATAGATTTGGTTAGGGGGAAGCTCCTCGAGCCACCGTCGTGCGGTGTCGGAGAGAAAGAGTGGGAGTTGTCGAATGATGGCGCTGTCGTCGCGGGCCCCACCAAACTGGCACGCCAGCTTGAAGTCGGCAAGCCAGAGCTCAGGCTTTGTCTCGCCGTCGTATTTGACGAGACTTGTCGGGGATCTGAAGGGGCTAGGCAGCGGCGTGCTGTGAATCGCACGGCTGAAGGCTCGAGGTCTCGGCGGATCTGGGGATCGACGTCGGTCCTCGTCGCTGTCGTAGCTTCCGCCCCGATGGGCGCTGTAGCCTCGCGCCTCGGCGTCACCGCTCTTGCGTCTGTGGGGTTCGTTGATGTTGTGACGTGCATCGCGGGGCTCGCGGTTATCACGAACGCGATCGTGGGCCGGGACCGCCCCCTTCGAGCGGGGGGAGTCTACCGGCTTGGTCAAGGCCTGCCTCTCATGCCGCGAGGGTTCGTGGTGTTGCCCTGAGGCCGCACCTCGACGCCTCGAGGCAGAACTCTCGGCCTGCTGGATGGCGGCCACCTCGAGAAGGCCCTGGATCTCCTGTCGGACTCGTTGGGCTTCAGGATTCGAGGGGGCCGGCATGTTGCGAAGAAGCATGGTTGCCGCGATGACATTCTGACTGGCTCGATTGAAGGCGGGACGTGTGCAACCGTATCCGCGCCCACAATCTGCCGCTGTACTTGCTGCGCTCGGGCCCGAGCCCCTCTGCCTGGGGGATTCCGATTGTCTTGCTCGAGGGTACGCTCGAGCTGGCGCAGTCGCTCTTTGTCTTCGTCGAGTTTGGCTCGAAGCTCCTGGACCTGCGCGAGCTGGGCGACGTGGGCGCCCTGCGAATCGCACGGATCATTGGTCGCGACAAGGGGCCCTTCCTCCTGTCCCGCCAGGAGGAGGGGTCCACCTGTTGCAGCCGGTGGTGTGGACGTCTCTGCGGGATCGGCGTCATCGTTGCCCGACGCGGCGACTATGTCGACGTGGAAACACTCCCGCGTGGGATCATAGTAGCTGGAGTTGTAGTCAGAGTCGGAGTAGAGCAGTTCCCTGTCCGCTCCGAAACCCGAGCGCACGATAGTGGAGTATGTTGAAGCGGCATTGTCGAGCCCAAATGGCAGTGTCGGTCGGACGGCAAACTGCTCATGGGGCAAGAGAGCCGTAGACGTGAGGGGCGCGTTCGCCTAGGGAGAAGCGTTCAACCCCGGCGAGCGCTGCCCCTCTTCGGGCCTTACGCGTAGTCGTGGGAGGCTCCTGGCCAGAGAGCTCAAGTCATCTGTCGAAGACAAAGAGGATGTGACGACCGTGGTCGCACGGCGGCGTCGCCCGCCCTGCGATCCATGTCTCCTTCTTGATTGGGAAGCGTGGTGGTGAGGGCAACGCGGGGCTCCTCGCGGAGTCCCTAAAGCGCCCCCGCTTGGGTGCCCGGCTGAGAGCAGGACCATGTCATGGCTCGTGCCGAGCAACAGGAACTCCAAACTCCCAAACCAGATCACCGAGCCGAAAGGGAGCGATGATACAAAATCCGCCATCCAAACGAAGTGGTTTGACACACACCCCCCTACCTGGCGCGCCAACTGTCGACGTTAGGTACCCGAGGGTGTCCTAAGCCAACGAGTAAACGTATGTGTGCGTAACCCGTTCGGATGGTGATGCAAGAAGAACACAGCGATTTATCCTGGTTCGGGCAAAGAAGGCCCTACGTCCAGCGGGGGAGAAGATTTGTATTATCTTGCACCTAAGTGCTTGTACAGGGGTGAATACAAGCGAAGGAGAGAATTCGGGAGGGGGGAGGGGATCGAGTATAGAGCGAAAGAGTTATTCAGAGTCTAGGAGTCAGCCTAGGCGTGTGTTCGGTTGTTCGTGAGATCGTTGTCTGGAGTCGGTTCTTCGTCCGATTGGGCCTCTCCTTTTGTTGTGTATCCTGGCGTCCCCTTTTATAGGCCAAGGAGAGGCATAGGGGTACAAGTGTCCTGGTTCGATGACGCAGTGGTGACGTTGCGGGTCGTGGTGGTCAACTCGAGGCCACTGTAGAGACGTGCGCTGAGCATGGCTTGTTCTGTAGCAGCATGGCTTGGAGTTGACAGGCGTCCTTCGGAGGCGTGGTTGCTGACTGGCGAAAGACGCGATCCCCTGTAGAGGACGTGCGAGTCCCTGTTGGGGTCGCATCGGGAGTTGTTGGCGCAGCTTTCGAGGTCGATGTGGGTTGACCGGAGGGCGTCGACACATACTCGAGGCCCAATCGAGGGATAGCCTCGAGCGTAGTGGTTGAACGGATAAGATTGAACTTAGGGAATCCGATGTCGGTCGTTTATCACGTAGCGCGTCGAAGGGGGCCTCGAGCGGCCTAACAGTGCTGAGTACGGCGTAACAGTGCCGTGCAGACCGATGCACGTCCCCAGTATGGGCGGTAAAGCGGAATTCGACCGCTGTACGGACCACTGTGTGGCTACTGTAGCCATACGATTGGACGAGGTTAGGTAGTTTTGCATCAAATGCGCTGTCGGACGCACCCGGAGTTGGTGGATCGAGGGGGGCTCGACCCTTGTTGTATCGAGGCGTCCGTCCCGCCGGGGCCTCGACACTTGACGCGGGGTCCCCCCCTCTCGAGTGATCATCAGTTGGTGACATCAGTGACTTGTCGAGGGTTGCGGCAGAAGTTAAGTATTCTGTTGTGGGTCGGCCCAGTGTGTATTTGCCGGTGGGCCCCGGTGGGTCGAGGATGTATGGTCTGGTCTTGCACGTGTTTTTTCGAGGGTCCCCATGAGATTAATCTGAGGGTAAACTCGGGGTTCAACCAAAAAGCAAGGGATGTTTAGGGTACCCCTTCTCTCGATAACCGATAATTCTAGTAGTGATAGACTTACCTACTATCAACTAGAAAACACAACTACTCGAACTAGATTACTCAAACTCAACTAGACAGACTCAACGAGAGACATACCAAGAATACACTAGCAAATACACAAGCCCAAGAACAATGAAATAGCAAATCTAGTATGGAGGCAAACCAAAAAGGCAAGAGACACAAGAATTTTTCCACCCAAGCTTTGTGTTTTTTTTTATAAGCACCCAAGCTTTGGTTGATCGCTAGCAACCTACATTTGGTGTGAGGCGATTTCCTGGATTCCCACTCAAGTAAAACAAGCCCTTAAGCATATGAGCCTGTAATTCGGTCTGGGCGATTAATGATCACAGTGACTAACATGTTTTTTCGTGGCATTATACTTTAGTGGTGTCACAATTTTCATGCCATTAGGGTTGGATATTGTATACTCTCTCTGTCAAAAAAAGTATCACAATAGAAACTCTTTTTAAATTGAATCAGTTTATAAAAATGCTAGTGCTTCAAATAAATTTATTATAAAAATATATTCAATACTAGTCATAATTTTCATACATATATATTTAGTTAAAATTAAATATTAATTTTCCAGGTAAGAATGCCTTTTATGATACATATTGAAACAAATAAATGAGTAAAAATAATGCAGATAAAAAAAAAACCTACTTATACTTCCTAAATTGCCACCGGCTCCACCGGCCACCGCCACCCCTGCCCCACCATCCTCCGCGGGTCCCACCCACTTATTGCACCATGGCAGGATTAGGAGGGCGTGCGTGGGGCCCACCTTCCCATGTGCTCCCCTCTTAATGGCCTTCGTTTGCCTCGCGTACTACCCACCCATACAAAGCCGCGCGCTGCTGCCACCTCCCACCTTCCTCTCCCCTCTTCCACCACCTCGCCGGGAGCCGAAGCAATCGGAGCAAGCAGACGCAGACACCGGCAGGCGCAGCCATGGACGCCGCCGAGGCGAGGAGGAGCAGCAGCGCGTCCTCCTCCCCGGAGTTCGAGTTCTGGCCGCTCCACCCCGACCCCGCCGCCTCGCCCTCCTGCGCCGACGAGCTCTTCGCCGGCGGGGTACTCCTCCCGCTCCCCGTCCTCCCACCGAAGCCAGCGTCCAGGAGCAGCGGCGGCAGCATCAACATCAACCAAAGCGCGCCCGTCGCGGAACCGGAGCCGGAGCCGGAGCCGGAGCTACGGGAGGCGTCATCGCTTCTTGCGACGACCGTCGCGACGCCTACGGCCTCGATCACTTCCCCGGCGCCACCCACCGCCTCCGGAGGAGGAGGGTCCAAGCGCTGGACCGACATCTTCTCGAAGAAGCCGCCGGCGCCGGCAGCCGAAGAGAAGGAACGGGACAAGGAGAAGGAGAAGGAGAAGGAGAAGCGCAAGGAAGGCAGCCGGAAACAGGGCGGCGGGCACTCCGGCGGCCCGGGCTCGGAGCTGAACATCAACATCTGGCCCTTCTCGCGGAGCCGCTCGGCCGGCGGCGGGTCCGGGTCCGGCTCGTCCAAGGCGCGGCCGCCCGCGAGGAAGGTCAGCAGCGCGCCGTGCTCGCGCAGCAACTCCCGCGGCGAGGCCGGCGCCCCTCCGCTCCGGCGGTGGGCGGCCAGCCCTGGCCGCTCCGGGGGCGGCGTGCCGGTAGGCCGGACCAGCCCGGTCTGGCAGATCCGGCGACCGGCGGCCAAGCCTGCGCCCGTCTCCGTCCCTGTCCCCGTCCCTGTCGCTTCAGCGTCAGAGCTGTTCACCGACAGGCGGGCGCCGCCGCAGCAGCAGCACAGGGAGAAACCCGCCGGCGCTGGCAACAACGGCCGGAAGCCCGGCCTGGGTGGCGGCGTCCGGGGCCTGAACCTGAGCGTGAACTCCTGCATCGGGTACCGGCACCAGGTCAGCTGCCGGCGGGCGGACGTCGGCGCCGCTCGCGGCCCCGGCTCCGGCGGCGGCGGGCTGTTCGGCATCAAGGGGCTCTTCTCCAAGAAGGTGGTGCATTGAGCAGCCTGTTCTGTATTCAATAATTCACCTTCGGGCTCCCTGATCACTCGTGTAGTAATTCCTTTTTACCTTTTTTTAGTAGTAACTTTTTTTTAACTTTGTGGGTTAATATAAATGGTATGAGATGTGTGTTTGTGAGGGTGGAGGCTGTTAATTACATGTAAAAAAGATGCATGGTTAGCCAGTAACCGGGTTTTGTATGTAAGCCTAATGCTTGGTGATATCTACTGTAAAAAGTTTAGCAACGTTAAACAGCTCTGCTTATGCTGTGAGCAATGGCCATTGTAGTCTGCAATGCAGGCTGCCTGCAAAAGACGAGATGGATGTAGATCATGGTGCAGATTCTATCTGAACAAATATTCATATGCCTCCACTGTACAAGCTAATTTTTGGCCGGCATTTCTTTCTACTGTATGTAAATACAGCAGAAGGAATGGACAGTAATAGTTTATAAAAATCTCACATCCATTTCTGGTGACAAAGAAGGTGTGAGCTCATCTGAACCGTCAAATCAGTGTGGGATTAGAATGTGGTGTCTGGGTTTTGATTTAGGTACTCCTGTGTTACCACTTTCTTTTATTTTTCCCTCTTTGTTATTTATTAACAAGGAAAAGAAACCATTCTACCATCTGCTTGGGCTGGTATGCTTGATCTTTGGATTATATAAGATTCAAGCAACACAATTCAAACACGCAGATTACCAAATGTAGCTCCCAACAGTTTGTAGCAGATCGTGCAAATGACCAAAATATTCACCGGAGTCATTTCTTTCAAACTAACCTTCCTCACAAACCACCATAGGTTTCGATGAGATAGGTTGCGTAGATAAACATGTTTTTGGCTAAAGGAAGAATGAAATTCAACCTTCCACATGCCAATATTAAGTTTTTTCAGTTTTTTTCGAAAACGTGCTTCGCACGTGCTTCGTTAAGGAAAATTAGAGTACGATACAAGGCTCGCTAAGTCGATTGGCGAGATACCATGGACATAGCGGCCATAAAAGTTTTTGAGGTCCGATTGTCATTTTAGTCAGCTATATTGCCTGAGGCTCTTTTTCTTCCTGAACTTTTAAAATTATCAATTTAGTCTATATATTTTTTTCTTCTGGACCTAGTTTATACGGAGTACCTATCAAAGTGACCTATCAAAATGGCCATTTTAGTTCTTAATATTTGTATTGCAGACTCAGTTTCATCAAACTCACTCAAAAATGGTCTACCAAAGTTAATTTTAGTCTTTAAACTTAATTTTGTTTTGTTCAATTTCATTTCTTGTTCTACATGGAGCGTTGCGATGTCATGACTGGTCAGCTCCAAAATTACCTATGATTTAAAGTGCACGGCATTGGCATATACTATTATCTCTAGCGTCGTCTCTAACTATCGAATCGAATATTACACTTTTGACATTTATATTCATATTTTTCTAAAATGAACATAAATATAGATCCGACAGATCTGATATCATAGTGTTCATTATAATTTTATATTTTATTTTAATAACTTCATATATATATATATATATATATTAGTTTTATTTGCAACTCGCCCGATGCAAGAAATAGCTAATGGAAAAAAATATATAGATCTGTTGTTGTTCTAATTCTAATTTGTCATTGTATTATCAAGGGTACTGAATTACTACGTTCAGAGAAGATATAGTTGCTGCAACAAAGGCGATATAGTAGTATGTATATACATATAAAAAGTACCATTACGAGGTAACACTCAAATATTAAAATTGTAAATGGCTGATAAAGAGTTTTAGACACTCCACGTACTACTTATGTTTTTTTATCTATTTCTTTTTCAGGTGCGACAGTATAGTATTCCACATTGGACGAGAGATGAATTTGAGCTTAAAAGAAAAGTTAGAATACTGAAATGTACTATGATAGTTAATCTGTGAGAGTAAGCCTAAAATTCTAAATTTTGGGGATTATGGGGATTGAAACAAGCACTTTGAGATAGTAAGGAGATGTAAGGTAATAATGTACTCCGTATTACTTTTCATAGTCTGAAACTGAAACAATACAGATCCAAAGTAGATTTTGACATGACAATGAATAACGCGCTCCTGCCGTCAAACGTATTGTACGTGCGGTTGCCAAAGATACTGCAAGCTCAGGCGGGTTTCCCCGGACAGTGAGACTGTTGCCTAGTTATTGCAACTTGCAAGCTTGTCAAAGAACTGTTGGTAGTAGTTACGGGGAGGCAGACAAATTTGCTCCAATGTATCTTTGACAACAGTTCTTCATTTTTTCACACTATTGGCAACCGAAGTGGCTAGCATTGATCGCACGTCCACAGATCGGTCGGTCATACACTCGTCAGCACTGTAGTTGCTGTCTGCTCTGCATCGATCAGTTGTACACTCTCGATGTCCTTTGTTAAACTGAAGTTTTTGGTGGTTTCCTTTGCCACCTAGTGAAGTAGCGACCGATGAACTACTGACGATCTCGTGTCGTAGTGTTGGTGACAGCCGACCATATCGTTTCCACTTTCCTACACACGATTAGCGCTGTTTGTTATTAACCGCACACCACACGGGATTGAAACCATATTTTCTTATTATCTTTAAGTCTAATTTAAAATATATTCGTGCGTTGCATTGTTTCTACAACTCCGGATTAGACAAAGGGACATGCATGCGAGCGAAAGAGAGACGACTGAGCTAGCTAGCTGGGCAATGACAGCTACAATAGCGCTAAAACAGCTAGGGCCTCATTGGAATAAAGGAACTAAAAACAGAGGAATGAAAAAAAAAATCATAGGAATAGGATTGATGTGTAGTGGCAAAACAGAGTAAAAGAAAAACACAGGAAATAGCATGGAAGATGTGTTTGGAATACATGAATTTATAACAAGGGAATCGAGAAATATATGAACGTTAAATGATCATTATTTGTGTCTAATGATAACATATTAATTGCATAGTTTGTCTGTATTTCTCCTGATGGATCATTGTTCAATACAGTCGTAGTCCACTCACAGGTCTTTTCCTCTACCTGTTGCTACACGGAAGTTCCACTCTTCTTTCTTCATTAGCACAAAATCAACAAGGTCTTTTACTAGAGATTGGCAGTAGTAGGTTTCTTTGCAGACAAACGGTGAGCCTATGGGCCCTTGCAGTAACTGTTACATGATGGTCGGGCTTTGTCCACACTACGCTAGGAGGGGATATGCGGCAAGGTTCACAAGCCTTGGAGCTAGGAGTTCCACGAATATAATAGGAGCATGAAAGAGGCCACTTTTTTTTTAACTTAGGAGAGGAGGGGATCAACGAGGCAGAAGGGCGGGTTATTTGTTTTTGCCTCCACCCTACTACCTCCTCTCTAGAACGAGTGGCTTGCCATGCTAGATTTATCATTGAAACTTGGTCGATGAATTGATCCTATCCTAGCTTGACGGCGACTAACAACATGGGCAAAGCGCAAGGCGTATGAGGCAATGGGAGGCTTTATAGGTGCATGACCTTGGGTATGGTGGCACCAATAGGAGTAGCGCTCGACCAGAAAGACTCTAGCTGTCATCTCCCTAGGTTCCAAAATAAATGGCGTTTTAGCTTTCCTAGGAGTCAAATATTTTTAATTTTAACCAAATATATATAAAAAATATTAATACTTATAGTATATAACTAGTATAATTAAATAGATCATTAAATCATTAGATACAAATGTTTCTAAATATTTTCCTATACATCTAGTTAAATTTGAAAAAAAACTGACCGGCATGAATACTATTGCGACACTTATTTTGAGAGGTTAGGAATATCTATCAGGGGCTCTTTAGACATTAGCCTATATCATTATTAAATAAATGATCATAAAATCCAACGGTAGAGTCCTGAACGGTCGCCTGTCATTAGGTGGAATGTATGACATATTGAAGATTCATTATTCTAGAAACAAGTGATCGAATCAGGTCCCCACAAAGTCAGGATTTGTTCTCTTGATTGTGAATAATAGTGTTTGTACCATATACATAAGAAAAATTATGCTAGTTCCTGATGCAAAAGTCCACCTAGCACGTTAAAACCGCCACATGCCAGTTTATATCCGCATATAGTACTCCATCGTCTGTATAGTCCACATCCACAAGTAATATAATGCTTAGGACGTCTGTAGTCATATATATGATTACAGTGGGGCTCCCATGTCTGTGACATTTGAGGGCATCAGCTCAATGACTGCCTGCCTGGCTTCATGAGGCATTACTATATAATAAAGCCAAAGCCTGGTTAATATTAATGAATCAATATTATCTATACATATGTACAGCACCATGTGACAAGTTGCCCGCTTACTTTGCTGCTCATCAACAATTTGAATCACCAAGTTGATTCATCAATCAGTTAAGTAATTCTTAATCTTCTTTTTGAGGGAAGTAATTCTTAATCTTGGAGTTGACTGTGGCTACAACTTGCTAGTTATATAATTTGGATTATCGTACGACAGCATCTGATTTCTCAATTCCCATGCAAGTGGACTAAGCCTTCCTTCCATACGATCAAGAAGTTCCAAAGACGTGGCGACGATCCACCACGTGCGACGGGCGCGGGGATCACGGCGGTTTAAAGTTCAAATGATGGAGCTATATATTCTTTGAGTGCTTTCGGATTTTACTAGTACTCCGAGTTTGCTTTACTTGCAACGTACAAGCTCCACTTGTCGACTTTGGACATTCAAAGTGCCGAGTACGTGCAAGATTTTGGATCCACTTCAGTTAAACTTTAGTTAAACTTCTCCATATGTTTTACTTTTTGCTTCTGAGTTCTTTAAATTTTTCTTAAGTTATCTATAATGTGCTGTCAGGACTCACAAGGTCAGAATTTGTTCTCTTGGTACTTGATTGTTGAAGAATATACTTGTTGGTAGAATAGGTAAAAATAAAAAAAGTCATATCTACTAGTGCCCAAGTATAATGCAAAGTCCACCTAGCTAGCACGTTAAAACTGCCACATGTGGTTTGAGACCTTATAATAGTTATAATACTACTTCATGCGCGTACAATATAAGTACTAATCATCTCCAAGGCTCCAAGTAATGTGTTTGGGGCCGTCGGCAGTCATCTATTATGGCAGAATCTCCTAAATTATATGGTCCACACATACTTATCATTGTCCCAAAGACCTTTGATAGTCATGCATGTGTTCCATATAACCTAGAAAGCCCTGTCGGGTGCCCTAAAAGGACCCTGATTAAACCACATTTTATACTCATACCAGGATCAACAAAGAAGTAGCTCCAACATTACAACATTTATTACAAAAATATATATCAGAGTGCGGAAGAATAATAACATTAAATTTACAAAATATGAATAAGTCAACTTTTACAACTTAACTTCAATTGCGGAAGCAGAGCAGGCTACATAAGACAACTTAGGTAGATCACCTAAGTCGGGAGAGGTCAACCAGGTCATATCAAGCCCACCAACATAAACTGATTTGCGACACCAGTCAGCACCTGCAACAGGGGTTCAACAAACCCTGAGTACAAAGGTACTCAACAAGACTGACCCGACGAAAAAGATGGGAGAAACTCAGGAATGCAGGCCAGAGGAACAAGGTAAGGCTCGCAAGAAGCAAAGACTTTTGCAGAAAAGCTCTTGTAGATCAAGTTTTAACTTATCATTAGTTATATCAGAAAAAAAAATTTATCTTGCTCTAGCTCAAGATTACCAACCAACTTCAATTTGATACCTTATTATCATTCCAGTTGTTACTACGATACAGGACACCGATCAAGTCTCCTTCTCCGAGGAGCAATGGCCGCATTTGGAGAGATCTCTCTGTCTTGTATATAGAAGAAAGCTCTCTGTAATATATGTACGTAGAAGAAAGCTCTCTGTCTTGTATATGAGTACTGTAATAGGGTACGACGAGAAAGGACGCCTGCTCGCAATGACCACGGGGATTTTGTCCACGTAGCGTCGTCGTCGGCTAATAATAAATAAAGTGCGTGCTGGAGTCCATTGGCGAGAGCACACGAGCACTACACATACACGAGGACGCGCGAGAGACGCCAAAACACGCATAGCTCCAGCCCGGCCGCACATAAAAGTTGACGCGTCACTCGCGACGGATCCATGCATCGTCCATCGATCCATCGACGTACGACGGCTCACTGCAGGCTCACTGCTGCCATTAGCCGCCAGCCATGCACGCACAGGTACTACGCGCGCTAAAGCCATGCACATCGTGACATGAGAAACTAGTAGCCTTCTAGCTAGGCATTTATTTATTTACCATGCAACGCAATGTGTTAGTGGTCATCGATCGGTTCGATCGTCCTGCAGGGCAGGCATTAAAGCGGCCGTCCTGCAGTGCCGTTTGGTTGTTGCACCGGCCGGCCGGCCGTGGTATGTCCATGTCCATGTGGGTACACGCGCGGCGAAGACGACGACGGCGCGCCCCCATGCATGCAAGGTCATGATCGCAACCGAGATTGGCGAGCGTTCGGGACCGTCCGGCGTCCGCCTCGATCGTCGTCGTCTCTGCTCTCGATCTGCGACCAACCATGCATAGCATACGTACTACTCGCTAGCTAGGGGACCGTACGTGACTCCGTGTCCGTGACTGTGCATCTGCGTGATGTGGTCTCTGTCTATGTACGTCTATAGCAGATCGATTTCGCTGGGTGTACGTGATGGCAACAGCGAACCTGCCGGCGGAGGCAGCGCCGGTAGCAAAGGTTTAATTTGTCCTAGTGCTTAAATGATTAGTTTCACAAATTAAATCAAATCATACTTGAGAAGATATTACTCTCCCTCCCCCCATGTAATATAACGCCCTACATACAAGCATTTAAAAATTGTACCCAAGTATACACACGTGAATTAACACTTTAACAGAAAGGGAAAGATTTACAGTCAAACAACGACCTCTCATACTATTTGGCATATCAATATGATAAGATCATTTTATAAATATTAGCGCAAATGACGAAGCAAAATTGACAAAAGCTAGAAGGTCACAATTCATTTTTGGTTTAACATTTGGAATGAGAGGAACAGAAGAATAACCTTTCAGCGGAAAGTGTTACTTCCTGGACGTTGTTCATCGGATCCATATGTCTATGCATGGCTCCATCTTCAACAATAACGTAGTCATTCTATTCTTGACCAAATTGTCTTGATGGAAACAGTCTTGAGCGCTATTTAGTTGTTTTTCCTCATATTTTTGTGGTTGTTGTCTAGTTTAGCTTTTGCAGATGTTCTTCTTTTCCTTTAAGTTGTTTGGTTTAGCTGAAAGTGCTTCTACCGCAGAACCAGAAGCTACTTTTTCAAAAGTTGCTGCTTCCGTAGTATAATTTTTGGCTCTCGACTTTCTGTTTTTTTTTTTTCAAATGGGTGGAAATAAAGAGATGTTTTATAGCTCTTTCGAAGAAGATAAAAGAGAGGATGGGTTTTATAGTTGTTTTAACAAAGCTTATATAGTTCTTTCACAATATGGAATAACTCACAACAACTTTTTCACAGAGCTGAACCAAACAGACGAGACTAAAACGACCAGGCATTTGTAACTTTCCTTTTATTGTTTCTTGTCTATAAATTGTGGTAGAAACTCTAGCCGTCCCAAAAACAAATGACAATCCCGGCTCATAAAGCCAGAGTTACTCGCTTTGTGTTTTTTTTTTCATGGGGCATATTTGTGCTTGAATAATTGATGAAAATGCCTTGATTCAAAAACTTAATAACCAACACAGCACTTGTTCACAAGCAAGAACAGATCCTATCCGAGTAAAATCCAAGTCTGATTTATTTGGATGCTGGCGATTAGCACGACACGTACTGTGGTAGCTCAGGCATTTGTCAAAGGTACGTATGTCATGTGCTCCTCTGACACGGAGAAAGACAGAAAAGATAAAACACACAGGTTTCCTCAATTATTTATACCTGAACATACATGCATGTTGGAAAAAACGTATCACATGTATATTGTCAGACTGCTTTGCTGCATCCACATTCCACAGTGTAAACTGCCTCGTAGTAGCCGAAAGTTCAGACTGCCAAACCAGATCAGATCAGATCAGATCAGGTAGCTGCTCAGCTTTGAAACGACCAACACTTTGTGCAGTGTTTACTGAATTTATTTCTGAATACACAACCAGTCAACTGGACTGAGCAGTGAGTTGCATACAGCAGTGAGCTGCATACAGACTCGCTAGTTTCATTCCACATCTACTCTACATAGATCGTGCACTCGATCTGCAGTTGGTCAGGCCCACCTGTCAGTGACCAAATGCAGCGGCTCCTATACTACTGAAAAGCCTCGTCCGGGGGCTGCAAATTGCACCAAATTGCCTCCGTTGGTGGTTGTGCTTGTAATGGAAAAGATCATGCCTGATTTCTCGCTGGGATTCTCCCTCTACCTGCACAAGTATTATATGACCTTCACTGAGTTCTTTTTTGTTGCCGGTGAGGGAACTTTGCCTGATCCTGATCCTCCTCACGCGCTTCGTTGATGAATGAGCAACACATCTTTTCACACACCTTTATTCTCCATTGTGCCTTCCTCTTCTTTACAAGCTTTTGCTCCCTCTCAAACTGCATACCTTGATGCACTGCATTTGGCACACTAGTCACAGCAACCGTCCAAGGGCAGCTGGCTGGAATGGACCTTTGCCAGCCATGATCCCATTCCTTCCTTGCACCAACCTATCAACCTATCTATCGATATCATTGTTCTACTCCTGTGTGACATGCTAGGTTATGGTACAACAAATCATTAAGCTGCTGCTGGCTGCGCATTTTGGTGGAGCAGCTAGTTAGCTAAGGCTAGGTCCTGCCCGCACTTCTCTCCTAGAACAAATCATTGGTGATCAAATTCAATCAAATATATATAGAAAGATGGGTAGATGGTACAGATATCCCTTTAGGATTTCTAAAATGCATGTATCTGATCCTAGCTACCAATGAAAGAATCATTGCATTATGCTTGGGATCTACTTAATGGCCCATTCATACAGTAGGACCCAAAATAAAGGGGAGAGAGAGAACATTTAAGAAAATGTGAGCTTATGATTGGGGAGCTCATAGAGGGGTGGTTGGTGATGTACCTATTGTATTCTAGGCATGGATTATTGTACAGGGCTCTCATCATTGGGATACTTTTGATGACATGGATGTTTTGGTGCTTGGTCCCCTCCCGAAACTAGCTCTTTAGCATAACTCTGTTCATTAGGTATAAGGCTGGCTATCAGTTTCTTGACAGAGTGGAAGAATGTCCGAGGATGATGGAATAAAATTGATATATACTCCTAGTTTGTACAACTACTCCATGTAAGTACAGGTTGTGTGATACCACAATGATATGATCTTTCTTTTCATCCACAAAGTAGAGCAGCAGGAGTTTTCAAGTTCCTTTATTTTCTGGGATAAATCTTCACATGTCACTGTAATTTTGCTTGATCCTTATCATTTCCTGAGGCGCATCATACCATACCAGTTCATGGAATAAATATGCATAGCACCGGTTGAATTCAGAGTCCCCTGACACGGGTTAAATTACATATATGGTTTTCAACATGTGTAAAGCCTAAATGTTTTTTTTTCCATTTGCCTGAATGCGAATTTTCTGGTAAAGAAGATAAGAAAATGGATGTGGCCAGTGTTGTGATAGACTGATGGAAAGTACCTTTCTTTCATGTCCAGTATGATGGGGATGACAGATCATATGGCAAGTAGTCACGTACCTGTCTTTCATGTCCAATTCAGTTAACCTTTACTAATTGAATATGACCACACAAGATCTGGATCTTCTTGTTTCTATCCTTTTCTCAGGAACCATATTACAGATGGATTAGATCTCTTGGCACAGGTAGACCACAAACTGAGCGAGAAATCTCTAAAACCAAGAAACTGATATATAAACTGGACTAGAATAGTCTTTGGTCAGAAATGACCTCGACATAGGTGGTTGGGATGGCTACTTCAGAACCG
>CM041633.1:34074824-34107100 GCA_023333625.1 Bothriochloa decipiens | reverse complement strand
ACTCTTGCATCGAGGTAGTAGTTTCAGAGCCCAATGTCCTCAACCTTGTCTCGCAGGTCAGCGACCTCGGCTCTGTGAGCCCTTGCCTGACGTGCGAGCTTGTCCTTCAGCTGGGCGACTGTAGCCTCGAGCTCTTCTTTCTCCTTAGCTTCCTGCTTGCAGAACTCCTGGTACTCCATCAGAGTGTTGCGGTCGAGGCGTCTCTTCTTCTCCAGGTGCTCTATGTAGCGGTTTTGCTCGAAGAGGTGAGCGGCGGAGGCACGGTTGCAAAGACTGGTCTCAGCTAGGATGATTGGCCTGACCAGATCATCCTGCTGCTCTGGTGTGAGGAGAGAGTTCAGGGCCTGAGGAAGTAGATGAAACTCTGTGTTGTGAAGGTGCTCATAAGCGATCTTCATCACTTCACGCAGAGCCTTGAGTGACACAGACTGGATTCCTTCTTCGATTGAGTCCTCAATTGTCATCTCCAGGAGAGCTGGTACTGAGGGCAGAGTCTGACTTGCAGGGATCTCCAGGTGAGTGACCACATAACCCTTGATTCCTCCTCCTGAGTTCGGTGCTCCAGTGCAGGTGTACTTGATCTCCTCGATAGGCACTCCGAGTACTTCCAAAACACGACGCAGGGTGTACGAAAAGCCTGGGGACTCCTATCCCTCGTAGGTGAACTCAGCCTTGGGCATGCTGCTCAACGGTCCAAGCGGGGGTCCAAAGCTTGTCATCTGCACGTTTTAAAGGGAAGAAGGGTTAGCAAGTCAGTAACAATAGAGAAGCCTTGCATAAGAAGAAATGCAGGGTCGGTATATAACCAAAAGAAAAACTGGTTTGTCCTGTACTAACGTCCATTTCTAGGGTCAGAGTATGGCTCTGATACCAACTGGTCAAGTATGGCTCTGATACCAACTGAAATGACCTTGATTTTCACGAAGGGAAATCCACAGTGTCGGAGTATAATATGACCATTTAAATCACATTACCCGATAACAGTTGAATCCATAATCCATACATCGAACAAAAGAGAGCAAATAGAGGGAGCTACAATAACTTATTACATCGCCACAGGGGCGGAATCAGAGTTCATGCAGCATAACAATAAAAGCTTGAGGTGCGGAAGCTATCTTCTTCTCTCCAACTTGAGTGTAGACACGAAACCCTCAATCATTGTACTCCCCAGATGAGTACTCACTCCTTGAACCTAAAACCAAATTTTTAGTACGATTTGTACTGGCCACACTCCCACCCTATGCATTGCTTTTTGGAAGTGGATGCAAAAATAAGGGTATCTCAAAAGGAACCTATAAGGCTGGGGTTTCCTATGAATTGTTCAAGTATATAAAACAAAAGTATAATAAACAAGTTTTAAACACAAACCCATTCCCTTCATCTATCTCCATCCATATCTGTAGCATCATCTCATCTCCCCCAACACCCTCTCAGACTCTGGTCGACAAGCTAACTCCCTCTTGGCTTGCCTCAATGGCCCGCAGCCCTCAAACTGGCTCACGGCCAGAAATCACACTCAGAGGAAGGCAGAACACTCCACTCACTAGTCCAGTGCATGCGAAACATAGGAAAGGTCCATAGCCGAGGATTCGGCATATGTATCGATCGATCAATCATACACTCTGCAGAGGTTTCACTAATCCACCAGATAACCATCATCGATGCACGCACGCATCTAGGTAGATTCCGGGCGCCTACTGCCATAGGCGATGCCACTCTACCATCCAGCACTGGATCACTGGAACTGTGAAGAGAGCATGTATCCGCTCCCGTAGAGGATGCCATGCCATGTACCCACTCCCGAAGGGGGTGCCATGATCGTCTCGGTAGGGTGTTAGCTCCATCCCATGCATATACCTTCCTATCACTTCTCGCCTAGCAGTAGTGGCATCGACCTATCCAGCGGTTCGGCCGTCTCCCCCACATGGAGAGCGAGTGGAAAGCAAGAGATTCCTAGGTCCGGATACCAGCGCAACAGTTTCTAGATTTGACCAAACCGGGATATCTTCATCAGGGTTTATCTTTAACGCGCTACCACGGCACCTTCATCCCGGGCTCCACCTCTCAGAGGATCACACCCAAGGACCACCATCACATCTCAGTTAGCCCGCCACAGGCTCCTCTCATGGGAATGTCCAGAACCATTCCCTAGCAAGACTTGCTCCAAAATCTCATCGTAGATCCCGGCTCGATCAACTCAACCCTCACCCTACTCCCTGCCGTAAGCCCCACCCCAAACCCGGATACAACATCATCAGCTCACATGCCCATCTAAAACATCAACTCACACATCCAGCCTGGCACCCTCTAGGCCTTCCCCGGGTTCATCACGTCGCATCAAAATGTAAGCGAGTGAAGTATAGAAATATAAGCATAGCAGATAAGCAGGTGGCTATCATAACAGCGGGTAAGCAGGTGATAGTTTACAACAAGGTAGGGCTCATTAAATAAATACTCTATTATGCAGTCCTAGCACAGACATAGCATTATAGCAACATGAATTTAAAGCACTAGCCATACTATAGTTGTCATGCGTAATGGGATCTACGAGGTTGGATGGTGTGTGGCACCTTCACGGACGTAGCTGTCGGACTTCTCCTGGTAGTCACTGCCGTCAGACTTGTCCTCGCTCGAGCCAATAACGAGATTTAACGGTCGCGGAAGCGACCCCTATAGATTAGCACAAAGAACGAATGCAAAATAGAAGATCCAAATACACTCAAACATAGCCTAGATAGATAGGGCTCGATTTATAGAAAATTTAGATATGTGGATCATAATTTTCTTAGCTCGTATGAATTAGATATGAATTTTCAAAGATTTAACCATTTTCTAAAAAGAAAAAGGGCTCGAGGGTAAGGTCTCGATGGTTACGGTCTCGAGGGGTTACGGTCTCGAGGGTTACAGTCTCGAGGGTTAGGTCTCGAGGGGTATGCTCTCGAGGGTACGGTCTCGAGGATACGGTCTCGAGGGTTAGGTCTCGAGGGGTATGCTCTCGAGGGTACGGTCTCGAGGATACGGTCTCGAGGGGCATGGTCTCGAGGGTTACGGTCTCAAGGATAAGGTCTCGAGGGGTACGGTCTCGAGGGGTTACGGTCTCGATGGTTACGGTCTCGAGGGGTTAGGTCTCGAGGGGTTAGGTCTCGAGGGGTATGCTCTCGAGGGTACGGTCTCGAGGATTAGGTCTCGAGGTGTATGCTCTCGAGGGGTATGCTCTCGAGGGTACGGTCTCGAGGATACGGTCTCGAGGGTTAGGTCTCGAGGGGTATGCTCTCGAGGGCATGGTCGAAGACGGAAAACTGCTCTACTTCCACAACGGTGCTCGGCCGGTGACAGCGAGGTTAAACATCCGGCGAGGGGCTGCTCCAGGACTTCGCTAACCCATGCATCGTCCTCGGGTCGTCAAGGCGGACACGTAGGTGGTCGTCAAGTCAGGAGCTTGGTTCCGGCGACGTGCTTTACGGCGGACAGCGCTTGAGGGTGACGGTGCTCGAGGTGTTGAACTCGAGGGTCGGCGCATCGAGGTGTCAAACTCGAGGGTCGGTTTGTCGAAGGGTCAAGCTCGAGGGTCGGTTTGTCGAAGGGTCAAACTCGAGGGTCGGTTTGTCGAAGGGTCAAACTCGAGGGTCGGTTTGTCGAAGGGTCAAACTCGAGGGTCGGTTTTTCGAAGGGTCAAACTCGAGGGTCGGTTTGTCGAAGGGTCAAACTTGAGGATCGGTTTGTCGAAGGTCAAACTCGAGGGTCGGTTCGAGCGCGTGATCTATCTCGGACGAGATCGGCTCGAACGCAGAGTTCCTCCTCGGTGATCAGCGGCGGGGAAACCCTCGATTCCTGGTGCCACAAAGGATCTCTGGCGCCATTAACCCGCCCATCGGTTTTGGGACTTCACGACGGTCATGTTGACGGGCTTCAGGGCGGCAGCTTTGCTTCCGGTGACGAGCTCTACGGCGGACGGTGGCTCGATGGCGATGGCGCTCGATGTACACTTCACACCGAGTCACTCCTGCTCCAATTGGTGGCGTAGATGGACGGTTGGAGTCACGCAACACCTGCTCGAGGTGCCGGCGGTGACCAAAACACACGGCGGAGTCCGCGCGGGCAGCAACTCTCACGGCGGAGCTTCGACAGGTCCTCGGTGCACGGCAACGGCACTCCGAGAGGGTCCACGGTCTCCATCTTGCCCACTCGATGCAGCTCGTCACGGCAGAGCTTCCCGGCTTCTTCCTGCTCCTCGAGGGTGGTCGATGGTGGCAGGAAATGACGGTGAACGGCAGCGTTCTAGAGCGCCAATGTACTGACACGTCGACGACAAGGTGGTTCGGGTCGGTGCTCTGGCGAGGCAAACACGGAGCTGGGGTGTGCACGGGGTCCGTCTCATCAAGGCGAGCGCGGATCCGAAAACAATGGAGGTCGAGGCTCAACGGAAAGGCGGCTGGGTGATCTCACCACGGCGGAGCTTGGCGCGCGGCGATGAACTGGGTGGCTTCCGTTCCGGCATCCTCCCGATGCCGTGGTCCAACAGGCTCGGCTAGTCTCGTGTGTGTGTGCGGGTGTGTCCAGTGAGGTCGGTAGCGACCTAGGCCTACGCGCTCACGGCGGAGCGCCATGGCCAATAGCACGGCGGAGGGTTTGAGAGAGTGGCGATGGCGGTGCTCACCAACAGGTCGAAGAGGATGGAGGTGCGGTACAAGTCCAAGCGGCTCCGGCTCGCGGTACTGCTCCTCCTTCCTACTCCCGACGTAGCAGCGGCGGCTCCGAGTCGACGGTCTTCCTCCCCAACTCCGGCGGCGGCTTCTTCTTCTTCCTCGACTCCTTTCTTCCCCCTTCCTTCAGCTCTTCTCCAATCAAGGCTGGCAAGGCGGAATTGGGCTCCACCAGAGCGGTGGCGGCGGCCTGGGAGCCCTAGGGTGCCGGGGTGCTTGCTTTATAGGGCAGACGCGGTGGTAGGTAGCCGACAGATGGTCGATCATGGCTTCTGCTTGATCGAGCGGCCAAGGGATGTCCATGTCAGCAGCTGAGGCTCGATCTGGGTCCAGAGAACAGCGAGAGGGGGCTAGGTAGCACTGGGTGTCGAAGTTCTGTACGGCGGCAGTGTTCCACTGCGACGACCGCGCAGGGGCGCGCGCGCGGAGAATCTTGCCTGCGGCCGTGGGAACTTTACGCGGGCTGGTCGGTCCAGGTGGCTTGCGGGCGCGCGTCGATGCGGGGCGACACTGGATCGAGCGGTCGAGGCAGGTTGCTTAGGAGCGACGCCGGAGAACAGTGCTGACGCGAGCACGCGCGGCCGGTCGGGTGACCTCAGCGAGCGCGATGACACGTGGGTCCCACTTCGGGGCCCCATCGTCAGCGACTCATTGGCAACGGTGGCTCGGTGCGGCGCGCGGACGCGCGCGGCTCTTGCTGGGCCGTCGGCCTGGTTGGGCCGCGCAGCGCGGGGTCGAGCGGTGAGCGCAGGCGAGCGCGCGTGCGGGCCGGCTGGCTGCTCGGGCCGATCTCCTCCTTTTCTTTTCCTTTTCTTTTTCTTTTTCATTTTTAAATATATTTTTATATATACTTATATATATGGTGTGCTAAATTTGTGCAACAAAATAGTGAGCATACATGGCCCAAATAATGCTAGGGTATTATTCCCTTAATATTTATTTATCAAAATAAATATTATGTTGTCATTTTTTAATAATCAACACATAAACCAAATAAAAATCCAACTCACTCTTTTAATGCAACATGATGATTAAACTATTGAAACATTAAAATGTAACATGTGAACATAGAGCATGGTTATGAGATGTTAATTAATTTGCAACATATGAATGCCATGCATGACATGCTAGGGTTGATGCATATGTAAGGGGTAGATGATGACATGTCGCACCACATCATTCAGGGTTTTGTCAAAAAAAATTTGTAGTTCGAATTTTTGGGTTGTTACAGCTCAGCCGCAGGAACTCCGTCTCGGTGGCCATCAACTCTGCCCGTGCGCCGCAGGTAATCCACCAAGGCTCCCATCTTCTTGTCCAATCAGATCAGCTTGACCTTCTATTACAATCCAGGAGTTCTAGGTTTTGTTCTTGATCCTCAATACTTGTTCCTCAGGAATCATGCCTAGGAAGAGATCCCGTGCGCGAAGACAATTGGAGGAGTCATCATCCGATGATGATGAATCCCTGATATTATCGCTGCTCAAATTGTGCAAGCCTTCTCCAATGAAAAGGGAAGACCCCGTGGCTCTGTCGAAGGTCACAAAGTTCTTTGCCGTGATAGAGAGGACGGCCATGACAGGATGTATCAAGATTATTTAGTGGACAATCCAACATACGGGCCTAAAATATTTTGTAGAAGGTTCTTGCTCTTTAACTTCGGATGAAATTGTTTGATGTGCTAAAATTTTATTTTAGTTGTAAAACTTTAGTTATGTTTTCTTCAGGTACAGGATGTCTAGGGATCTTTTTAAATGCATAATGAATGTTGTTGAAGCGCACAATGATTACTTTGTGCAGAAAAGGAATACGGCCAATGTTCTTGGATTGAGTTGCTTCCAAAAAGTCACTGCCGCAATGCGTATGCTCACTTATGGGGTTCCAGCTGATGCGACAGATGAGTACATTTGCATTGGAGAAAGTACTGCACTTGAGAGCCTACGTAGGTTTGTTGTTGTAGTTGTTGAAATTTTTGGAGATGAATACCTCAGGTATCCCAATGAGAAGGACATAGCACGCTTACTTGCAATGGGTGAGAAAAAAGGATTTCCAGGAATATTAGGGTCCATCGATTGTATGCATTGAGCGTGGAAGAACTGTCCATATGACAAACAGGGTCAGTACAAGGGGCATGTGGACAAGCCAACTATCATCTTGGAGGCTGTTGCTTCGAACGACCTTTGGATATGGCATGCCTTCTTTGGAATGCCTGGGTCTCATAATGACATCAATGTTTTTCATAGATCTCCTTTGTTTGATAATCTGGCGGAAGGTATAGCTCCAGAAGTGAAGTACTCCGTTAACGGCCATGAGTACACAATGGGTTACTATCTTGCAGATGGTATATACCCCTCATGGGCTACTTTAGTCAAGTCAATCACTCTTCCTATGGGGAACAAGAGTCAATATTTTGCCAAAGCGCAAGAAGCAGCGAGGAAGATGGTCGAGAGAGATTTTGGGGTTCTTCAATCTAGGTTCGCCATTGTTCGAGGATCAGCTCGCTTTTGGGACATTGAGACTTTGACTTTGATCATGAGGGCTTGTATCATCATGCACAACATGATTGTGGAAAATGAAGGATTCGTGGTCGACCCTAATGAGTGTTTTGATTACGGTGGTGACAATGTCCAACCTGCTCGTGGTAGAGCTCATCGTACACTTGATGAATATATTGAGGCGCATAGACAGATCAGAGACAAGGACACCCATGCGCAAATGAAAGAAGACCTCATCGAACACCTTTGGAACCATCATCCAGATTTATACTCGTACACTATATGAATTTCTATGTTATAGTTTATTTCGATGGAGACATTTTTATTAGCTATACATTTATATTTTTATTACTCAATTGTAATTGGGGATTTGTTTTTATTCAAGTATCATGAACCATTGCAATGTGCTATACTTTGTTTTTTATTCAGTACAACAAATCTTCCTTGTCCAGTATACAGTAGCGGACATCCGACGCAGGATTGACAGCAGCGGACAAAATCTTAACAGGAGCTGCCTGAAATCAATCATCACGCAATCATCACTTCATCATCACATGCCGTATCCCATATATGAAATATAAGCTGCATTCACTCACTATAGCACACCGAAAGCCTGACACTATATTTAAGTTCAAATAATTCTGAAACAATGTATTGTTTGTACCTGAATAAACAAAGGGTCTGCTGAATGAAGTAAATAAACTAAAGGTTCATTTCATGACGAACTAAAATGACAGCAACTAAATTTGATGGAACTCTAAAATAACAGCAACTAAATTTGACTGCCAAGACGCCTAGCGAGAATGTCCTGCTGCATCAGCTGAACCCATTGAAGCTGCGTCGGGTTGAGGGCGTTTGTGTCCACTAACATAATTTCTTTTTCGCTGTTTCAGCAACTCCGCTTCAGCTCTTTTGTGTTCTGCATCTGCTCTTTTTTTCTCTAGCTCTAGTGTTTCCTTGTCTAGCTCAAGTGAAGCTATAAACCTCTCCTGTTTTGCCTTCTCTTTCTCCTTATCTGACTCCTTCTTTGCCCACATCTTGTCCAAAGCCTCCAAGCAAGCTTCTCCACTTCCTCGTCTAAGATTTTCTTTTACCTTCTTAATCTCATCTGACCGTTTCCTTGCTTGTGTTTCTTCACCACCAGCTTTTGTGACTGCTTGTTCATTGTTGGTGCCTTCTCCATCCCTTGGCCTGGACACCTTTATGGCCTTCTGTTTCTTGTTGCTTTTTTCTTGTTTCTCCAGCTCCGCAAGTTCTATCATCTTGGCTGCCCACTTGTCTTCCCCCTTCTGTATGTTCCAACAAGGAATAAGAGTGAACTTTTTTGTCCTTGTCTAGCTCCACGTACAGCTTCGATGCTTCGGAAACCTATACAAGCAATGTATAAATTTATATATCAATTAAAAATAAAACAAATTATGGTAAAAGATTAAACACATAATACCTACCATGTCTGTGATAGTATGTCCACTTTGATGCCTACGTTGAATCGCCTCATAACATGAACAAAACTTGTTGACTTGAGTCTGAATTGTCAGCCACCGATGCATAATGAAACTCTCTATCCGCAAAGCCTCAGTTTTTTTGTTCTTCTCAAAAAAAGCATGAACTCTACCTCAAAACATGGTTCGATTTTGGTTGGCACCATGAATCGGATCTTTGCTAGCGTTCAACCAGCCTGAGCAAACGACTTCGTCTTCCTGCCAATGAAATTTTTTTTTTCGCCTAGTTCCCTTGTTACCACGACTTGCTGGCACAACTTCTACATCGACATCTTGAGAGATTGGAATGGTGAGGTCGTCCACACCAGCAACATTGCTATCTTGTCCATTCAAAAGAATCTCGGACAAGAAACCTTCTCCTTCCATCTCCATGACCGTAAAAAAATTGGAAAATATACAATTGAGAAGAATGCTTCGGGGGAACAAAATTTAATCAAAGCCATGCGGCATTATCAGCAATCAGTACCTTGAGAAAATAGAACGATGACTACCTACTAAAACATACACGCAAGTAGGGCAACATGTAGTATATTCTGATAGATACAGTACTGCTACACATGATCGATCAGCAGTACCTTGATCGATGGAGTAGTATTGTACTGCTACACATGATCGATCAGCAGTACCTTGATCGATGGAGTGTTTAGGGAAGAAAATTGCAAGACTTGACTGCAGCATCTGAACCCTAGACTATCAATCAGTACTGCAGCAAAAATTTAGTCAAAGCACTGGATCGTATGAACCCTAGACTACCAATATATGGTAGTACATGGCAGTAGCAGCTGAACCCTAGAGTACCAATCCTAGTACATGTGACCATCAAAGCACTGGATTGAAATATTCCTACGAGATTGCGACGACGTACCTGATCCTCACAACCGATGAGATCGCGACGACGTGCGGCCTTCGCACGCGATGTGCGGCCTAGGAGACGTGCGGCCTTGGCCACCGATGACCTCGCGACGACGGAGCAGGACGACCTCGCGGCGACGGAGCAGGACGCGACCTCGCGACGACGGAGCAGATCGCGATGGTATATAGGGGTCGTGGGCGGCGCGGGAAAGAAGGATTGTCCTCGGTGGCCAGGGATGAGATCGCGGGAACCAGAGGAGTTTTCCTCGCGAGTGCGGGAAGTGTAGCGCCAGACGCACGCGAGGGATTGCAAGTCATATACGCACGCGGAAAGATGCGCGCGCGGCTCGACGATTTGGCAAGCTGCGAAATTTGGCAAGTGACTTTACCAAACTGTTGGAGAATAATTTTGGCTTGTTTTGCCAAATTTTAAAGGATGACAAGTTATTTACCAAACTGTTGGAGATGCTCTAATGTGACCCATCTCTAAAAGTCGGTGCAACACAGGAAAAAGTTGATAACTTTTGTAAATGAAGTCAAATGGAAGATGAACTTTATATCAAAGATATAGTTCTTTACTATGTTCTACAACTTTATTGTTGGAAACATTTTATTTGAAATATTTAGGATCACAAATAAAGATATCTAAAGAGTTAAAAGACTCTACCGCATAGGGTAAGACAACCCGTGTTGTATTTCAGAAGACGACCGTCTTACCGTTGAGAAAATCCTCAAACCCCTGTCCCACCCATACGACATAGCGACACACAACGACAACGTAGCTCTCGTAAAACTGGGCTGGCTTTAAACCTGTGCTTTGGCATAGGATAGACGAGATGATTTTTTCAATCAATGTGCAGTCAAACTACGCCTCCTCAATCAACAAATCGCCCTAGAAGGGGTTTGAACTGGCTGACATGGCACAAAGCGTATAGCAGACCAACTAATCTAGCGTAAGTCAAATTGTTTCATTTTGAGTTTGACTATGTTTATAGATAGATGTATCAAGTATCAACATCTGTAACAACAACAAAAAAAAAAGCCCACTACGAAATATATATTTCATGGTATATATCTAATAATTCTAATTTGATGTCATAATTATTGGTGCTCTTTTTATATAAATTTGATCAAACTTTCATAAGTTTGACCTTGCAAAATTTAAGAAGTTAATTTATTTGGCATAGAGGAATACATTTTAAGTTCGCCAATTTTAAAATTCACTTATTTATTTTTTTCAAACAACCTATTATGAAGACACATCATATACCAAAGTTGTAGTGCTTTATCAGATCTAAACTTTGTTGGATTTCTTTTGTTTAAGATAGTTTAGATCCCCAAATATAGTTTACATCACGTGTTCGAATCTTACAAAGCACACGCGCATTTACTTCGAAAAATCACGTGACTTGCACCCCGTGATGCACACAGCACATCCATGCTCTTAGCTAATAGGTTTCTTCTGAGAATAAAAAATTTGTATGCTATTTTTAGCCGTTTCTTATTTTTTTCTACAAAATAGTTTTATTTATTAGGAACGGGCCATGTCAGCGACCATCCTAGAATCGATTTATAAGGTTTTTGGAGGCCTTCGGCAGAGTCGTGTAGCCGTCACTATTAATCTGATGAACTGATCTCATTGCCAGAAACGGTGGCTGTAACAGTCAGATGAGATGTATCATCACGGTATGCAACTATACGTCGCCGTCTGGGACACGCGGGCAGTGCCTACTCATGAAGGGGGCGCAACGTCACCAGCCCTCGAGCAAGCACAACATCAGCAACTCTCCGCCTGTACATCCAATAACACCCGAGAAGGGCAGCACACTGAGCCCACCGACGACGGCCCATCATCTCTCTCTCTCCTACTTCTATTGCAGCCTTGCCTTCAATCCAACCCACCTCTGTCGAGGACGACTTCATTACCGGCCTAAATCTGCCGCTCGAGATTCCGTTGATCCAATCGCCATCTCGCCTTCATGTTTCGAGTGTGCAGGTCGAGGGCCTGGTGCCACGCCATGGTGATAGACTTGCTGCCAAGTCCATCTATCTTGACCCGAACCTAGGGAAGCAGGCCAAGCGCGGGTCTTGCTCAGCAAATGATAGTCATTGGCGAACCAGCCACACACTGGTGAAGCCTGACGCGATCATCGCCACTCAGTTCCACGAGATGTTCCAAGAGTCTTTGTCATCGTCCAAGGGCGCGACCATATGCGGGAGCTCTACCCCATGGCTGGTGCTCGTGAAAGGCGGGAGGCGACGCATGCTGTCTTGAGCAAGGTTCCGCTCAATGTCCCATGCACTTCAATCGCACATTAGTACAACCTAACTTCCTCATTAATTGGCGGTTTGTGTTATATATATCCTTCGAGGCGTTTATAGAACCTCGCCATGACTATCTTTGGATATATATAAATCTTCTAATTTCTTCGCACATGCTAATGCACGCTTTTGAAGAAAAAGTTTGCAACTATAGCAGCGCTACATATACCAAGACATGGACCGCCAGCTGCAGTATTTACCTAAGCATTGGATAGAAGAGTTTCGTTTATGTTTTTTGCTTTGCAATAATAAACCTTCCTTTTGCTTGTGTCTTGTTCGTTCCATAACTAGGTGCATTCCCCGCTGCGGGAATTAGACGGTGGAACTTAGTTCATTATTAGATGAAAATAGATGTCTTGCTAAAAAAAATTGTGGAATTGAAATATATGTACAATGTTCAGAAAAATGGTGTATTATGACACAGTGAATGATTTTTCAATTATTCACCAGATAATTACTGATGAAGACTGAAGTAGTTCCATATAACAAATTTTTGATTGCCTTTTGAATGGAGACACCGTGAGGTGAAAAAATAAGATACATGTATGGGCACCTGAATATACATGTATTATTTGCGTACCAGAAAGCCTTGAGCAAACGCTAGATGCCTTTTCTCAATTTTGATGACGCATGAGCTTTCACGGCGATGAAGGAATGCCTCACCTGTGTTGATCTGGGATGGAAATGACGGTAAGAATCATAAGAACCATCATGGAAGAAGCTAAGCACAGGTAAGGAAAAAGTGGTGAGACAAAGGGAGAACAGTGTAGTAGTATAGATAGACTCTAGATTTATTTTATAGCACAGGAGAGTGATGGACGGTGGCATGGCAATAGATCAACGTCCAAGCCCAGAAGTCCCCGTTAAAAAGACTGTTGGTCTGCCTAGGATGTCATTGCCACGGCATTATGGCTAATGAGTTATAGAAGATGAGGATATTAACAAACCAAAGGGCATAGGTTGCAAGGAAGATGAAAGTTCCATGGATTGATTGTACGGAGATTCAATGGATGGCAAGGATGTTTGTGTCTGTTTTTTCTAAATCTTTTTTTTTTAAATCAGGATGCCTGTGCCTGTTTGCTTAGTTTACATAGGCATTGAATGGCCAGAAGCTATTAGGATGTGGGGAGCAGGTGATGTGGCAGCTTAGTTAGTTGGTGGGGCCTGCATGGTGATGTGGCTTCATGGAATCACAAAGAAATATGCTAGTAGGCCTTTGTTTTATAAGAGTTTAAGATTTAAGATTAATTTTAAAGAGGCTAGTAAACAAAAAAAAAGTATGAGGAAAATTTCAAAAAAAAGTACCAGGAAAACAAAGTTTTTTTTGTCAAATTGAAGCCAGTGAAAACCAACAATTTCACTAAATTAAGTTCTTTGTCTAATAAATCAGGCATTTCGGATTGCGAAAGGCAATAATCTGTGTATATAGTGCACGTACTCCATATTGTGCAGAAATGCTAGAATAGCTAAAGCATACATATTACTAAGGTGACTTCGATTTTAGACAATGAACTTCGATCTTTTCGACTAATGGTAATGGATGGGAGAAATATGTTTCAGATCAAGATTTCCGTAGAACTGCGCATGCATCAGGCGTGATAGGAGCAAATAACTCCTAGAAAAACATCTGCACTTATCAAAAATTCTATTTGTACCGATAAGAAAACTTATGTTCACAAAAAAATAAATCGAATGCTTAAACATTTTACATTCACACCAAATAGATAAATGCTTAAACATAGTTCTGTTACAATATAGTTTCCGTAGATGAAAACTGACAACTAGTTGAAGGGACGCATGGTCATACACCCAATAACTCGGGTTTGGAAGCCTCTTCGAATTGAATTTGGATACCCTGTTTTCTATTTTTATTCATTGATGGAAAATTGTATAGTTCCTCCTATTATTGATCTAGTTTCTTTTATATAGTTCCCATAGCTCACGAAACACAAAGTGTATAATATATGGCTAATCGACAAACAATATATAATTTAGATAATGCACTCTAACCAATTGCATACACCTAATGAAAAGTCATAAAGCTGATTTTGCAAACAACCAAGAGACGGGTCCAAAGTGGTGATATATGAGTGGTAAGTTGTGCATAGCCAAAAATAAGTCCAACCTGGCTACCTGGCTAAATGCATGTATCTTCGAGACATTACACAAGTGGTAGGTAATTTAAAAATACAAGTGTACATACACAAATATATTCTTGTTAAAATATAGTCTAGCCATGCCTTAGACTGAAAAGTAACCTTGATATGACATGATATACAGTTATTATATCTCAACTTGGATTAGAAATTTGAACTATCAATTTCGTAAGTGGTACACAAACAGCTGAAGAGTACAAGATTCGATACAAACGAGATATGCGAACACTGTGAGTAGATTCTCGATGATTTGTCATGAGATCACTCCTCAGTTATTAATTAGCGGTGTTGTTACTCCCTATGAAGTGCTCAAGTGCACTTTTGGTTGTCTACTTTCTCAGTCGTTGAATGATTTGTTTGGAGAACACTGGTCTGTTAAATCTGCACCTTTTAAGGCTTTGTTCATTGGCCCATGTTGTAGTTTATATGTTAGAATCATGTTATTTCCTCATTTAGAACTTGTTTAGCTACACACAGTATTAGAATGGATTGGAGTAAAAACTAAACCTAATCCACATCAACACATACAGATTGAGTAGATATGAGTGCATCCAAATAAAACCTGAGAAAAATAGAATTTGGTGGATTACAACGTTCAATAACTGTAACTTTGCAAGAAGTATATATGAAAGTTTAAACTCAAGTGAGTTACTGAACGACATCTTTCCTTTTGTCTATGGATGCAATTAATATCCAATAATCAAGAGTTGTTTCCTTAAAAGTGCATGAATAGTTCCTACAAAAATATCCAAAACTCCATCTCTCAAGCACTAGATCTTAGGCCTCATTTAAATCAAAGGAAAAGCGTAGAAGTCGTACAGGAAACTCATTCAAGAGGAATTATCTTCTCGCTACTCATCGTTTAGAACAAGGAAAACCGTAGGAAACTTTCCAAAGGAAAGACAGCTGCCCATGTACTTTTGGAGAAATCAGAAAATGGCGAGTTGTCCTATAGTCCAATAGTAGGCGGTCCAATAGGACGCTACCAATCAGGGTTCAAATCATGATACTCGTATCTTTTTTCGGATTTTCCTAGGATTTACCGATGTTATGCGTAAAGTGGTAAACGACGTTCTCGTCGACAATAAGGCGCCAGTGGTGACTTCGAGAATCTTCAGATCTGCCGTGTACTCAGTCCTTCGAAGGTGTTTATAGGGGTAGGACTTGCGTATATATGTTCATAGGTTTGAGTATACGTGCTTGTTATGGGCGTCATTGTACTGTAATTAAAAAAAAAGAGGAATCAGAAAATGAGCTCAAAGCTCATTGGCAACTTTTCCTATGGCTGTTCAACGCCTCTCTCGCTTGTTAACTATATACGACTCTAGTACAGGTGTATATTGTTGTAAAAAAAACAGTACAGGTGTATATAGGCACATAGACCAGAGCGGGTCCGGCCAGCACGGGTCAATCGTCATGGAGCCGGTCGTCCAGCCGACTCAGCACCCCCCATACGTCGGGCGGCGGCCTCACAGATGACGAGGATGAGGAAGCGCGGGGCCTCGATGCTTTGGATCGACTGCACGAGCAAATACAGGAGAAGAAAAGGCACCTGGACTGCACGAGCAAATACAGGCACAGCATGCTGAGAATCATCAGGCACAAAGCCGGTGTGGCTAGAGAAGAGCTCCACAGGATGGAGAGGAGTACCTCGCAGCCGTAGAAGCCGACGACGGCGATGCGCACCAGAACCGCGCCAGCAGAGCAGCTACAACAGCAACAACTATGCAGAGGCTGAGAATCCCAACCCCATCTCCTCAATTCGTTTTGCAGTTTTTTACTTTGTCCTCAGTTGCTGTCACGTACAATGGTGAAATGCATATATTTCTCATCGATTTACAGCTGATACTCTTCCGATTTCAATGTGCTTATTAAAGAAATGTATTCAAAATATTGGCGAAAACATAATAAAATGAGTTCACCACCATAATTTTAAATATATTTATCCTTCTAGTAAAGAACAAACTGTTAGGCATGCAATGACATCAACAAAAAGATCTAGCATGAAGGTCTCGAACTTACTTTAGCATCTTCGCTGCTGTTGAATAATCCAAACAATAATTTGGGTGTGATAGGTGGTTAGGTTCCTAAGGCTATAACTTAACACAGGCCACGTGGAAAAAATATATTGTGTGAGCTGAGCTCATCATCAATCTAATCTCCACCAACATTAACAAAAAAAATCTAATCTCTACGTAGGTCGTCAATAATTTGACTCCTAAAAAACTATTCACTGGTATCCATGTTGGTGTCCAAAGAGAGTAGGATATCCCTTTATTGATTTCTGCAGAAGTCATCAACCTAGATTCTCTGTACGTCATTATAAAAGAAAATGAATCCTGGAGGCACAAAATTTCTAACTTAGAGCACCTCTAATGGTCAGCTTAGAACTAACCAAATTAATTTTTTAAGCCGAATAGTACACAAGACAAGAGACTAAGGTGAAACTAAGAGATATATATACATCTGTCTCACAACACGACGTTCAAGGTTGTCTGCTATAGTCTGTTCCTCCTCTGTATCTATCAGTTCAGAGCTAATACACTCATATTTTTAGAGACGTCTTGGTGAAAGGCATAAAGAAATATACCATTATTTAGATGAAGAGATTAAGTGTGGATGTCGTTGCACAGTCTAGCGGATAGTCTTTGTTTTTTACTGTTGGGACTTGTGAAGCATACAAAAATCTGAACTTAAAGAAGGTTAATTTAACACTATACCAATTTGCAAACTTTGTGGCATCAATCCAGAAACTCTTACCCATCTTTGTAAATACTGTCCATTCAAAATACTGTCCATTCAAGCAAAGTTTGGTCCAACCTCAAATGGTGGCTGGATTTATTGGTGCTAGAATCAATCGAATATGACAGGATCGATCCATAAGTTTTGGCATAAATGCCAAGCTAGATTCAACAAGACACGAAAGAGGCGGATAGACAGTATCATGATCTATTTTTTATGGAATATCTGGAAGGTGTGGAATAGAAGAACTTTTCAACAAAAATCTTTTGCAAGCAACTCAAGCAGTGCTTCTATGCAAAGATGACATTCTGCGATACCAACATGCCACATAGCTGACAAGATAGGAAGATTAGTTGTTTATTTGTGGTAGCGTTTCAAGCGTTAATTCTTCTTCTGTTGTTTGTTTCGTTTCACTATGAGTGGGAATGGACACGATGGCCTGCGTGCCATAGTAGTTATTGTAGTTCTAGTTGGGCACCGAGTAGTACAGAAGTCGTTCATGTAATAGTGATTTTGTAATCGTTGTTTTTCTTTTCTACTCGTCTAATAAAAATCGGCAAAGCTTTTCATGCACATTGTAATTTTTGGATAGTTCAATAAATATATATTGAACTACAGGCTTAAAGCATTTAGGCACCAGGACGACACAACTTAACAAGTTTTAAAATCTAAACATGTGATTTGCAAGTTTAGGGATAACTAAATAAATTTGATGACCTAAACGAGTGATTTACGAATTTAGAGACCAAGACGACCATTTAAAATCAATTTGTGAGTTTAAGGACGACTTTGGTGACACCACCGAACAAGTTCGAGGACCACTACTAGACTTTACTCTAATAATAAATATATCGGGTCAATGCAAACTAATATCTTTTTTTCTGCGGAAATGCAAACTAATATATTTTTAACCGTGTCACTTCCTAATCACCCTAGTGCACATATGGCCTTTAGTCCCGGTTCGCAACCCCCCTCTATTCCCGGTATGTCAGCCGGGGTTACGAATCCGGGACTAAAGACGCCCCCTTTAGTCCCGAGTAGGCAACCGGGATTACTGAGCGGCTTCTAATCCCGGTTGGTGTTACCAATCGGGACTAAAGGCTGCGCCAGACATGCACCATGCGCTGTCACATAGCACATCTCTATTCCCGGTTGGTAATACAAACCGGGACTGAATGTTTTATTTTGTTTTCGTTTATTTCCTTTTTTCTTTTTATTTCTTTTTTTCTTTTACAGTTTGCTTACATTGAATATTATACGCAAATATTAAGAAATAAAGTTAAGAAGCTAATTTGGAGCTTACAAATTACAACTAACCATTCATCATGTTCATAAAAACTTAACTAAAAATTACAATAAACTAGATGTTCAACCATAAAGTTAATTACACATGTCCAACTACTCTCTAAAGCGAGGAGTGGGGATTTCACTCTCTCGCAGTACAAGATCTGTGTAGTGTAGATCACCGATCTTGTATCCTATAATGCTATCGATGAAGTCTAAAGTATTAATTAGTGCACTCTCCGTTGCCTGACAACTAGTAGGACAAGGGCGACTAACAACGACTAATGGTGGCTCAGCAGTGAATGGTTCTCTCCTTTTAGTCGCTATCACCTTTGCTTGATATCCTTGTGTAGTCAGTATCGGGTCTTATGTAAGTGTTGTAGAGAATAGGATTATGAGAACTAAGTTTTATAACTTATAACAACAAAAAGTAGATAAAGCTTTAAAACTAAGAGTTTACCACGTCATTTGGAAGGTTCTGAGACATCTATGCACACAAGTCCGTAAGTTTGTCACGCATGTTGAGTTTTATAGCTTGAACCTTCACTGAGCATAGAGTAGGCAAGGTGATCCCAATCCTCGAGAGCCTAGTTGCACATGATTTGACGGCATATTTTATGACAACAGATCGTGCATGTATCTTTGGTCCTATCTCTGAGATTTGTACAAGTCTGCGACCATGGCCACGACCAAGACCAATTGAGAAGCGGATTTGACATTGGAATAGTGCACCACCATCAAAAGTATTGGTCCTAACATCCACTTCCGTAACTCCGAAATAAGATAGTGTCTCTTTAAGCCAAATAATTAGGTCAACCTACTGCGATACATTTAAGAATCATATATATATATATATATATATATATATATATATATCAACCACACATATATGAAATTGATAACTTACTACAAACATATATATAGAGTTGCTTACTATGTGGGGTTGCGGCCGCTACACTTTCGGAAATATTGGATAGAAACCCCTCGAGCATAAATAGCCGTTGAAACCAATGACTTCCGGCGGAGGGAGACGACGTCCAGCCATCTCTTTAATTTTGACTAAAGTTAATATATTTCATAATTCAAGATAATCAAATGTATATATATACAAGTCAAATTTATTGAACAATCTATCTAATAGTACTAATTATGTATACTACAAATTATGAATCAAGGTTTATCATCAAAGAAAGAACCAGATTGCAGGCAATAATAATGTAACAAAATACTCATGTCTCAACAACACTTACTTATTGGAATTTTACAGATTAGAGAAAAAAATAACAGGAGTATGACATATGAATCAAGGAGAAAACCCTACTAGTTTCCAGGATTAAGAATGAGCAAACCTTGCTGGCCGATGAGGGTGCTCGAAGGTGTGGACGTGGACCAGAGTCGAGGGCGTCGAGGCGGTCGGGGTTGGGAGGACGAGGCGTGTCGGGGGCGGACGCGGTGTGTCGAGGGCGAACGAGTCACGTCGTTGCGTCAGGGGCGGGTCGGCAGGTCGGGGCGGCGCGTCTTGGCGGTGGCGCTTCGGGGTAGGGTCGAGGGCCGCGGCATCGAGGAGCACGCGTCGGGGCTAGAGACGGTGGCGGGGGTGGCGGTGCATCGGCGTGCATCCGCGCGCCCGTGCACGTCGGGATTGATCTAGTCCCAATTGGTATTACCAACCGGGATAAAAAGCCCCCGGCCTGCTGCATTTGGAGTCGTTTGGAGCCGTTGGGACGTCCTTTAGTCCCGATTAGAAACACCAACCCGGATTAATCAAATTTTTAGTCCCGGGCCAAAAAATAGCCGAGACTAAAGCTTGGATGCAAAAGCCATTTCTCTACTAGTGTCGACGCTTATCCATGGTCGAACAATGTAACTGATCGACTGAGATACTCACAAGGGTTGTTTAAGAAACGTAGTCTTTATTTGCGAAATATATGCTCACTAAGTTTGATGGGCGTAGAGGACTGCAATCGTCTGGCACCCGCCTTTCCAAGAACCAAGTAACCATCAGGAATCTAGCTTATTATATATACTATTCTTATTCTTGTGTTTCTCCACATACATTCCAAAATCCAAAGGCATGTTGGTAACAAGTTGCGTGTCAGGGTGGTGCATACTCTCATTGCCCTTTTGCTGGGGGCCTGGCAATCGGACACCACACTCGGCAGATTATATTACATGGAGTGCACGCCCATGTATGTTGTCTTCCGGCCAGGGGCAAAGCACATTTTTCTCCCTGAAGAGTGAAGAGCACACTTGTTCCCTTTTGTAGCCTTCTTCTTGGAAGCTCATCACCGGCAGCACCACGGTCTGTCCCCTTCAATCTGCCCAGATTGCCCCTTCCCATTGATGGAATTTTAGGCCAAAAGTAGCAGCGGGCACGGGAGGTTGAGAGAATGAGAGCCTTTCATCATCAGTAAAACAAATGAGGAAAAGCCCTGCAGCATTGCATTGGTACTTGGTGCTTGGTAGGCGCGCAGCCTTTTTGCAGAAAAGGACTCAAGTTTATTCCAAAATACTACACCTTTCGCGCTGTTCGCTTGAATCAGCCGCACAAATCATTAGTGAAACAACAAAACCGCTTCAATGGTTTTATGAGCTTTCATGTAAAGGCATCCCGATAACATGGGTCCCATATCTAGTAAGTTACTATTGTTATGTATAAGGTCAATTTTGGTGGGTTTTTTTACTATATTAATAGACTATCACATAGACATTTGAGTAACATTGGAATATTTTGAAGAAGAGAGAAGTATCATTCGTCTAGATAAAACTATTATGGCATTGTGTGAAACAATAGCTAGAAAGAATTGAGTATGGATGTTTCATCCTGGTTTTATTTTATTTTATATCATTTGATGGTCTTAAAAACAATGCCACTAAAAATCTTCACTTGCGAGTGGCCTAACATTTTCCTATACAAGACCAATGGTTCTCTCTATTTGTATTACTTATTGTTTAATGACTGGCCTTAAACTTGATGCCAGGCACTAGTTCTTATTCCTAAGGCTCAGTGCTATAGTGAGGCCACCTCTAAGCACTACCACATATGACTTACGACCTTAACTTCTAAGCACTACCACACATGACTTACGACCTTAACTTCTGCATACTATGGGTGTCCTCAGGATGGATTTTTGAACATCCAAAATATATGATATCAGGATGGCGATGGTTTGTACCCATGGGTATCACAACCATTTTCATACCCATTTGAATTTTTTTAACCCACGGACAAACTCATACACATGTGCGGGTAAATTTTTGTGCCAACACACAACTTTCATCCAAGCTACCCTCACTAAATTTGTCAATGCCATGCATGATGAAACACTTCACTTGACGCTCACATGTTTCTAGCAAAGCACTTAGGCAGTCAGAGAGCGCTGCTAGGGGCCTATTGTGTCACTACACAGAGAGCAAAACTATTCAAGATATTTGTTGTCCTTAATACTTACTAGCAAACATATCCGTGTGTGACAATGGTGCTTGTAACTTGTTGCGCGATCACCTAGACAACTTGTGTCTAAAAGTCATACCATGCCTAAAAAGCGTGTTACTCCAACTTGTATGGGCAAGTGACATTTAGAGATTTATCTATAATCTAGAATTCTAGATACATGTTCCAATTTGCCTTGGGATCAAACTTTACACCATGCCTTAGTGTCTAAATACACTTCTCAAACTTATAATGCCACAAGAAAGAGTGAAGGATCATAGAGACACACTACATAGGTGTAGACATATGTACATGCTCATACTAGTGATGCCTAAACTCAACCAAATCATTGGCACTTTTCAAGTGGTTATGATTGGGTTTATACACTCTTCGGTCCATTTTATAAAGCATAATCAAATATGATATATATGGTCTTTTAAATTATATACTTTGACCATTTATTACAATAGTTAAATTATTGGTCCAAGATTAAGTTCGACTAGTGACTTACACGAAGTGCCTTATAAACTAGACTAGATCGAAGGGAGTACTTAAATGAAACCTGTACCAAATAATTATGGATTCACTTGTCACACACCGATCATAATCCATGTTTTATTTCTTGATTGAATGAACTTGGATCCTTTGCCTCACTCTCTACACAATAACTGCTCAGGTTTTCAACATGAGAACATTCTCCTTGGAGGACTTCAGAGTTTTTTTTTGACAAACATAAAGACTGCCATTGAAAACTTAAAGTTGAAAGGATTAAAGCAAGATCCCCTACCAAAGCTAGGGATCAGAGAACAGTGAGTTTTTTTCTTTTTTGCAATAGGGTTGAAGTTGAACCCGTGAACAGTGCAGGTCAAAACAACAACCAAAAAAATTGCACATGACGTCCAAACCACTCTCTTTGCACCCTTTCTGCCCATATATACCCAGCACGGGATGGCATGTCGCGACCGATCGGTTTTGTTTCCCGAGCGGCACACGCGCCCGCACTGTTGGCTCTACTCGCTCCCAAGTCCCCCCACCACCCGTGACCCGCCGCTCTCTACAGTACTGCAGGAGCTGAGACGGTGCCGCTGCCGAGGCGCGTCTTGTCCTCTCCGATCGCAGGAGTATGTGCCGACCTCCTCCTTCCTGTGATCCTGTCTGCCTCATCCCCTTCTGTTTTGCTTGCCTGCACTTGAATAGCCGCCTTCGGCTTCGCGCCATGCTCAGCTACTGCGTTTTTCGCCTTGGACATCCTGCGGGCCTTCTTGCTTCTTGGCTAGTTGTTTGTCCGTTCTTGCAGTTTCAGCGGAATTTCTCCTGGAATTGGCCCCGCCGTCTTGACGGTTTCTTGGTAGGCAGCAGGGCGGAGGCGTTCCTTTGATTCTTGGCCGGCGGCGGCATGGACTGGGCAGCGGCTTCCGGGGCTCCGTCGTGGGGCGCGGCGGCGACGGACCCCGGCCGCCCGACCATGCTGTCCTTCGCGGGCCCGTCCTCCTCCTCCGCCGACGCCGAGGCGCCGCTCCAGGATTTCGCCGCGGGTCTCGCCCAGAGCCCGCGGCCGGCGGGAGCCGGGAGGAGGTCCCGCGCGGTCGGGGGAGGCGCCGCCGGCGCGGATGCCTGCTCCGTCGACGGCTGCCGCTCCGATCTCAGCCGGTGCCGCGAGTACCACCGGCGGCACAAGGTCTGCGAGGCGCACTCCAAGACGCCGGTGGTGGTCGTCGCCGGCCAGGAGAAGCGCTTCTGCCAGCAATGCAGCCGGTAAGGGCTACCGTCTCATCCAATCCATCCTCGCACCAGGGCGCGTACTGATTCTATTATTATTCAGCAATTTCTCGTGATGATTTGGTCATTAGTTAATAATAATTCTGTGTGTATTGGTCCCCCGTCTGCTGCTTGCTAATTGGGGAATTGGTTGGGGGATCTAGTGCTTGCTTTGGAACAAATTTGGGTGCAAAAACTTCAGGTCGAGTTTGGTCCTCCCAACCTGGCAACCTAAACAACTGGGTTGGTAATTTGGTGGCTGGTAGGATCTGATGGGGTGCTGATAATTTAATCTCACGGATGGCATGCGTCGCTGATTAAACTATTGGGTTGGTAATTTAGTCTTGTTTAGGGTCTTGTGACCCCATTAATTTAGTCCCATTGGTACTATTTAAAGAAAGCTGTTGGTGTGGACAACTGACTAACTTGGGTAGGGTTTTTTTTTCTATGGGATATTCAGCATCCTGCAGAATCTTTCTCATTATGGATGGAGTTTTGAAGTTTCTTCTGCTGCATCCTCAGCTCGAGCTCTTACTGTACTGAGATGAGACTTTTTTGCAAACCATTGCTATTTCCCAGCGACCAAATATGAAACCATTTCATAACGTGTAATCAAGTTTATTGCTTATTGTTCGCTGATGGTGATGCAAAGGAGGCTTCAAACTAGCGTAGACGTTATTTCATGGGTCATTCCTTTAGGCAAGCCCATCTGGAATTGACATCTGGCCATAGCATTTGTTTTGGTTGATTTTAATTTTACTCCTGTTTCTGAATGCATATTTCTTCTTTTTTTTTCCTTTGTACATGCTAGAGGATTGCACAATTAACTGACATGAGTAGCAAACAAAACTTGAACTAAGAATGGGTGTAACTGTGTTTACTCAGAACATCTGAAGCTTTGTTTCCTTTTTAAGTAGGAAACTTCATATATTAAGAAGGTATTTTTTTGTTAAATAGTAGACATCAATCCTTTAATGGCACCAGAATTGTTTGTTACTCTGAAAATATCCTTGATAGCATGCACTGGTGATTTTGAACTGGACCTCAAAGTGAAGTAAAGTCTCACTAATGTTCCACCATCTCCTCTATTGTGTGAGGTGTTTGAAGGTACGGTGGGATGATGTGGCCAGGACTGCTATAGTTGTTGTTAGGGTTGATGGTTTAGGTGCGATAGCAGGTGTCAGCTAAGGCGCAAGTTGGGTCAAGCACCATCCTTGTTACTCTAGTGGATGTTGATTTGGCGTGGTAGTGATGACGTTCATGTGTCCCTCGTATGCTTTAGACAGGGACATTGTTGTCTCCATGTCCTTGGGACTTTGTAGCTCGATGTTCGTCTTCCGCAGTTCCATTAGTCCTGTTGTGTAGATGTTAAGTTACTGGAGCTCGTCGAGGGTCTCGCACGTGCCACATGTGTGAGGAAGCCACTCGGTGAAGGATTACAAAATTGCTCGTTGACACAACGAGAGTAGTCCCGGTCCTTAATCACCTTTTCTTGTGTGAGGCTCATGAAGTTGCGTACCTCCTGTTAGACGAAAAGATGCAGACCACACCTTTTTGTTGTCCGGGATCCACTGGTCTTGAAGCACTGACAGTAGTGGGTACTCAGGTTGGAAAGGACAACTTGCAGTAGCACAGCTAGAATATGGGATAGGAGATCGGTAAAGATGAATCTTTCGCTGACACGGGTTCCTCGACCTTTGGGGATGGGCCGGTCTTTGGCGGTATGGCAAGCTGTGTGTTAGTCATCTACTAGGTGATCTCCGAGACGCCCGAGGACAATGAGTTGTTTGTCTTCTCTTGTAGGAAGGCGCGGGTGGTGTCCTTGATGACATGCCTACCTTGAATTCTTTCGTGGCAGTGGCAGCTGCAGCGTCATCCTTGGTGCCCTTGTTACCACCTTGCTCTATGGTGACCGGGTGTCGGGTACCTAAAAAAGGGGTACCCTTAACCCTCGACTAAGGGAATTAACCCCTGACATCAACAAGCCAAACCCGGTGTCGTTAGTCCTCGCCTAGCGCAGAAACGCAAGTTGGTCATACTGGGCCGGCCCACGAACGGGCCTCGGCGGTTCGGGTGGCTACCTATCCGACGTACCCCGCTCGAGGCAGAGTAGATCACTCGAGGGTGCCACTCGACCTAGCCCTCGGTGACGGAAATTCGCCCGAGCGAACGGGCAGCCCTCGAGTGCGACGCACCCCTCGAATACCTACCTCCTGTACGAATCCAGGAGCATTTAATGCATTCTACCTGCTCCCGCCTAACCTCGTGGCCACAGTGACGGTAACAGTTACGAATACACCGATCAAATCTTACATTTACCTCCCATACCCGGGAATCTGGCGGGTTGTACCATACTGTAACCCCATGCCGTGCACTGTGCCCTGTTCGGCACTCCCTCGAGGCACATTTACCAATATCAGACGACCCCTTGAGGGACATTTACCAGTATCCATACCGCATTTCCCGGGGCTCGGCTTTATCCATTCGGGCCTCGACCCCCCCTTGACCACCTCTCGAGTTGGACTTCGTCATCGCCGGTCAACATTCCAACAACTCCCGACGCGACGGCCACAGGGATCCGCACGATCGCGCTTGGACATCCGTCTATCATCGACCATTAGCTGCGTCACCTTACGCACGAGAAGGATGGCCGTCGTACCATACTGTAACCCCAATGAGAAATTTGCAACGGAGGGGCTCAACTTTCCAAATTCTTCTCCATGGGCTGAACTTTATGGTTCCTACGAAGAAGGCTGAATAAGCAGATTTGCTGCTGTAGGATCCCGATGGAGTCAACTTCCACTTATACTGGTCCTGTACTTTGTTGGAGACAAATCAGAGATTTGGAGCAAGTTTTCTCATTTCATTGCCTTGCCACAACCATGGCAGGTTTGGGGAATATATAGATAGTTAGCTTACAGCTGAAGGTAGCTAAGGATATTCCAAGTAGATGCTAAGCATATTCTAAAGTAAAGATGCTAAAGCAATATAGAGATAAGGATGGTGACACAGCACCCCAACTACTTCTAAGATAAGCACTAGACTTATAGAAGCTGTCAATCTCCCCCTAAGTCTTGTGCAGCGCCTTCTGAGGAATCTGAGCCATCCCAATCCGGGTATGCATCTCCACAAACTTGATCCTCCCAAGGGACTTGGTGAGGAAGTCCGCGAGCTGATCCTGGGTGTTGATGTAGCTTGCCTTGATGCTCCCGTCATCCAAGCAGCTCCGGATGAAGTGGTACTTGATGCGGATGTGCTTGCTGCGCTCATGGAAGATGGGGTTCTTCGCCAAGGCCAAGGCGGACTTGCTGTCCACCCTGAGCTCCACTGCTTGTGCACCTCTGCCAAGGAGATCGCCAAGCCGCCGAGCCAGCCACAGAGCTTGAGTCGAAGCGGTAGTAGCAGTGATGTACTCCGCTTCACAGCTGGATAGGGCCTCCACTTGCTGCTTCACCAATTGCCAGCTTATCAGGCACTTGCCGAGGAAGAAGAGTGTCCCGGTGGTGCTCTTGCTGTTGTCAGTGTCGCCTGCAAGGTTGCTGTCGCTGTACCCGATGAAGTGCTCGACGCCGCGAGACCTCGGGTAGTGCAAGCCGTAGTTGGAAGTGCCTTCGACGTAGCGTAGGACTCTCTTGACAGCCTGCAGATGCTCGGTCGTCGGTCGCTGCATGAACCGACTGACTTAGCCCACGGCGAACGCTAAGTCCGGCCGTGTGTGGACGAGGTAGCGGAGGCTGCCCACAAGGCGTCGGTACTCCGTGGCGTCAACCTCCTTCTCCGTGCTGTCACGGCTGAGCTTCAGCCTCTCCTCCATGGTAGTGTGGGCTGAGTTACAGCCGGCGAGGCCGCCCATCTCGATGACGCGCTTGGCGTAGGCGGTCTGGCGAAGGGAGATGCCAGAGTTGTCTTGGTGGACCTCAATCCCTAGGTAGAAGGAGAGGAGGCCCAAGTCGCTCATCTGGAAGGTGGCCTTCATCTCTTCCTTGAACGCTTCCATCTCTTCCTTGAACGCTTCCACCAGCAGGGCATTGCCTCCCTTGCCCTGCTGGTAGACAGTAGCTTCGTGAGGGCTTTGCTAAAACCCCATCTTCTTGAGGGTGGAGTCCAGCTTGTCGTTCCATGCTCGTGGTGCCTGCCGCAAGCTGTAGAGGGCCTTGCGAAGGCGGAGAACATTGTTCTCCTTGCCGGGGATGACGAATCCCGACGGCTGGCAGACGTAGACCTCCTCCTTCAGGTCACCGTTGAGGAAGGCGGACTTGACGTCCATGTGGTGCACGCGCCAGCCCTCCTGGGCAGCCAGCGCGAGGAGACGAACGGACTCCATCCGCGCAATGGGCGCGAAGGCGTCGTCGAAGTCGACTCCCTCCTGTTGAACGAACCCGTGTGCCACGAGGCGGGCCCTGTGCTTGATCACCGCCCTAGCTTCATCCTTCTTGAGCTTGTACACCCACTTAAGGGTGATGGCGTGGTGGCCGGCAGGGAGATCCGCCAGCTCCCACGTCCGGTTCCGCTCGACGGAGTCCATCTCCTGCTGCATCGCAGCGCGCCATGCCGCGTCTCCCTCCGCCTCAGCGAAGGAGCGAGGCTCACCGTCCTCGTGCGCAAGGTGCAGCTCCGCCTCGAAGTCGTGTATCGCAAACCCAGGGACAGGCTGGTTGCCGAGGATGTTGTCCATGGTGCGGTAGCGTAGAGGCTCGTCGCCGTGGTAGGCGTCGACGCGGTCCTTGTCGTCGGACAGCGGAGTGGCGAACTCCACCGAATGCTGACGAGCCAAAGTTGTTGGCGCCGGCGTCGGTGCACGAGAGTGGGGAGTCGGTGGTGGTGAGCGTGGTGTAGCCGGTGAAGGAGAGCGTGGTGTAGCCGGTGGACGTGGACTCGCTGGTGGCGAAGGCGGTGGAGGACTCGCCGAAGCTGATGGCGAGCCGGGTGCCGAGGAGGACGAGCTCGGTGAAGATGAGCTGTTAGCTCCCCCGGCTCCCTCGAAGTGGACGTAGTCGACGACGAAGTCCCTGAGGGTCGAAGCCGAGCCGTCGTCCACCGCCTTGTCCCAGGTCCAACCTCGCCCTTCGTCGAACACGACGTCCCTGGAGATGCCGACGCGCTGTGACGCGCTGTGTCGTAGGGTCGAGGATGTGGTAGGCCTTGGCGCCCTCTGCGTAGCCGATGAACACTCCTGGAGTGCTCCGGTCGTCGAGCTTGCCAACGTGAGTGAGCTCCTTGGCAAACGCCAGACAGCCGAAGACGCGGAGGTGGCTCACCACGGGCTTGCGCTCGTGCCAAGCCTCGTACAGCGTCTTGCCATCAAGCGCCTTGGTAGGCGAGCGGTTGAGGAGATGGACGGCAGTCATCACCGCCTCCCCCCAGTATCCCTCGCTGCTTCAGGAGGGCACGGGCGGTGACGACCACCGTCTGGTTGCGGCGCTCGACGACGCCGTTCTGCTGCGGTGTGTACGGCGCGGAGAAGTGGCGCTGAATCCCCTCGTCGGCGCAGTACTCCACGAACTGGGCCGCCGTGAACTCACCGCCGTTGTCCGTGCGCAGCACCCGAAGCTTGCGGCTGCACTCTTCCGCAACAGCTTGGTGGTGCTTGATGGCGTCTGCGGCTGCTGCCTTGGTGTCGAGGAGGACCGCCCACATGTTGCGAGACACGTCGTCGACGAGGAGGAGGAAGTAGCGCCGTGCACGAGCTCCAGCTTCTCCTCGGCGCGGAAGCTTGCTTTGCGGGGGAAGGGGAGCCGCCGCTGCTTGGTGAGGACGCAGGTGTCCGCAGAACTACTCCATGTGGTCGACGCACGGCATGCCCTGCACCATCTCCTTGCTCAGCTGCTTCAGGGCCTCGAAGTTGAGGTGCCCAAAGCGCTCGTGCCACCGCCAGGCGTCATCGTCCCGCTGAGCTACAAGACAAAGAGGTTCCGCCGCCTCCACGTGAAGGACGTAGAGGCGGTTGCTTCCCCGGTTCACCTTGGCGAGAAGTCGGCGACGGGGGTCCCAAATGCGAAGTACGCCGTCCTCGATCTCCACACGCGAACCGTTCTCATCCAGCTATCCCAAGCTGATGATGGAGTTCCTCAGCGCGGGGATGTAGTAGACGCCGGTGAGCATATAGTGCTCGCCGGTCTTGGCGACGAAGATAACGGAGCCGATGCCCTTGATCTCCACGGTGGAGGCGTCCCCGAACTTGACAGAGCCTCGAACGCTGGAGTCGAGCTCGGAGAAGAACTCACGACGCCCGGTCATGTGGTGGGTGTCGAGGTACCAGCTGTCGATCTTGTCGTCGGTGGGACCGGTGCCGAGGTAGGCGCGGGCTCGCGGCTCGTCGAGGTGAAGAGCGGTGGAAGTAGAGTGCAGCTCGACGCTCCCGTGGACGAGGAACAGAGCCGCGGTCTGACCCTCCTCCGCTTGCGCGACGTGTGCTTGACCGTCGCGCCTTGCTCCCGGCAGTCCTTGGCCCAGTGGCCTCTCTTGCAGCAGTTCTTGCAGATGTCGTCGCGGTTCGCCTTGCGCTCGCCGTCGGCGCCTCCAGGAGCACCACCACGCCCCTCAGGAGCCTTGTCCTTCTTACGTGGCCGACGCTTGCAGGTGCCGCTCGACGAAGCCGCAGAAGCCTCCTCCTTCTTCCGCTCTCGCTGGCGGGCGAGCCACTGCTCCTCGGTGTAGAGAAGCTGTGGTGCTGAGGTGGCCGGCTTTGAGGGTGCGTGGTGGTCGATGGCCTGGAGGCGCCCTGTCACGTCCTCGATCGTCAACGCCTCGAACTCCATCAGCGTCTCGATCGTGACGGGCGATCGGCGATCAGGACGGCATGGAGGAGCTTCTCGATGGCTTGCTCCTCGTCGATGGAGTTGTCGCCGAACAGCACCAGCTGCTGCATCATGGTGGTGAGGCAGAGCGCGAAGTCGTCGACGTCCTCACCCGGCTTGAAAGCCAGGTTATTCCACTCCCTGCGCAGCCTCTGCAGCATGCCTCGGCGGGCGTGGTCGCTGCCGATGTGTGCCGCGGCGATGGAGTCCCAGGGGTCCTTGGCGGTGCGCTTGTTCGCGATGGAGGACTTCAACAAGGCGGTGCGCTTGTTCGCGATGGAGGACTTCAACAACTCCGGGGGGACCGAAGCGATGATGGCCTCCACCGCCCGCCGATCGTCGGCGTGAATAGCGTCGCCGTACGGGACCACCTCCCACAAGTACCGCGCCTGCATCTTGACCTTCATCACCTGGGTCCACTCGACGTAGTTGATCTTGGTGAGCATGTGCCAATCGGTGCCGATGCCGGAGTCCTTGACGACGCGCTGGACGAAGGGCGGAGAGACGGGCCGTCCGCGGCGACCTCGACGCCGGTCCGGGGAAGGGGAGGCGCGCCGCCTGTGAGGGCTGCCGCCAGCGTCCCATCCGCCGCGGTCCCCATCGTCGTACCGGTCGTCCTCGCGTCCGCCACGGCCACGAGCGTCGAAGCCGCGTCTGCCGCGGTTGCGTGCGTGGAAGTCCCGCATGCACCGCTCCTGCTCAGCCTGCTCCCGCCGCCGCTGGGCCTCCAGCTCGCGGTCGATCCGAGGATCCCGCCAGGGATGAGGTCCCAGCTCTCCCTACAGCCGAGCAGCCTCCAGCCGCAAGCGCTGGATCTCCAGGACCCACTCTGTGCGGAGATCGCGGGCGTCGGCAGCGGGCCTGCCTCCTGCAGCAGCGTCGCGGTTGCCCGGACCGTCGGGGTCGCGTCCATCACGGTTGACTGCACCGCGTCTGTGCCCGCGTCTCGCGTCGAAGTCTAGGTCAAAGTCGCGGTCTCCGTCGCGTCCGCGTGGTCCGTCCGCGCGGTCCCGCGCGCGCTCGTGGTTTCCAGCGCCGCGCGGCTCACGATCCATGACGCGTCCGCTCGCTCCTGGCTGCTGGTCCCGTGCGGCCCGCAGGTCGGCGTCGAAGTCGTGCCGCTCGTGGTTGAAGCCGCGTCCCCCGTGCGGTTCGCGGCCGTCACCAGCACCCTCGCGGCCCGCATCGGCGTCGCGAGCCGCTCGGGGGTCGAGCGCCCGTCTGCCGTGCGCGTCCGCTCCCGCATCCGCATCGCCCGCCTCCGCATCCTCCTCGTTGGCTTCCGCTCCCGCGCGAAGGGCCGCAGCAGCGTCTGCTGCCTCGCTAGCCGGAGCCGCTGCCTGGCGCGCCGTCTTGGCCGCCCGCGCGGCCCGCAGCTCTACCTCCGCGACGTGCGCTGCCTGAGCCGCCGCGTCCGCGTCCCGCTGCGCGCGCTCCTGCGCTACGTCGGCGTCGTCGAGTCGCTGTGCGCGTTCGGACGCCTTCCTACACCGCCCAGCAGAAGTGGCGCTCGCGACGGAGGAGTGGGAAGAGAGGGAACGGGAGTGGTGACTGGCCATGGCTACGATTTGGACGGGATTGGGATGGGGCACGTAAAGGGGAAAACCCCAGGTAAGAGAACTAGGCTCTTGATACCATTTGTTGGAGACAAATCAGAGATTTGGAGCAAGTTTTCTCATTTCATTGCCTTGCCACATCCATGGCAGGTCTGGGGAATATATAGATAGTTTGCTTACAGCTGAAGGTAGCTAAGGATATTCCAAGTAGATGCTAAGCATATTCTAAAGTAAATATGCTAAAGCAATATAGAGATAAGGATGGTGACACAGCGCCCCAACTACTCCTAAGATAAGCACTAGACTTATAGAAGCTGTCATACATCCTGTTGTAAAACTATGCCATCCACTAAATCCCAAACATGAAGATATTCAACCAAAATCTGCACAGTAAGAGCCCCTTTAATGTCACCAACCTATCTTCTATTTTGTAGTGCTTGGCAACGGTCTGCCTCTTGGAATGGTATGGCCATCCAACCAATGATCAGTCCGAAACAGAATTTTCACCCCATTGCCTACTATTGCATCCACAGTAACATTGAAAACGAGCCTGGGCATTTCGTGGGGCTTGGATTGGGAGGCCAGCCCATGGCCTTGAAGAATCTGTCTTTCATGCCCACAACCAACATTTTGTGGGGCTTGGATTGGGAGGCCAGCCCATGGCCTTGAAGAATCCGTC
>CM041633.1:34033060-34069340 GCA_023333625.1 Bothriochloa decipiens | reverse complement strand
TAGCCACTTGGCGCCGTCCTCCTCGTATATGTGATGCCGGTCATAACTCCTTCCATCCTAGGTAATCAGCTATCATATCAATCATTTTTTCCACAACGGCAAAGCCGAATTTCATTACTCAAAAGCAACGATTACAAGAGTTTGTATCGAAAAAAAAGAAACAAAAGCTAAAACATGAGCATAACGATGGTCACAGGTCTGAATACAAAGGGTTCAAAACCAATGGACAGAGTAGATCATATCAATCAATTAAAGGCAGCAACGTCTTCTTGGTTTGCCAACTGAGAGCGGGAGTGCAAGGTATGTACAAGGGAACTGCTAGATGGAGCAGGAGAGGACAACAGTCGTCAGTGCCTAATTCTTCATCAGAGCAATGAATAGGAGAGACTGAGCTCTTGGACAGATTTGTTCTAAGACAGGAGGCATGTCCAAACAGGTCAAGAATGTGTCTGATAACACTCAGGTCAGACCTGTGAGGCCTAAAAAAACAACTGCATCATCCGCATAAAAGGATACTCAATGCCAGGTTTGTTGAATGGCTAGCGACTGCAGCATTTCCTTCATGGTAGCGTACTTGATCAATGAGTTAAGAACATCCATGACCAGAATGAACAACATAGGGGAGAGGGAATCCCCATGTCTTAATCCCTGACGATGGACAATGTTCTCACCTGGCTCCCCATTCACTAACACTAGGGTGGGGGATGTAGACAGAATCAGGCAAATGAGATCATGCCATCGCTGCCTAAAGCCCATGCAATGCAGCACTTCCAACAGAAAGGACCAAGAAACCGAGTCAAAGCTTTAGAAATATCCAACTCAAGCAGAATATGAGCCTTCTTTTTCTTATGTAACGACTTCACCATCTGCTGGACCAAGATAAACTTGTCATGCATATTTCTCCCTCTCACAAAACCACTTTGACTAGCTGAGACTAGAGTGGGAAACAAAGGAGCTAATTGTTTAGCCATGACCTTAGTCACCAGCTTAGCAAAACTGTCTATAAGGCCAAAAATCCTTTGCCTCCACCGCCTCTAGCTTATTAGGCCGCAAGGCTGTGTTCAGAAGTCGTAAATTGAAAACATGGCCCCCTATAAATGGCCCCAGGGCCATCAGCAAGTCACCTTTGATAATGCTCTAGCAGATTTTACAGAACCAACCCATAAACCCATCCGGACCTGGGGCCTTATCCAAATGCAAGTCTTTAATAGTAGCCCAAACCTCTTGCTGATGGAAAAGGCAGTATTAGCATCACATTCCTGGAGATACAAAATTCTAGCGCGCAGTCTAGCGATGGTTCTTTCCGAAGAGGCCAACCTGAGGCAGTGGAGCTTGAGCTTTCTGCGCAACCACTCAGTGTCAGCCAGCTCCCTGGAATCTCTCTCAATTTTGTTGAAAATCAAAGTCTTCAAGTCTTCACAATACTATGAACAGTATCTGAAAAGACTTTCATAGTGGCCAAATTAATGAAAGGATAGGAGAAGTTTAGTGTGTTCACACTTTGTAACTCAGCTTCTCTTGGCTATAAATAGAGAGCCCCTTTCCAGTTGTAACAGATGAGAGATGAAAGTGAATACAAAAGAAAGAAGCTCTCTTCCTCTCAACTCTGTGTTCATGTGATATGTGTGATTGTGATTGTGTATACACATGAGCTGATTTGTAACAAATTTCATAGTTTTTTATGCTCATGGAAATTTAGATTTTGTTTGTTTCTTAAGTTTTTCTGAAATACTTATGTAAATCCTACATTGTGCTACTATCTAAGAAGCCTAGTTTATCATCCGGAGTTGAATTTGTGGTGTTTGTTTGAAAATGTTTGTGCTGAAGGTGGTTCACTGTTCTCTAATTTGTAGGTTTCACATGCTGTCCGAGTTTGATGAGGGAAAAAGAAGTTGCCGGAAGCGTTTGGATGGCCATAATAGGCGTCGAAGAAAGCCACAGCATGATCTGACGAATCTAGGGGGTTTCTTTCCATACCGCCAAGGTCATTTGAGCTTACATAGTTACATATGTGGATGCCTTGATATTCTGACAATTTTGTTCCTAGGAGTCTGTTAATCCAGTTTAGATAGAGCACTAACATTGCTATACATTTAGCTTTTATTAAGCGATGGCAGAAAGAAAAATCTATTAGTTTGTCTAATCACCTTTTTTAGGTGAGCAGAACTCGTGTTTAATATTTTTTCTATAAACTGCTTCTATGATTGGTTGATTGACAACTCCAATAGTTTTGATTTCTAATGTAATAAATTTATTTTTTGAGTAAGCTTTACCCAATTTGCTTTTAGGGAAACAACAAAGTAGATGACATATATTTTTATCTTCCTGCAGTGAATCAATTTGAGGTCTATCCACAAACAATTCCAACAGTCAGCCAGAATTCTGATGCCATGGACTTGGTGGGTCATCAGCAGCCCTTCTCCATATCGTTCTCAAGAACACCAAATCAGTTCCCTTTCCCACGGGGTGGCGGTAGCGCGCTCCATGCAGCCCGCCCTGGTCTTCTGGCTGAAGGTGGCAGCCACACTGGAAGCAGCACATCCAACAACGCTCTCTCTGGCACGCTGGGCCCCGAGTGTGCTCTCTCTCTTCTGTCATCGTCGCTGCATCACCCCTCTGCTGCTGGCATCCCCACTGCTGGCCATTCCCAAGTTGCCTCTTCACTCTCTCAGATCGCTGCTATGTCGCAGGCTGCAACAACAGCTATGACCACTGCATTCGCTGCCGGTGTTGACCACAATGTATTTGTACCTGATGCTATGTTGGAGGATCCTTCACAGGCATTGCCATTTTCTTGGCAGTAGTATTCTTTTGTCCTGATTTTATGTGCTTCTGTTCGGTTCTTCTCAATTGATAGTAGTGCGGATGACTGGGAACTGGGAGGTACCTGTTCGGCTGCTTGTAAAAGCTGTTTCTGGCATTTTGCAGAGAGATCAGATGTGTATAACAAATGTTGTCTTCTGGAAGGAAGGAGGTGGTGGCTGTTGTGCAGTTTATTGAGTCGATAAATTCAAATGCGTCCTGTTCAAAATTTTGAACATTTTGTTGGTATGTATATATTCTTTTTGGCAAAATATGTGCAATATATGCAATACTCGAATTTCATAATCAGGCCGCTGTCTTGAAACTTGAAAGCCTTCATCTGGGATCCAAGAAGCCTGATGGCTCCATTTGATATTGATCCACTTTGATTTGGTTAATCGTAAAGGGCCAATTTGGTCTGGGCCTATTTTGCTTTGGTCCATAAGGTCTCCTTTGTAATTTAGTAGGCCCGTGACCCGTGAGTGAAAGTTTGAATAATGGGACCCAGCGGTGCAGTTGTGGGCTCGTGGCCTGTGACAATCCGCGTGGACGGCTGCTGTTGTTTGAAAAACATTCTACCTGTCTATTGCGATGTATGTTTTCAATTTTATTTTTTGAAGTTTTGGCAAATAACATATATTCTTAAAATCATTTTGTTATGTAATTGGAATGTACTTCCTCCGTTTTGAATTATGTTTCGCTCCATTTTTTGATAGTTTACTCAGTTTTGTTCACAATTTTTTTAATGTAGATCAGATTTGTAGAAGAATACACATAAATATCTACAATACCAAATTAGCTTTGTTAAGTGGTGTTTAGTTCCCCATTTCACCCAAAAATCATTCTGCAAAATGAACTAAATACCACCTAAAATTTTTGACAAAAAGTCACCATTCTCTATTTTAGAGTTTAGCCTTAAGAGGCCAAAAAAACACAAAAGTAGTGTTAGGCTTCACCCACCCCATTAAAAAATTTGACATTTTAGCCCATGAAAATTTAGCATTTTACATTCTATGGGTAACTAAACACACCCTAAATTCTAAATGAATTATGTCTTGACAGTATATTAGTTTAAACTTGTTATAAACATCCAAAATTTAAGGAATTTTAAATACGTTAGGCACAATTGTGAAATTTTTTGATGAATTTTACTTAGGATAAAGCAAAAGCAAACTATTTTTAAGAAAGGCCCGTGACCCATGAGTGGAAGTTTGAATAATGGACAAAGCCAAAACAACTACTTACCCCCTAACGTCTTCCTTTGTCTTAAGCCAAAACGTTTTACCATTGTCCATCAATGCTTATAATTGTGTAGTTTACCAGCATACTATGAAATGATTTAAATCATGGTAAATCTGACTCAAAACCTAAATTTATGATGTAGCTGGGCATGATAAACAACCAATCTGAAATGGAGGCAATATTAGAACGCTGTATAATTAGAATTCGATACGAGTAGTAAAATTAGATGGCAGAATTTTAGGGGGTGTTTGGCACTACTCCGCTGCAAAGTCAAAGCTAAAATAGAGTGAGGGTAAGAACCATCGTGTTTACTGAGACAAACACTCAGAGCCAGCTGCATTGGCACAGTCCTTGGTCTTTAGTCCTTATCAGGATACGTTTCTATGATCCCAGTGGCCCTCAAACTCAAACATTGTGTGTGCAAATGTCCAAGGATTAGTAGAGGGGGCAAAACAAAATTACAAGGAAAAGGCCAAGGAGGACAGGGTGGCTCCATATGACCGTTGTGTGGAGTGCAGAGGATCCTCTAGGAGCCAAAGCACAAAGCACTCCAATTAGGCAGTTAGGTCCTTTCGAACGTAGAAATTCAGAGAAACCAATTTATTTGTATATTCACAAAAACAATTTATTTGTAAGAAAACAAAATCTCGCATTCCAAAAGATTTGGCACATCGTGGACGCTTGGATCGAGCCGAGTATGGGAAATTTTAAGCGAAATTTAGCGTGGCAGAGCATATGAGTAGATGCGTGTGCCGGAGATTGGAGACGAGTACAACAAGGACACGCCAACAACTCTCTGTCTCCAACTAACCTCATCATGTCCATCCAACGACTTGTTCTGCAGCTATTTTTCTCATAAAAAAAGCGTGCACTTTCTCTGGTCCACTAGTCAACGTTCTCTTCTCACACTATTATTAGCTTAGCATTGGTACCTTGCATCACTACTTGTGTATGTATTTAAAGGGCTGTTTGTTTCAGCTGTAGATAGCTTTCTAGTGTTTGGCTTCATGATGTTAACCACTAGCTATTGGTTCTTATAATACATTTTTTAGCTTCTCAGCACACCAATTTTTTTTTTAAAAACCATTTCAGCATGCTTTTCAGTTTTAGTTTATTTTCTTAAAAACAAGCTTTTCAAAAAATTTAAAAGCCTTAACAGGTTGCCTGTTTGTTTGCATGTTTGTTTCAGCTTTTACCGAACAGAAATCATTGAAAAGCCGAAATAACATGTTCTATCTACAGGCATGATCATTAAACTACCAAGGGCGTACCCAATACGTACTACATAGTACGTATACATCCACGGATATTCTTGGAACTAGTTTCAAATAGATCGAATTGTGTTTCAGCCTTCCAGGACGGTTAGCAATAAAGGACGATTTGCAGGACCCTATTAAACAAAAAGGACGATGTGCAGGGACTGAGGTATGGGCGTCAAATCAAATCAAATAAATGGGCAAAATATTTTTTTGGTGAAACGTCAACTTTTGTAGAATGCCATACAGTACAAAGTAGTAGTATGAAGCTATACTAGCTACGCTACTGTACTTGCTGGGCCGATGCAGCTTTTTTTTTTGTGAAAATAAAAGTGCCTTTTCGAAAAGAAAAACAAACCACTGCTCTATACGAAAAGCGGACCAAATCGAATACGCTTATTGGCTGATCTGATAGCAGGTTCAGAACTTGAGACCCATAAAAACATGAGATTGCCGGCCTGTGAAATGGCCACCAGAATTTAGAAGCAGTAGAGCTAGAGCATGCTCATAAGAGAATAATTGGACTATACCATATCTCGATTGTCGATAAAATAGTAGCGAATATATGTAATCATCTAGTAGCAGATCACATGATCAGACTGACAAATGCCCAAATCAAAGAACATCACCATATAGCATTGCCTCCCAATCCCATGCTGTGCACACTACAGCAGTATATAATATATGTATGCTAAATAAACCAACAGCTAGAAAGCAGAGATGAACATGCCTCCGGACCACAGTACCTAATCCACCACCCACCAGATGTCAAAGCAAGCTAGGCCGCCACGCCGCCGTGCCGCCGGCCCCAGTGACGACGACGGTGGCTAGCCAAGGTAAATGTGGACGCCGACGGCGAGGATCAAGATGGCGAGGAGGGCGAAGTAGATGACGGCGTGGATGAGGATGGAGAGGCCGCTGGTCTGGAAGTTGCCGAACTCGATGATCCGGCCCTTGCCGGGGATCTGCAACAGCAGGCCCGGCGACAGCAGGATGAAGAGCACCAGCCCGATCAGCACCGGCCCCCAGTCCGCCATGCCGAATTGCCGCTCGATCAGCGAGGGATGAACACAACGATACACTCAGTTTGCTAGCTAGCTCTGCGCTCGTGCTCCTTGTGATTGCTGTTTGGTATGGCAGAGTAGGAAGAGTGTAGGGCCAGTGGAGAGAGCGTGCGTTGCGTGAGAGATGAATATATAGTGGCCTTTTATCTTGCTTTTGGCTGAGGGAATCACCGAAACTGAGGGCGGATGGAAGGTGGGCGCATGTGTCGTGACTCGTGAGGCTTGTCGATCCGATCCTCTGTGCCCATGCCGTGTGGGTGTGCTGCTGTGGGGATGGGAGCTTGTGTTGTCTGTCGGTTAAGCCGCGTGGTTTACTTTGTTTACTCGCATAAAACTCCGCCGTGAGAGAAGTAATAAGGAATACAGATGTACGTGACACTTGTCACGTTGGCATATATAATATAGGTGTACACGCCAGGTTATGGATATCAATCATGGCATAATAACTAAAGCACCCCTATATATGATGTGTTTTTTCAGATGCTAACTGTTTATCATGTTAGCTTAGTTCAGCGTGACTGTGTATACCTTCGCAATGTTAGTTTTCCTACTAATATCTCGCTATCTTCTAACGAGTGTGACATATCCGTTGCATCACTCTTTTTACATATGTGGCAAGAGAGGTGTCACAACATAAGTCATACTAGTTCGTCTTTTTCTATGGAATCGGCTTTTTAGTGATGAACCGTATAACCTTGGTTATACAGTATATCAATCCCTTTCATGGAATAATTAAATTCCACTACGATATGTTTTTTAGACCCTAACTTTATATCATGTTAGCTCTAATGAGGCCTAACTATATCCCTTCTCAGTGTTACGTTTTCTTATTAGTAATACCTCGATGCCTTCTATACCAAGTCTGATCTGTCCCTTGCATCGTCTTTTTATATATGTGGTAAGAGAGGTGTCACATCGGTCATACTAGTTCTGTCTTTTTTTCATGGAATGAATCGGCAGGTGATGGACCATGCAACTTTGGTTACAGTATATATATAACAATCTCTTTCAAGCTAGCAACCGACGGAAGGCTCTTCTTTTCATTTTGATATGGTCCATTCAAGTTCATTCACCTAACCTATACAACCACAACCACTATTTACTGCTTAATTCTCGTTTGTTTAGTTTTATTAATTCAAGACTCCTTTTTAAAGTCTGCACACATTAATCCTCATGAAACATGTTAGAGATCTAAAGTAAAACCTATATATTCTAAAAAAACCATAAACATCTGACCATCGTTATGGTCTAATACATTGTCGTTGGATCTATTCTATATTTTGCATTACCCTTCTATGCCACTGTGAAAATTCTCTAAAGTGTTAACCTTAAATCTATATATGGATTATCTATCTGTGCCATTCTCAGAAAAGTAGCACTCTAATCTTCATCTAAATTACCCACATATATTTTTATGAAAAGTAATATAAAGTAACTCTTAAATTCACACAACATCGATTATGCAAAACCACCATACCATTATGAAACAAGATGTAACTAAAATATCAAATTTTGATGTAAATGGCTCCCCTTCACAATTATTAAAAATAAACTAAAGTAAAACCTTAAAGATGCATCTGAATTACCCATATACTCCTGGCCCTCCGATCAACAAAAAAATGACAGCTAGGATATCTTCCAAGTTGCCCTAAAGCATCACAAATTGTTACTGCATGGCAAATGCAACTAAAGTTAGTGCCAAATTACTTTCTGTATATGCTTTAAATTATCCATTTCTACCGCTTAATTGAACAAACTAACTCAAAATATCATGTGCGATATGTGTCATCATTTACACAACACATACATGTAAGCAGATAGCTAGCTAGTTAGAGCATCTTCAAGAGTTTGCTAAAATTTAGTTGTCAAATCTTGTGTTTTGCCAACTTTCAAAATAATATACCAAAGTAAAAAAAGAACCCATCTCCAAGAGTTTGCTATTTTTAACTTGCTAAAACCAAAAAAAGAAGGCCCACATGCGAGACCTTTTCTCTCACGCGCTCTACCCACTTCCGCCCATCTCCTCGTGTATACGAAATTAGTACTCCAGTGCATAGGTATGGTCTCAAGGATTCCAAAAAGTCCTCATTTTCTATTTTATGATTTTTCTACAATTTACAATGCATTTTCAAAGTTTTAGCTAATATAAAACAAAGAAAACACATTGGCATCGGTTACCCTGAAGTTTTCCGTATTTAACCGAGCCCCTATGTAAATCCATGTGCCTAGTCATTTTACATCAGGACCCAGGGAGTGTAATAAAATTCCTTTTCTTCATCCTCTTCACGTTGCCGAGCAGAGGACCGGCTTGGGGGCGGGAGATTTCCGGCAGCCTAGGGTCCGGAGACGGCAAGGGCAGGGGCATCGAGCCTAGCAGCCGCAGGGCGCGCCCGCGGCGGCAGCGGCTCCAGCGTCTGCGGCGTTGCGCAGCAGCCAGGCTGACGAAGTAGCGGCTCCAGCGTCCGCGACATTGCGGCAGCAGCGGGAAGGAGAAGAAGTCCTTCGCGATGTGGGAAGAAGAGCGGCGCCGTTTGCCAACTACGATACGCACGCGGATGGGTTCGATGGCAACTTGCTAAGGATGACAACCTCATTTGGCAAACTTTTTATGAGCAAATTTTCTTCTTTTGCCAAATTTTTAAGGATGACAACCTCTATTGGCAAACTGTTGGAGATGCTCTTAGCTATATGACTATTTTCATGCCAAACACATAGTTCAACAAATTAAAGTCTTAAATTAAATTTCAAAAAAATGCTTACCAAACACACATAAACGTGAGACAAAAAAGGGAAACTGTAAATAAGGATGGAAAAGTATACATGATAATTATTAAAGAGTCTATCACAAATTGATGCAAGGTTGCAGGTTGATCCTCTGTGGTTTGCTAGGAGGGGAGGATTGTCCATTGTGTGTGCGGTCTTCATATCAGAGGTTGCTGTCATGCATGTACAATTTGTCACTGGAATTTAGCTGTAAAAGGAGACATGCCAACTTGGCATATTGGTGTAGCCCTATAGAAGATTATATGTTTGTGAAAATACCAAGGTTAATTATCTATGTAATTATGTGGATGCACCTTTTGCATTTGTACTCTGTTTGATCGAAGTATGACTCGAGGTATCTTTTCCTAGCTTTTCTAGAAACTGATTGGTCTACACACTTGAGATTGACTTATTAATCAGTTGCGTGTCTTTTTACAAATAATGAGGCTGGATATTCCATCACTAATCATACTAGAGTGTCAACACGGATATCTTGGTGGTGGTGGTAGAGCCGGGTAGTTTGTGTGTCCTGTCAATTATGATTGGATATAATATTTCAACTCATCTTAACTCTTATTTGAAGATATGTGCAACTTGCAGTGCTTTTCGAGTTTTCACTTTCCTCGTACAAGCATCATTATCTACTAAATTATGACATGTTATATTAGCTGCATAACGCGTATGCATTTTTAGATGCATATATAGGAATACATAGGACATTTTAATAATGGGAGTGGTAGTAGTTAATTTAGATACATGTTTCGATCATTTTTTCAGATGCAAATTTAGAAAGTTATCATAATTTTCTTTTTCAAAATGACAGAGGTGTGGATAATAATTTAGATTTTTTTTTTGCGAGGAAGGATAATAATTTAGATGAAGTATTAGGGGGGGTCACTTTTTGTAATGAATATAGGTGAGTAATTTGGACATAGATTTTGCATTATTTTAGACAATTTTTGTAATGATATAGGTGGGTAACGTTTTAGAAAAGATAATAGACAATGATTAGTTGACCATGATTAGAGTCTAACAAATCTAGTTGTTCATTTCTTGCTGCGAGGATCTCTAGAATTTATACGTGTTTTACCATGTTTTGTGATGATTAATGTGGAGCCCTCCAAAAGAATTATGTAGTGAGTAATAGTATGACAAGGCTTCTCATAATATATTATTGTAGCCATTTGAATAACATGTGGTTTAATTTGTCTACTTATAAAACTTAAAAATGTAGCATGTTTCTTTGCTGACTATAAGTAATCCATTTGAATAACATGATCCACGATGACCCAACGTCGTCACTACCCATCAAGCTATACGTAGAAGATCAGAACCAGCAGGTGGGTGGAGGGAGACAATGAAAGTGACGAGGAGTAGATGGGGGAATCCGTTCAAAAGGAGAGGTAGTTGATGGGAGAGAGAGGAGATCCCAAACCCAGCCACCACCACCCAGCAGGCAAAGGCATATGGTCACCACCCAGGCTCATCGCCCCATCCAAACCTCTTTTTTCACTCGATTATGGATGACTCGAGTCCTCGTCGTCACACCTTGTCCTCTAGCTCGCTGTGGGGAGGGTGTGGAATAAAGGGCGAGATCGAGATGGTCTGCATGCATGGTGATGGTGTGGTTGCCATGTCCGTTTCATCCGTGCATGGGGCTGGAGATCAGGGCACTGTGGAGTTTCAATTCACTGCCCGCGACCTACGGTTTGTTGGTAGATTATTGATAGAGTGTTTGGCGAAACATATATTGGAACAAGCTTCGTATGATTGCCATGCATGGTTCTTCGTATGCATGGCCTATTGGTCATTGTGTGGTAGAGTTATTCATTTTTTTTTCATGATTGTTGTCGGTTGAGATGTTAAGTCTTGTACATATAGTTAATCCCTTGTTTAACTATACATACAGAGTACAAGACGTGGAAGGTCGGTTGTCCCTGCAAACAATCATGGGTGGAAGAATAAAAATATTATTACTTGTCCCCATTACTTGGCTTGGACTACTATATCTTCATCAGCGCTCAGCTTGCTTTTATAGAACTTAGCAAAGGTGTTGTAAGTTATAACCGAGGGATGGGCTTAGTATTTCTTAAACTGTGTTCTTGGTTATTAAGGCTACTATGACTTTGTGATGAATAGAATCTACTTACCGATAATAAATTTTCTTGAAATTGAAAAATATATACCCTCTCTGGATCTAGATCTTTAATTGTTTGCTTTTACTTGAAGGAACCATAACTTTTGTTCCGAAGAAGGCATTAAGTGGGTTTACTGTGTTTGAAATTAGGGGATGAACTCACGATTTTCTTTAAGTTCCCTTGATATCTCTTCCAAATATTAGAGAGTGAACCGCTTTTTTTCATCCCACATTTTCTTTTGCTTTCTAAACTGCCCTCGCGCCCACCGTATCCCATATGATGTGACTCGGATTCATGACCCATGGTTATACAAGTTAGAATGACACGTGTTCAACGGTGATCGTCCAAAGTCCAGTTCCAATGCTTATTAGGTTCTGCGCAACACATGTGGTAAGGTATATATGCTTGAAAAGATAAATATATACATTATCCATATAATTGGTGTTTTCCCTAAATAAAACATGTTATTCCTGAAATCAACGTTATGGTGGTGGTAGTACGAGCAAGTTAACGTTCAGAATTTCAGCAGAACGCAAGTCAAAAGGGACCATAGCAAGTCTACTCACCAAGTCACCATGCATCGGTACAGAAGAAACGTACCAGTGTCCAGTAGTGCAAGCTTTTTCCAGTTAATTGGCCCATACATATATAAATCAGATCATACATGGGGGCACGATTAATCTGAACAATGTGCTTTTCTGTCCTAAAATTGGTTTCCGTTTTGTCATGTCATGACCAAACCAATCAAAAGACCGGCTCTCCCAACTCTGCCAATGAAACTGCGCCACAGTTCATTTCCAGCTAACAAATGGGGGACAGGGAGGGAAGGTTCCTGCTGTGGGCCGGGGTACGTTTGGTGCATGTGCTCCATCATCACCAACTGTGGCCCTTGTCATTGTGCATGCTCACAATTATACGAATGCTTGGATGTACTTTGGAAAATTGCATGGAGTCATATATGCATGTGCACACGTACAGTTGCTTGTTTGTAGGGAAGCTACGTGCACAACGGCGAGGGCGTGGGTGGAGGATGGAGAAGAGCAACAAGCTAGCATGATCGTGTGGATCGAACTGTAGATCCTGTACGTGCCTGTCTTAATGAAAACGGTCTGTCTACCCAGCACTCGAGTGACCGGGTCACGGCGTGTCACTCGATTTCTGCCTCTCTCCCCCGTGGCACTGTTCATCTTCCACCTCTTGCCCCGACGAGCCCTAGACCCCGCGGCGGCTGCCCACTTCCCCTCCCCTATCTCCGGCGAGACTCCCCCGCCCTAGGCTGGCCTGGCCGCCATCCTCAACCGCCAGGGCATCCTAAGCCGCCCGCCTGCATTCCCACCGCCCGGCTTTCCTTCCTCCCCTCGGCCGGCCGGACAATCTATGCCCCACCAAAGTTGGAGAAGAAGGGGGGGTGGGTTCACCGGAGTTGGAGAAGGAGGAGGAGGAGGAAAGGAGGAGGAGGAATAGGAGGAGGGCGCCTACCTCCGCCGGCGCCGCTGAAACCCAAGCTCATCCACCCGAGTAGGAGGAGGAGGGGAGAGGAAGAAGGCAGCAGTAGCAGGAGAAAACCGAGTGACACAATGGCGTTGGTCACTCGAGTGACATATAGATTAACCGAATGAAAAACGTGCTTTGCACGATTTCGAAGAAAGATCGTGTATGTAATGAATGATGATTGTTGGTCTCAATGGTAAGTTTCAGACGGATTGGTTGGTTTGTGTTGCACGTTAATAGTCACTATCCTCATTCCTTGTTGCGCATTGTATTTTTATTTATTTTTGTTAAAGAAAATGTGAGTTATGCTTTCAGTAGCTTGTGGATTGCTGAGCTGACGTCAGATCTCAAATATTTGTGACAGGTGGACGGGCCTACCGTCAAAACTTTTGGTCATCAGGGCAATAATTAAGGCCCGGCCCAACAAATCACTGGGCTTCACTTGTTAATATCAGTCTTGCGAAGGCGAGAGGTCAAGGAGATCTTTTTTTTTTTTTGTAATTTGTTTATTCTTTTGCAAAATAATTGTCTGAGAATCCAAAATTTTGCAGAAAATGGCGAGATTCATATCGTGCCAATTTAATTCAGTAGGTATAATTTCAAATTTTTCCATTTAACCAGCAAAATTTCCTTTTCCACACAACGTATATTAGAAAAAACAAAACAAAATCACTACTTGTCAATTAGAGCTCAGGTGGAGGTAAAATTTATAGAGCTCGATGAGATCTAGCTGTAGCTCATTATGTTTCGTTTGAAGCCATCTTGATGCTAAATTACTGATAAAATGTTTACACCTACAATTGTAGATACGAACATTTTGGACAATATTTTATTTTGCAAAACATGAACTAAAAAATAAAGAAAAATTAGAACTAAAGGTATTGTTGACACTAAAAAATGTACAATGACATATTTGGCAATATGAGCAAGTTATGGAGGCTCTGGACATGATTAAGGTCTAGTAGCATCGTCAATGGAGCAAGCAATCACGTGAAGAAGACGGCGAGCTGTAACTGAGCCTACCCAGTCGGCTAGGCTGATTGGTTAAGCCGGCTAGGCCGGCCACCCTAGATGGCTTAGCCGAGTCCTAATACCGGCTAAGCCGGTTTCGAGCCTGCTGGCTGCGTGGGCCAGCCAGACTGCCTAAGCCAGATCATGAGGCCCGCTAAGCCGTCCTGGTGCTGGCGTGGCAAGTGAAGGCCGGTAAGCCGGGTGCCAAGGCCGGCTTAGCCGGGTCCTGGCCGGGTTGCACAGGAGGCCTGCCCGCGCCCGTGAAAACCGGCTTAGCCGGGTTGCCTGGCCGGCTAGGTCGGCCTGGTGCTGATTCCGAACCGATTTGATCTTAAATCAAGTTTTGGTAAGTTTTGTGCATGAAAAACTTAGAGACTACATGTTGGAGTTGTTTTCTACTGGGATAAGACCCCCCTCTATATATACGAGAGGATCATGGCCGATTGATCCCATCCAATCAATTGAACAAAAAATCAATCTATCAACTCCTTTTACCCCTTCTTCTTCCTCTCAATCTGTCTACTTGCTGTCCAGCACCTCTCTCCATGAGATTTGTTGGCATCATAGGTGGCCTTGCTGGTCCTAAGGGATCCTTCACTTGCTTCCTTCTGACGGATCCTTCCGGAGATGGTTCTGAAGATTATCCAGCCATACACGAGCTCCACATCGGCTTTTCGATCCCTAGATCGGTTTGGCCGGTTACGCTGCGTGGTTGTTACATTGAAGGTTGTCCAAGCAACCTCTTTGGGCGTCCAAAGCCCGCTGGTGTGTTGGCACGGTCGCGAATCGGTGTCAACATACCTTTTGGCGACTCCACTGGGGACATCAAGGCGTAAATTAACATATCAATATACCGTGACATGGGTGTAGATGGTGATGTAACGAAGGACGCAAGCGAAGTCCATAGTGGTAACATCATCAATCCCACGTTCGTGGAGGAGCTCACGCCAGAATTGCAGGCCAAGCTTCAACTGCAGATCGAGGAGCTTCAGAAGGCTTTTCTTCAAGGATGCTCCAAGGGTCAGCATGACAAGTGACGCAATTCAAGGTGCCAAGTGTTGCTGAAATCTTGGGAACTTCATCGTCAGGGCAGGTAAATTCATTAGATAATCTCCCTAAATATGATAAAATTCTAGTTTCACAAGCTAGTGTTGCTAAGATGACAGTTGAAAGTGGTAATCAATTCAAAGCAACCTTGGATAAGACTTTAGATGTTATAACTACTAGATTGGATAAAATAGAAGGGAAGACAACCGTTTCTACTCAATCGGGTGTCTTACCTCAACCTGAATTTGATATGCCACAAGGTTTCTTTCATAATCAATTATCTATTAGCGAAGCTAGTAAGCTAAAATCTGCTTCTTCGGCTCAACCTGCCGATCAAACCGGTCATGCTAGTACAAGTGCAGCAGGAGGTGCTCAAAATTCGGCTCAATCAATACGAACCGATTATGGAGCATCTAATGCTTCAGGGGAAACACTGTTTTACCTAACCCACTGAAGTCTTCTAGCCTAAATCCTATGCTTGAACAGACGCATGGAACTTCTTCTATTGAGATTAATGATATATTGGATTAGTTCAAGAAGGATTTTACTAAAAATCTTGAAGAAAGTCTAGGTGTGCACTTTAAAGCTGCTCAAAACATGAGTTCTAAGCCATACCCTTCCCCAATTGACTACATGAGTAATCGTACTGGGTGGAAGGTACCTGACTTTCAGAAATTTAGTGGTAATGGTAATAAATTCACCATGGAGCACATTCACATATACCTTGCTCAATTAGGAGAAGCTGATAATCTTAATTACATGAAAATTCACAACTTTTCTTTATCATTGAATGATACTGCTTTTTCATGGTTTGTTTCTTTACCACCACTATGCATTAGTTCTTGGGTTGATTTAGAAGAAAAGTTTTATACGCATTTTTACACCGGAGCCCATGAAACTAGATTGCCACATCTTACTGCTGTTAGGCAAACTCGTGATGACACTATGCTTGAGTTTTTCAACAAAGCTAGAGAGATAAAAAATAGATGCTTTCATTTGAGTATTTCTGAAAGAGATCTTGTTGATATATGCTTTAATGGTTTAAATTATGAGATCAAAGAAAAACTTGAGAATGTTTAGTTTGCTAACATGAATCATCTTATCGAGAGGGCCAATTTCTGGGAATCGTGCCTTAAAGACTCTCGTGAATATAAGACCCATCGTTCAAATACACATGCTCTTGGTGCCTTTTCAGATGATTCAGATGATGAAAGCAAAGAGGCGTTGGCTGCTGAAATTAGATGGCTAGCTGAGAATAAACATGTTACTTGCCCTTCTCTTAAACCGATTCAAAAGAATCGGAGTGAGGAAGTAAAGTTTACTTTTGATATTTCTAAATGTGATCGGATTTTTGATGAGTTACTCAAAATCGGATACATTAGAATTTATTATACTTTGCCTTCTGCAGATGAGAATAAGAGACACGCTTATTGTAAATATCATAATTCTTATTCTCATGCAACTAATGGTTGTAATGTTTTTCGTTGGCAGGTCCAATCGGCCCTTAATGGGGGACGATTGAGTTTTTTTGACATGAAGATCAACAAGAATCCCTTTCCTGCATACATGAATACAATTAAAGCAGGAAATCTAGCAATCTTGATCCGACTGAGAAAGCTGGCAAAGCTAAAGGCAAGAATGTTATTATTGGTGAACCGCATGCCGCATCGAACGCTCAAAAGAATTTGCGGCGACAAGTGGTGCTTGAGAAGGATCAACAAGGAAAGAAGAAGCTTACAATCACTACTGGATCAGCGATAGCTTTGAGAAGGCAAAGATGGTACGAGACGCGCGCGGCACTGCAAAGGCCGGCTAGCCGACTGCTCCAGTCGGCCAAGCCGATTCCAGTGCTGGCCAGACAGAGCCGGCTAAGCCGATTAGTCCAGTCGGCCTAGCCAGGTCAGCTCAGTCGGCTAAGCCGGCTAACCCAGTCGGCCAGGCCGGTTCCCCTCCTCCAGGTAGTCCTGCTTTCGGTGTTTGTGTGTTGCACACATTTGTTCGTCAAAACCCAGAGGTTGGTGTTTGGAAACAGAAGGAGCAGCAAGTCAAACAACCTATGGTGAAGCCACTTTGTACTTTTGATCGACTCATGGTGAAGTACAAAAAATAAAAGGCCGATTTCGAGAATCGTCCCATAAAAAAAAGAGAGCTGACACCGCCAAAGCCTGAAGAAGATAGAAACAAGCAATTGGCAATGATTCCACCGGCTGATTCTTCCTTGCAAGATGCTCATCCTCGTGTGTCGTGTTGGGGACCTCCAGTACCTCCAGCTCCACCAATTATACCAATGCCACAATGGGGATCACATGGAGATTGGGAGATGTTTCCGGTCTATCTTCAAAGCCTTTCGTCTTTAGCCGATTGGGTAATCAATCGAGCTCTAGCAAAGCAAATCAGGAGAAGATGATCAAATTGCAGGTTGCAGCTTCTTAAGAATCAAAGAAGGCCTCTATGTAGCAAGTGTATGTGCCAAAGAAAGTTGGGCACCCAAGAAGCCTGCTCATGTTCCTAGCATCATAATCGGCTCGATGTCAGCTCCTGTTGTTAATGACAACAAGCCGATTGTGATTGGAAGTGAAAGTTCAGCAAAGCAACAAGAGAAAGTTACTAAAGAAGTTGCTAGAATTGAAGAAAAGGAGAAACCATTGAGAGACCCCAAGTATACTCAGCCCAAGTGGTGTCCACGTGGGTTGGACAAAACTCAAATGCGGAAGTGACAGCGCGCTCAACAAAAGAAAATTGAAGAAGGAAGCTCTTGGGATCATCGAGGACCCACCTGCACCAGAAAACCCTCAAGAGGTTTCACGAAAGATCATTGTCATGGCTGCTGCTCCTACTCAGACGGCTAAGCCGGCCCTAGAACCGGCCAGGCCGACTGAATCGGCTAAGCCGGCTTCTACTACTGACGCTGGCCAGGGGTTGGCTAAGCTGATTGCTGAGTCAGCTAAGCTGACTGAGACGGCTAGGCCGACTAAGGAGTCAGCCAAGCCGACTGCCACTGATAAATCTATCCTGGTGCTCCTCGAATCGGCTGTGGTGCTTCCTAAGGTGCCTGTGTCGATTCCTGCAGGTTCTGGAGATCTTGGAAACTCACCAGAAGAGTTTACTGCTGTTGTGGCCAATGTGGTGGGCATGGAGACTCCAGAAGGGCCAGATGAAGAGATGGTGGATTATGAACCTTCACCACCATGTGGAGATGTGAACATAGTATATTTTTCTTCTAATTACTATGTGATTCGACATGATGAAGAAGAGCCACCAGTAGCATATTTGGTGTTTGCTGTTGAAGATGCTATATTCAAGAAGCCGGTGGTGTGAGTGGATCATCTCAGGCCACTCCACTTGAAGGGTCACATCAACGGGATGCCAGTTCATAGCATGTTGGTGGACAGTGGTGCAATTGTGAATGTCATGCCATAATCGCTGTATAAGAAGCTTGGTAACAAGGATGAAGAGCTGGTGAAGACCAACATGGCCATCACAGGTGTTGGTAGTGAAGCTCCAATTCTAGCTAGAGGCATTGCTAATGTTGAGTTGACCATCGGGAGCAAGACTTTAGCTACGGCTTTCTTCGTTGCTGATATCAAGGAGAGCTACAATATGATACTTGGGCATGATTGGATTCATGCCAATGAGTGTATGCCATCCAGCTTGCACCAGTTTCTCATCCAGTAGGTGGGAGATGCTATTGAGGTCGTCCATGCTGATTCATCGGTTGAGGTTGCCACGACCGATGCGTGTGAGGATGGGGGCATGGTTCTTTTGGTTGCTTGTCAGGTAGAGACTTGTCTGAGTATGATTTTGTAAGTTTCACTAGGGAAGGCTTTGTTCCTGTATCACTTAAGTCGATTGACAATCGGCTTAACACCATAATGTAATCAATGGATAGTGTTAAATGGTTAAAGCGTCGTGTTGAACATATCAGGCTGAAAAGACTGATGCCTGTGAAGCTGTTGATGACTTTAATGAGCTTAATAAGTTGGGCCAAGGTTTCACATTGGCCGACCCTTTAGAATAAGTTGATATTGGGGATGGCTCCATGCTGTGGCCGATGTTTGTTAATAAAAACTTAGAAGCCGATACAAAGCTGAGTTAATCATGCTTCTCAAGGAATATGCTGATTGTTTTGTATGAAACTATATAGAGATGTCAGGATTGAGCCGAGATCTTATTGAGCATCGGCTCAAAATCAAAGATGGATTTAGGCCTGTCAAACAACACCCGCGGCGCTTCAATTCGGCTATTCATGATCGAATTAAAGAGGAGATCAATAGGTTGTTGCAAGATGAATTGATTCGTCCATGCCAATATGCAGACTGGGTTTCTAATATTATGCTTGTTAAGAAGGATTCTAGCAAGATCAGAGTCTGTGTTTATTTTAGAGATCTTAATAGAGCCACTCCCAAAGATGAACTATAGCCAACATGTTGATCAATGATGTTTCTGGACATAGAGTGATTAGCTTTCTTGATGGTAATGCTAGATACAATCAGATTTTCATGGCAGAAGAAGACACATCAAAGACGGTTTTCATTTGTCCTAGCTTTGTTGGCTTGTTTGAGTGGGTTGTCATGACCTTTGGGTTGAAGAATACAGGTGCAACTTCTCAAAGAGCAATGAATTTGATTTTCCATGATCTAATTGGGGTGATTATGGAGGTTTACATTGATGACATTGTGATTAAATTAGCTGCCCATAGATCTCACTTAGCTGATTTACATCTTGCTTTTGAAAGGATGCACCATTATAATTTGAAGATGAACCCACTCAAGTGTGCTTTTGGAGTGTCGGCTAGAAAGTTTCTAGGCTTTATCATTCATGACAAAGGCATAGAAGTTGATCCCAAGAGGATTGAGAAGATCAAGAAAGTTCAACAACCTACATGCATGAAGGATGTGCAGAAATTCTTAGGGAAGGTGAACTACTTGAGAAGATTTATTGTTAATCTGTCCAGGAAGATTACTTCTTTTACTCCTATACTCAAGTTGAAGGATGAATCTGAATTTACTTGAGGGGCAAGTCAAAAATAGCATTTGTAAATATTAAGGAATATCTATCATCACCGCCCGTTCTTCGTACACTTAGAAGAGGAGTGCCATTCAGAATCTATGTAGCTCCAAAGAGAAGATCATTGGGGCTGTGGTGATTCAAGAAGATGAAGGGAAGGAACATGTCATTGCTTATCTTGGTCATCGTCTTCTTGATCCCGAGACAAGCTATGCCCATATTGAAAAATTATGCTTATCATTTTACTTTGCATGTAACAAGATGAGACACTATCTTTTGTCAAGTACATGTGCTGTAGCATGCCAGGCCGATATCATCAAGCATATGTTATATCGGCCAATCCTTAGTGGAAGGTTGGGCAAATGGGCATACTCTTTGATTGAATATGACTTGTCTTATGAATCATTGAGATCTATAAAGGGTCAAGTTCTTGCTGATTTTATTATTGAGCATGGTATTGATCTTGATGATGAAGTCAATTAGCTTACTTATACTCCATGGAAGCTATATTTTGATGGATCGGTTTGTAAAGATGGCCAAGGTTTGGTATTATTCTTGTTTCTCCTAATAATGTTGAGACATGAATGTCAAGTCGATTGGAGTTTCAATGTACTAACAATCAAACCGAATATCAAGCTCTTATATTCAGGTTGATCATGTTAACTTCTATGGAGGTGCAGCATGTTGAGGCCTATGGTGATTCATTGCTAGTTGTGCGGCAAGTTGCGAGTGAATTTCAATGTTTAGATAGATCACTTTGAGCTTCTCTTAATACTTGTCTTAAGCTTATTGCTAAAATTGCTGAATTCAAGATTTGGCATATTCCAAGATATGAGAATCAGATGGCTAACATGTTAGCTCAGCAGGCATCAGGCTTTGACGTCGGTGGGCATAATTTTCATACTCAAGAAAAGCCGATGCATCAAGACGATCATTTTTTCTGTGCAGGACTAGATGAACCGGCCTGGCCGAATGCTGCAGTCGGCCTAGCCGGCCATCACACGGCTAAGCCGGGTCACCAAGCCGACTTAACCGGCCACACTGCCTGGATGGCCCAGTCGGCTAAGTCAACTGCTGCAGTCAGCCTAGCTGGCCATGTTGACCAGGCAGCCCAGTCGGCTAAGCCGACTGTTATAGTCGGCCTAGCCGACTCCCCTTCAGGTGCTGCTGCTAAATCGCCCAATGGCGATCCAAATCGGTCTGGCATAAGTTTTGGTGGTGCTAATACTAATTTGGAAGATTGGAGGACTCCCTTGATGAGATATTTGCAAGATCCTAGTGCCAAGGTTGATAAGAGCATTCAAAGAAGTGCATTCAAATACATTATTCAGCATGGCGAGCTCTATCGAAGAACTGCTGATGATTTGTGGCTCAAGTGCCTAGGATCTGATGATGCAAGAGTGGCAATGGGAGAAGTCCATGAAGAGATTTGTGGTACGCATCAATCGGCTCCAAAAATGAAGTGGTTGTTGAGAAGGGCTGCTTTCTATTGGCCCACTATGATGGCCAATTGTTTTCGCTACTACAAAGGTTGTGATGAGTGCCAATGGTTTGGTAATATTTAGATGGTGCCTGCTATAGAACTCTATCCTATCATGAAACTGTGGCCATTCAGAGGTTGGGGGCTAGATTTCATTAGCCAAATTCATCCCTCGTCTTCAAAGGGACATTAATTCATCTTGGTTGCCACTGATTATTTCACCAAGTGGTGTGAAGCGGTTCCTTTGAAGAATATCACTCTTACTGAGTTCATCACTGAGCATATAATTCATAGATTCGACATTCCTCAATCACTAACTATGGATCAGGGAACTTCCTTTATGTCTAAAGAAGTTAAGAGGTTTGTCGAATCCTACAAGATCAAGTTGGTTAACTCATCTCCATACTATGCTCAAGCTAATGGCCTAACTGAAGCTAGTAATATGACTCTAATCAAGCTCATTAAGAAGAAAATTGAGGAACATCCAAGGAAGTGGCATGAAACTTTGTCAGAAGGTTTGTGGGTGTATCACATATCAAAGCATGGTGCTACAAAGGTTACTCCTTTTGAGCTAGTATATGGTCAAGAAGCTATGTTGCCCGTTGAAGTAAACTTGAGTGCACACAGATTCGCTAAACAAAATGATTTATCTTCTACTGTGTACTATGATCTAATGATGGACAATGTGGATGAGGTAACAGATAAGAGATTAAAGGCTTTCAAGGAGATTGAGAAAGACAAAGTTCGTGTTGCAAGGGCTTACAACAAGAAGGTTTGAACAAGTGGGAGATTTGGTATGGCAAACCATACTTTCTATTGGATCGAAAAGCGGCGAATTTGGCAAGTGGTCTCCCAATTGGAAGGGTCCTTTGAGAGTGGTTAGAGTCATCTTCAGGAACTCATACTTGCTAGAGACATTGGAAGGTGAGCCTCTCCCGAAAGCAATTAACGGAAGGTATCTCAAAAAATACTTTCCAAGTGTTTGGCAAGATGCCTAAGTGCTCTACCATGCAATGGCCAATACATGTATCACCCGTAGCATAAAAAATGGCCAATGTATACATCGCCTTTAGTCGCTGGTCAGCCGGTGTGATGGGTATTGTGCTGTTTGGTTGTGTTTTGACAGGTGTTTTCAAGTTCAATGCATCATTCACTTGAAAACAGGGGGCATATGTTGACACTCAAAAATGTACAATGACATATTTGAAAATATGAGCAAGTTATGGAGGCCCTAGACATGATTGAGGTCAAGTGGCATCATCAATGGAGTAAGCAATCACACGAAGAAGACGACGAGCGGCAAGCTAGTCTGCCTAGTCGGCTAGGCCGTTTGGTTAAGCCAGCTAGGCCAACCACCCCAGATAGCTTAGCCGGGTCCTGAGACCAGCTAAGCCAGTTTTGAGCCTGCTGGTCGCGTGGGCCAGCCAGGCCGACTAAGCCAGATCATGAGGCCGGCTAAGCTGGCCCGGTGCTGGCATGGCAAGTGAAGGCCGGCTAAGCCAGGTGCCAAGGCCGGCTTAGCCGGGTCCTGGCCGGGCTGCCCAGGAGGCCGGCCCGTGCCCGTGAAAACCGGCTTAGCCGGGTTGCCTGGCTGGCTAGGCCGGCCTGGTGCTAATTCTGAACCGATTTGATTCTAAATTGAGTTTTGGTAAGTTTTATGCGTGGGAAACTTGGAGACTACGTGTTGGAGTTATTTCCTACCGGGATAAGACCACCCCCCTCTATATATACGAGAGGATCATGGCTGATTGATCCCATCCGATCAATCGAACAAAAAATCAATCTATCAACACTCCTTTTACCCCTTCTTCTTGCTCTCAACCTCTCTACTTGCTGTCCAACACCTCTCTCCATGAGATTTGTTTGCATCTTAGGCAGCCTTGTGGTCCTAAGAGATCCTTCATGTGCTTCCTCCTGATAGATGCTTCCGGAGGTGGTTCTGAAGCTTATCCAGCCATACATGAGCTCCACATTGGCCTTTTCGATCCCTAGATCCATTTGGCCAGTTATGCTGTGTGTTTGTTGTGTTGCAGGTTGTCCAAGCAACCTCGTTGGGCTCCAAAGCCCATTGGTGTGTTGGCACGGTCGCGAATCGGCGTCAACAGGTATACCAACTAGATTTGCCTACAAATTAAAGAATAAAATTGGAATTCTCAATGAGGCAAAAAAATATAGAAATAACTTACTAGCAAAAAAGTTGAAAATTGACATGAGGGTGGTTTTGTTGATAACCTTGTATCGCTTGTTTTAGCCATGAAAGCCCATATCTTTACCATTCTATTTGGTTGTTGGTTTTCATGATTAATTTTGGTTGTTTCAGTAGGGTTCTATGAGAGAAAACAAGCCACAGCCGGTTGAAATGAGCATAGTCTTCATATTTTACCATTATGCAACAAAAATCATATTTTTTGAAGGAGTATTTGATTATCCAAGTTACTGTTGGTGTTTCTTAGTGTAAACACCAAAAGACAGATAGGAAACCCATCCCCGGTGGCCACGCCAGAAATACCTTTGTGTAGGCAGATCTTAATATCGCTACTAGAATTGATTCTCTAGCAACAACATAAGGATTGCCATGTGATAGATCTTAACCTTTTAGAACTATCAGTAAGCGCACGGATCTATCATTGCAGTATTTAACCCGAAAGTATTATCAGGGTATTGTTATTTATATTTTCCCAAAGGAAGGCTGGTACAGGTACCTCTAGCATAGAAATGTTATGACTTCATATCATCGAAGTGTGGCCAAATGCTATGCAGGGGTAAGTGATAATCATTGGATAGATAGTGGACACACACTTGGATCTACCATAAGGATAAAAAGGAAATAAAGAATAACAGAATAAAAGAACAAAATACATGGAGCAGGTGCATCTTATACATATGCACTGAACAGCTGAGTCACTTAATATACAGGTCAAGCAACAAGTCAGGGACTAAGGTAATAGGGAGATCCCGATAGCTGATCTATCAGCCGATGGGGACATTTACGAACTCCTACACGACATACGAACGTGGAGGATTATGAAGGACGGACGAGACTAGGTCACTCCCTGCCGCCTACCCCTCAATCGAGGCATGCCATCATATATGAAGGCCCCCTCATATCTGGACACCACGCCCGCATACTAAGGAACTACCTACATCCCCCAGGACTCCCACCCTATGGATGGACGAGCTAGGACATAGGCAAACCCGAAGGAACAACGAACTGTTACCCTATTCCTATCATCATCGCCATTCTTGTGTATCATATGAACAATGAAGAACATGTATGAGCATGATGAACAATTCTCATATGGACTATAATCTAGTTCATAATCATTGAATATATCATGCTCAAGAATATACTCTAGTTCACATGCGATAATGCATATAAGAGTAGAGAACTTGAATAGGGAAGAACTCTCCATAAAAATATTACCAAGAGTAGCTTTGCTTCCCAGGAGACAAGCCCTCCTTGCTAGCTTCTTGCCTTGCTCCAACAATACTACTACTAAACTAAAGAACAAGTGTAGAGAGAAGTAGAATGCTCCAAATGCTATGTGTGTAGGGGTGTGCTCACCTCCTCTTCTTATAGTTGGCCAGAGGCGGTTCGGGGGTAGAATCCTCAAGTGCACAACCGCCTGAGCTCCACATGGAAGGTGTGAACCGCCAGGCCAGGGGCGCGCACCCCTGGTTCGTGCCTCCCCCTGACTGACCTTGGATGGTCAGTTGTGGAGTGGGCCTGGATCGTGCCAACATGGTGCACTTGGCCTAGTTTGGTCCCGAAGTGAACCTCTTCCCAATCCCTTGGTTTTACGCTTTCTGGAAAGCGTATTTCTTGAGTGGAATTCCTTGCACTTATTGTATATTCCTGCAAAATAATAATTCTCCAAGTACAAGTGAAATCGGGTTCATAGTAAATGTATATGTGTATGTAAATATATAATTCGCCCCTTTTTGGTCTCAAGTTGGCGGTGTGAAATAGCTGTTAAAGACTGCCAACAAGATCCCCCAAGCTTACCCTTTGCTCATCCTGAGCAAAGCTGGGCTTTTGGTTTGTTGATCAGGAGTTGCTGTGATGCCGATCATATTTCAAATTTACCAAGGTTATGACAAAGTTTTCAACTTCAATTTGAATAAATCAGCATGCTATCCACCCTGTTATTATCTCAAAACTGATGGGGCTTTTTAGCTATCTTAGGTCTTGGGCGATTGTAAGATAGAAGAGATCAACAAACATTGCTTATCATTCATCCCAAGATCAACTATCATTCTGAAGGTTTTAAAAGTTTTCACAAAGAAAGGGAAGTTCCTCAAATGATTCTCTCGATCGCTCAATGTGTATGATTTCCTCACCAAAGGCATTGCAGTGTTGCCTTTTTTATATCCTACCGCTAAAGCTGAGAGTGGAGTCTTGGGTAGGTATAAAAGTGGGCATACTTGCATCACATATATTGCTGGGTCAAAAACCGAACCACAAGGAGATACAAGTCATACACTTTGATTGAGATGTGCAAGTGTGTGGAATATGATGATGGCGGAATCCTAATTCTAAATGTTTTTGGTACTCCATGCATCATGACTCTGTTTTATTGGATGGAATGAAACTTTCGGAGGGATATGGGCTATAAGATCATCATTGTTTTTTTTGAACGGGTATTTTGGAATTTTCTTTCCCGTTTATCCACTTATGCCCCTTGGCATGGTTTTCTCTCTCTTTTTTTAGCATAGCCCTTATCCTTTATTGGCATATGAAGGATTTTTGAATGAAGAGATGCCATGATGGTGAATGCAGGGAGTAAAGTTTTGCATAAGGAATGTGCGGCTCTTAGTGTAAGAGTGGCATTTTTATTTGGTGGACAAAAATGGAGCGCAACTCTCAGGGTAAGAGTTGGCGTATTTTTGGTGGATGGATGGGTCCATGTTGTGCGCAACTCTCAGGGTGTGAGTCGGCTTTATTTGGTGGGTGCATGTGAATCTCAATCATGGGCATATGACCATAATCTCACTAAGGTCTCAATAATTTGACCCAACTCAACATTCTGCATGCAGCATATGACTAAAGGTTTTATAGATTTGAAACATATCATATGGCCTTGGTAGGTATTTCATAATCATTGAGGAACTTTTGTTTTTGAATTTTTGAAAAATAAAGCTCCGGATGTCAAGTCTCACTCAGAACAAAGTCATAGCACAACCCATGTCACCATATCATATCAGGCAATAACTTAGACAAGATCAAGCATATACAACCCCCTAGTCCAAGTTTTTAGGATAAGAAATTATTAACTAATAAACCTAAATCTTAGAGAAAGCTTAATTATAACATGGGTATAGATGAAACACAAGACAGAGCAACTATTCATCATCTCAACAAGAGTTCAACTAGATATTTGCATAGCACATATATATAGAATGGAATAAATATTTTTGTTCTTTTTAGCATTTTTTTGAATGCATGATTGCTGGAAATTAAACATGCTAAAAAAATAAATTGTGGAAAATTAAATATGCAATGCAAATACCTGAGTGGGGGTCCTCCCCCAAGCCAGCCTGTAGCTCATGGTCCAGGGTAGAAGCCCTGGAATCTGTACAATGCCTCATGCTGCTCTTGTTGCTGCTGCATCTATGCAGTCTGCGTGTTCCACCTTTGGTCCTGCTGGTACTGCCATTGGGTCGTGTTGTGTGCAAACTCATTGAATGAGGTTCGTAGTTCGCCTGTCTGAATCTACAACTCTCCCACAGGGGTGCTGAGGGCCTCCGCTCTAGGTTGTGAGGGGGCTAGATAGCCGGTGGGTAGCCATCGGAGTCGTATCCGTGCCTGCGTCGAGCCCACTCATCTAAATCCACTTCTGCCCATCCTGCATTGTTATCCTGAGGTGGGGGCATGAATTGCTCCCACCCAATCTCATTATCTTGTTGTTGCACTAGTGGGGCCCACTTAGGGAAATGTTCCTCCTAGTAGTTGGCCTTAGCTTCGTCTTCCTCATGGTGGCTAGGTTCTGCCTCATCTGTAATACCAGCTCAATGCATCATCCTGGCCAGATTCTCCCTGCGTACTTGTTCGCATGATCATATCTAATGGTGCCTAGCCAGTGAACCACCATCTCCTTGATAGGAGAAACCTTAATCTTCTTAACAATGGCATAGAGCAATTTTAGTTCTATTTTGTCTACCCATCTAATCTTGCCAGCAGGGAAGAAATTCATGCAGATCTAGCAATGCATAAACCTCAAGGTAGGATGATGAATCTGGGTATGAAGTGCTCTGAAAGTACCAACTTCTACCATACCAGAGATATCTTCCCAAAACTTGTTGGGCTCAAAACTAGAAATAGCATGATCAATCTCAACTAAACACCTAGGATTAAAGCCTAGATGCACACTAAGCTCTCTCCATAGAACATGATGCTCTTGGTTATAAAGGCAGAACGAAACTTCATCATCATGCATTTGCAAGGTGCAGAGAAATTGAATGGTTAGGAGGCAGGAACCATCTTCATCCTTGGTTCAATTGCCTCCCAACCAACATGCTTCCAAATGGTTTCAAATTCATCATCCATACCTGTGGCTTGGAGGAGGGTGGAGTCAAAGATCTGTGTGTGGAGGAAGAGATGGTGCTTGAGGTGGCGGTATGCTTGCATCTGCCATCCTTCCTGCAGCTTGAGGTATGGTGTGTCGGCTTCGTCGATACCCTCCTCTTGGGGTATCTCGGCCTCCTCGTCTCCCGCGGGTTCCTCCTCCGTTGGCTCTCCTTGCATGAACTCATCGAGAGCTTCATATTGAGAGCTTAATTCTCCATGGAGACGCTTGGAGCGCCTCCTGAAAGCTCACGCGATGATCTTCCCTAGCTTCACCATGGTGGAACAAAAGCCAGTGAATTCTCAGGAGTAGAAAGGGTTAGTGGAAAATGCCTGAGAATCACTCTAGTGCTTGCACTACTCAAATTTGTTAGAAATTGCTTGAAAGAATGAAAATGAGAGAGTGAGAATGGAATGGGTGAAGCTTACCCTGGGTTACCTGCTATATATAGGTAAGTGCACCAGCTGAAGAGGTGGAGAGGGCGTCGGCCACTAGCCGTTGGGCCTTGGCTCCATGCTGGTAGCGCCAGGACAGGGGCGTGCGACCCAAGCCTAGCGCGCGCCCCAGGTTTGGTCGGCCTACTGCTCAGCTTTTGGCAGCTGGCTCCAATGACCATTTCAAATTTGTGGCTGTTATGCACTCGACCGTTCCCGAGTTTCTCTTCCAGATTTCGAATTTTTAACAAAATTTGATGATATTTTAAATTTTCAAAAATTATTTTAAAATAGTTTTTATAAATAGAAAATTCTAAGTGTTTCAAAAAGTTAATTTTTTAGGATTTTGGTCAAATAAAACTTTTTGAAAGCATTTTATTGTGGACAATAATTTTTTTATAAGAAATTATTTATTATTATATATTATATATATTTTTGAAAGGATAACTTACCGGTTTACCTGGCGATCAGGGCTCGCCTTTTTAATTCTATTGAGTAGGACTTTCTCCCTTTTCATCTTGTGCTTGTGGATGGCACATCCGTCCCGAAAGAAATGGGGTCGGATGGTGCCGCTTTGACCCACCACACCTGCTTATTAGTGACAGGTGGCTCGGGTTGCCTTTCTGGTTGGCTCTTTTTATTTTCAATATTTTTATTATAACCATTAAAAGGCAGGTTTATGACTTTACTTTTGAAATTTAGGGAGATACTTCCCTTTCCTGTGTAGATTGCCGTCTTGGTGGTGTACAGGAAGGGCGTCCCCAGGATGAGTGCAGAATAACCGATATTTCCTGTTCTTTCAAAATCTAATTGCTCTGGCTAACCGATATATGTGCAGAATAAAAACTATCGGCCTAGCCAAGACTTCAACCCTCTAACTATAACTCTACAGACATCTTATAAAAGATCCTAAACAAGAATTAAGGTGTTGTTATAGCTAGTACTCTCCTAAACAATTCTAACTTGTAAGGTCACACAAACCTATGTAACTAGTACTTCAAGCAAAGCGGAAGCATCTACGTAGTTCTAGTGAAGTAAAAGCACAGAGCCTCCTAAACTCACTAGATCACTACTACAAACTGAGACATCACTGACAACCCATTCGCTGTCAAAAATGAAATAAGCGATGATGGTATATGCCCACGGTCGATTTGATCTGTAGTAGGGGTGCAAAGAAATCAACCGGCTAAGGAAACATTTTGCATAGATGGTTAAACAATCCATGCGGCGGTGCTACTAGCATTGAATACTAGCGGTGCCTAAAAAGTTGAGCCAATTGGGTAGGCATTATTGTCACCGTCCCTACATGACTGTTTGTGTAAGGTGAAGAGTGTCGGCTATATGGTTTCGCTTCTCCATCTTCAAGGGACGCATATGAACAGCCAAATATCTATTCTCTTTGCTGGGGTCGTCATTGTTGGTATTTCTTAGTATAAACAGATAATTCCGCATGCACAAAGAATACCGTTGTAGCCTTCACCCGGAAGTGTTTAGGGTATCGTATTTTCCATAGGGGACGGAAGTGTACTAGAGAGAAGCAAGAACGTCCAAGAGAAGAAGGTAGAAAGATATTTTTTTAGGGAGAGAGGGTGTTTCTAGTTCCTTCCCAAGATCACTAGATAACCACGGCTCAGACTCACTAAACTTATCACTTTGGAGTAGCAGCTCCTTTCCGGTTCTTGAAAGAGTGGGAAGAGGTAACTGGGGACAGGCTGCCAAAAGCTCTATGAAAACACCAACCCAAACATGATGGACTACAAAGGCCTTGTCGGGTCTGTCACCCCCGGGGCTACCACAGCTATCCGTAGGATTGAGCGCAATCTCAGATAACACCCTAGCCTAGACACCACATCTACACTAGCAGTTACTACTCTAGTCCGATATCTTAATTAGACTAGAGCACTCGGTCGAGCGGAGAACCCATAAATAAGTAAAACAAGCTCAGCTTAGCTAAATAGATTACATGGAAATTCCAAAGAAAGGTACTTGGATGTTACTTACGAATAAGTTGACTCCATAGAGGTACAAAATGGTGGAGGAACTGACAAGCCGACTCCTCCTTTGTTCTTCCCTCTCCTCTGTTTCTCTTATCTAACTTATATAACTAGACACTAGCACCTAGAGGGACACTACTACTACTACTTAAAAGGATATGGAATTGGAAGCTCAAGTGTGTAGGATGAAGAGTGTGTAGCTCAAATTAGTGTAGAGTGTGTGTTGTAGAGTGCCTCCTTCCCTCCTCTTATAGTATGTGGAGGTCGGTTCAGGGGTAGAACGGGAAAACCCACAGCGCACCGCCATCCCTTGGCATTGAGTGTACCACCTCTAGGAAGCTGGGCCCGAATGGAGCCAGGAGTGCGCCGGCCGACCCACCTATGCTGGCCGGCCCACTTTTGGCTCGGCTCGCCATCACCTTTGGTAGGTGGGTCGTGGAGTGTACCTGGATCGCTTCAGTTAGGCTGCTTGTCTCCCCCTTGGTATTTTATGCTTTCACGGAAGGCGCCTTTTGGTACAAATATTCCATATACTTGGTTTCTTTCATACTTTGTCCTGAAAATGATTAACTCACCAAAACTCATGAAATATGTTAGCTCATAAGCCCTATTACTAAGTTGTTGTTCATTTTATTATGAAGTTGGTAGTAAAAATATACAATAAGGAGCGCCAACAGTCACGTAGTTAGGAGCACCATTTACGACTGCCCCTAGCCCCCCACTGTCCCGCATCAATCACCTGGTTGCTATAGACTAACATGATTCAACACTACGAAACTGCTAAGGGACGACAATAGCACTCTAGTCTTCGGCATGAGTTCTACTGGAGAGCCTTTGAGGAAGCATGCAAGGGATGAAATGTCGGTAATCAAGAACATTAGGAGCTGGTGTAGGAAAATTCTCGAGGAGATGTCGCACATAAGGAGTTGGCATTGCAAGACACTGTCGGCACATAGACAATCCTTTTGTTCAAGGTATGCAACATTGTCTTGGACAACTCAGACATTATCAGCATCATGTGTTTCCTGGTAGTCTATCATGTGCCTTGGGTGAAAGCTGCAAAGACCACAAAGCTCTTTGGCCTGCCACCGTCAGGCGCTCCAACACTGATCACAGGAGCCTACAACATGGAGGCAGGGGCCTTCATCCTACATGATGTCGCCACCAACATGTCCTACTGCAGCTTGGTCCAGGGTTTGTAGAACAAGCGATAAGGACCACTAGTTGGTATGGACCTAAGATGCAGCATTGAGCTCTTCAACCTAATCACTAGTACATGCATCTCATTGTCGTCCATGGAGACCATCCCAGGCATCTAGATGATGTTCATCCATCCTTTGGGTTTCTAGAGTGATCAATTGGAGGCAATGGGTCCTGTTGATGGTAGTTAATGTCAAGTATTAACCATCAACAGACTAATATAAATGTATGAAAATGACACAACCTATATACTTAGGGGTTTGAACTATTGAATTCCACATGTTTTGGTGAACCTATGTTTTGTAGGTGTTAAATAGGAAAAGGGCCTGAAGAATCAAATAAAAGTATCCAAAATGAGGTTTCGAATGGTTTGTAATAGAGCTCATCAAGAAGATTGAAACGGACATACGGTTTTCAATATTTGGCATTCTGGATGAAGAAAAATATGAATTTCGAATAAACACATATAAAAGAAGAATCTACAAGGCTCAGGAAGTGCAAAAATATGGTTTTTCCTTACTATTATGTAACGTCTTTGTGGTGAGTGTGATGAGTGATTATCGACATGCCAAAACTTTGGTTCGTGGTTCGTTCGGTGGTTCTACTAATCCTTGGCACTGGGTTATGTGTCCAAACATGTCTCTTGTCTTGTGTTGTATTGGTTTGGAGTACGGAGGCGGTGGCAACAGTCGAGAGAAGATCAAGTAGGGTGTGCCGTGTCGACAGACTGGGAGCGGTGAAGGGTGGACGTGAGGCTTTGACCAAAGGACCAGACGGCCGGGTGGCCAGCCACAGTGGCTGACCCTTGGGACATTGACAACCATAAGTGTACATGGCGGGGAATGCATCGGCCCTTGCGCGAGGTTTGGTGGTTTGTCCCCAAAACCATTGGCGAAGATTTTGTGGTATTGCCTCAAAACCATCAGCGGCAGCTTTTGCGGGTTTAGGCCTCTAAACCCAAGCGGAGGTCCCGATGCAAACGGACGGCACATGGTGACATTGGGGAGATTGCGTCAAAGCAAGGCTACCTGTGAGAAGGCATAATGGTCGTTGTATTAAGAAACCAAGGAGTTGGACCACATCAACCCTGGTGTTAAGTGGCTTGGCTCATGTATCCGAGGGCAAAACTAGGATTGTGTAATAGCCCTGTTAAATAGGATGAGGGAACACCCATCTCTCTCACCTCTTCTATTTCCAGCATTTTTTTCTCCTTGCTAGTCTTCCCCCCTCTAGTGTTCTTGGTGAGAGAGAGGTCCATGGATTTCTAGAATTCGTGCTTGAACCAAGATAAGGGAAGAGGCTCCTAGTCCTCTCTATTTCCTCTGGGAGTTGAAATCAAGGTGTGTTCTTGATGTTCTTATTGTGTTCTTCCCGAGATCCCTTTTCCCCTTCTATTTTGAGCTGTGATTCTTCGTTTCTAGGCCATTTGAGTTCATTTTTCTTGCCTTGATTTGTTCTATGACATGAGCGGATCATTTCCACTAAGCGAGATCATAGATCAGGGCAAGAACTTGTGAAGGGTGTGTTCTTGGCGGTTTTCATCTTCGCTTTTTGATTTCTCTTGATTTGTTTTAAATTGGGCGATGACCTCTTAGAGACAGCTTCCCTATTGCCTTGTGAACACATGGTTAAAATTTTGTGGCAATTGTAGTTGATTTGATCAAGAAATCAATTTTCCCTTGTTTCGGGCAACTTCCATGTTGTGCTGTGGATTTCTTGAACCACGGATAGTCCGCACTAGACCCTGGGCACTCCACAGTACATATTTTTGGTGCGTTCATAATGTGTTCTAGGTCTGAAGTTTGGTCTACTACTTTTGACCTACAGACAGTCAGCACTAGGGTGTCCGAACAGTCTGTCCCTGTGCTAAAAAGGCTATTTCTTCTTGTTTTGATTGGCTCTTGTTTCCATCTTCTTGATCTCAGAGGTTCTTGTTTGCACCTAAGACTTCACGTGGGAGATCTTGCTACCCGTTAGCACATGTATCACTTGCATCTTATGAGGTTTTACTCTTGGGGTTATTTTATCAAGTAGAAGACCTTTCTTTTGAAAGAAATTGGAGGCTCCTATTCACCCCCTCTTGTCGCCATTATCGGTGCTTCAATTGGTATCAGAGCCAATTAAGAATCTCTTCCACCTTAATCAGCCTGTGATCCACTGAAGGTGACAAGATGCAGCGACATGGGTTGGTGTGCGAAGATGCAACCACATATAGGAGTAAGGGTTCTTCTGGATTTGGGCTAGCGCGGGTTGGCAGCTTGACCAGGTAGCTTTTGAGGTCATCGAAGGCCTTTTGCTATCTCGGACCCTATTGAAAGGTTTGGAGCCTTTGAGAGCTTCAAAAAAGGGTAGCCTACACTTAACAGAGATGAATCTGTTAAGCGAGGCTAAGCGGCCGGCCAGGCATGGAGCCATTTTTTTGGATGTTGAAGGTTGTAGGTGAGTATTGCATTTATTTTGGTTGGGTTGGTCTCAATGCCTCTAGCAGACACTAGGCATCCAAGTAGTTTTCCGTTGCTCACTCCGAACATGTATTTTTCTGGGTTTAGCTTGAGCTTGACCAGGCAAAGGTTGGCAAAGGTTCTGGTGAGGTCACTAATGTGGTCCTTCTTGAGCTTTCTTTGTATGACGATGTTGCAGACGTAGGCTGAGACTGTGGAGTCATCCTTGAATACCTCCGTGGTCATGCGTGCGAAGGTTGGACCTTGTTGGCATTTCTTAGCATCATTACTAGAATTGCAAAGTCCATGGTAATGTTACTAGAAATGCCGGTAGGTATTCTACAACATTTACAGAACAAGTCCGCAAGCACATGGAAATACCGTTGTAGCATTTCACCTGGAAGTATTCAAGGTATCGTTATTTATATTTTCCTAAAAGAAGGCATGGTGTAAAGGGTATAATAGGGAAATGAACAAGATAACATGATCGCATAATTGACCAAAGTTCATAACAGGGGTAAAAGTAGGATAGATATTTGGATAGTTGACACACACACTCGAGCCAGTCTCAATGATAAAGATAAAGAAAGAATAAAGAATAACCTAAACTGGAGCAGGCATTCCCAGTAGCTATATCAAGACAGTAGGATCATACAAATACAAGCTTGTTATATAGGGTCAGGGATTCTAAGGTAAGATGGCCTTGGTCGCTGTCGATCTACTTCGGGCATCGACTTATACCTTGTCTGCCAGGTACCTCCGGCTTATAGCTCTACGCCGAACCCGGATGTGGGGAATTATAGAGGACAAACAGGACAAAGTTAGTCCTCACCGACTACCACCTCAAGCATACAATAACGAGGCAAACGAAGGTAGCCTTGAGCCTAGACACCATGACTAAGCTGTCAACCACTATTCTAGCACAAAATCAAGGGTTGCCTGACTAGGAGGCCCTTCGACTAGAGCAATCGCCACAAGGACAAATGACGACCCTACAAACCAACTTTGACCAAGACTAAATTAGAGAAGAACCCATCACCTCAACTTAGCCATAGGTCTAAACATGTATGTATGATAGATTAAGCATAAAGTTCTATGCACGAAAGAACTTAGCTCTAGATCTAGCACATACCTTTATTGAGAGAATAAGAAAAAGAACATAGAAGGATTATTCAAAGTGTTCATACCAACCCTCTTCCTTCTAGAGATCCATGCTCTCCTTACAAGGCTCCTTGCCAAACTCCTACTACTACATCCTAAAATTAAACTACTAGAAAGATACAAGAGAGAGAGGGAAAGAGGGAGAGAAGCTCTTCTTGTGAGGTGTTTCCTTAGTGTGTGCCTCCTCCCATCTATTTACAGCTCAACTAGGATGGTTCGGTGTAGGTAAACTAGGAAACACCCCAAAACCGCCTTAGAGAAATGCCAATGCACATTCCAAACAAAACTGGGCCTGAGACATGATAGGATTGGGGCGCTCACCCTACCAGGGTCGCATGCCCATTTGGCCCCCTCCTGTGATCTACTTTGGTTGGTCGGTTGCTGGATTGGGCTGGACCGTAGTGATGTGGTGTGTTCGGCCTAGTTTGGTCCCAAAGTGGCCTTCTTCCCTCTTCCTTGACTCTATGCTTTCCAGAAAGTGTATTTTCTAGTGTAATACATTGCACATGGTGTATATTCCTATACAGTGACAATTCTCCAAGTACAAGTAGAATTGGGTTAATAGTAAAAGTATATGTCTATAGAAACAAGTATCTTTCCCCATTTTGGATTATCATTGGCGGTATAAAATCGTCGCTAAGGGCCGCCAACAGCCCCGCATTGCGGAGGCCTTTGGCCATTTTGTGGAAGCAATATGTGGCGAAGAGGGTGATAAAGCTGGTCTTTTCTTTGTCCTGCTTGCTCATCCAGATTTGATGGTATCCTGAGAAGCAGTAGAGCAAGGATAACAGCTCACATCCTGTGGCGGCGTTGACAAAGGTGCTTATTCTTGGCAAGGGGAAGTCATCTTTGGCGTAGGACTTGTATAGTCTAGTGAAGTCGACACACATTCACCATTTTTTGTTCTTCTTCTGTACCCGAACTATGTTCGACAACCAAGTTGGGTATTTGACTGGGCGTATGACCCCCATGTCGAGCAGGCGGTTGACCTCTGCCTTGGTGGCTTGCTTTCTTTCTTTGGACATCTTGTGAAGCTTTTGTTTGACCGGGGGAAAACTTTCCTTCACATGGAGGTTGTGCTCGATGAGGTTTCTGTGTATGCAACTGAGGTCCGATGCTGACCAGGCGAAGGCATCACTATTGTCATGGAGGAACTATACGAGCTGAGTTTTGGATTTTCTAT
>CM041633.1:33900461-34033050 GCA_023333625.1 Bothriochloa decipiens | reverse complement strand
TGAACGTTGTTATGCCCCAGCGTTGCCGCTTCTTCTGCTATTCTTACAATGGTTTGGTCCCCCGTATACTGTGATGATACCTCCGAGCGTGGGTAGCTTCATGCATAGGTAGCCTGGGTGTTGCTACATTGAAGCGATTGGTGAGCCCTAAGCTGAAGATGGCATTGTAGTTGTAATGCATGAGGATGACGTTGAAGGTTATGTGCTCGATCCTGGAGATGTGCTTATCACCGAAGGAAGACAGGAAGGGTAATATTGTCGATTGCTCTAACGTGTTGTCCTCTGAAACTGAATAGAGGGTGTCTAGCTGACTGGAGTAGGTTTCGGTTGAGCTTCATATTATCAAAGGTGTCGATACCCGAGAAATAGGTACCCCAAACCCCTGGTTTACTGAACTAAACCCCGCAAAATCAGCAACGCAAACCCTCCAGTGACCTCCCGTGCTAACGTACGAAGGCCCGCAGGCTGAGACATATCGGACTGACCCACAAACGGACAACGACAACCCAAAGCCAAAGCCTGCTCGAGGGGCTACTGAACGGACCAGGACTGTACACTCGAGGGTATGATTCGGGCGACCCCTCGAGGACGGAACTTCGCCCGCCGAACGAGCCTGCCCTCGAAGACGGAACTTCGTTCGGGCGAATAGGCGGCCCTCGAGGGGAGTACACCCCTCGGTTTACCAACTCTCTGGTACGAATCTGGGCGCATTCAATGCGATCTACCTACCCCTGCCTAACCGCATGGCCACAGTTACGATAACAGTTGCAGGCGTGGCTGTCAAATCTAGCTTTTACCGCCCATGCCCCGTTCAGCACCACCTCGAGACGTATAAATCAGCACGTTTCCCGCATTTTCTGGGATTTGGCCTTATCCGGCGAGGCTCGACCTCCTCGGCACGACCCCCTTGACTCCAACCAAGACCCTCAACCATCGCCCCTCGACTTCATGAAACGAACCCTCGAGCGAAACTTCAACAACTCCCGACGCGACGGCTGCAGGGCCTCCCATACCGACGTACATCACTACAGCGGCACCGACGTGATCGGCCTCAACGTCGTACATCATTAGCTATGCGGACTCAAAATAAATTGACCCCTGTGCTCCTCCTTCATCTATAAAAGGAGGCGCCAGGACCTACCAAGAAGGGGATCGAGAGCATAGAAACGCAAAGTCTTTAGATCACAGAACGACACCGTGAGACAGCGTAAGGTTGAGAACTAGGCGTCCGAACGCCCTAGCTCCACCATGCGCTCCTCACACCTGCTTGTATTTTCCCCTGTACTAGCACTTCGGTGCAAGATAACACGAATCATCCTCCCCCCGTTGGACGTAGGGCCTTCTTTGCCTGAACCAGGATAAATCGTCGTGTCCTTCTTGCATCACCCACCGGATTAAGGGTGCATGCAATTATGAATATTACTCGTTGGTGTTAACCCCCCGAGGGTCAAAACACCGACAGTTGGCGCGCCAGGTAGGGGAGCCGCGTGTCACTAACGATTTCCCGCCATTTTTCCAGATGGGCGACTGTGTTTCACCACTTCCGCACGCTAGGGTGATCTGGTTTGGGAGCCTGGAGTTCATGACCCTCGACCAGGGCTACGACATGACCCTGCTCTCAATCAGTGACCCGAACGGAGGTCGTGGTACGCCCCCACGCTCTTGCGGGGCCGCTCACCATTCTCACGACCTTGCTTCCACATCCAGAAGGAGGCACGGTCGGCACCGTCATCGCCATCAACCTAAGTCGGGGAGGGTTCCCGCCGCTTTCTCCTCGCCCCTGACCGGAGATGACGAACCCCTTGTTAAGGGAGCATCTGACCCGAGTTCAGAGGTAGAGGGCAAACTGGCAGGACCCCACCACAACCCCGACTTCACCTTCGCAGTATGCACGTCGAGGAAGCACGACGAAGCCCTCGCTCGATCGGGCCCGCTCCCGCACGAGCTGTTCGAGCGCCATCAGCGGCCTTCGTTCGACTTCAACAATCCCACAACGACGATCTCGACAGTGACCCACTCTAGCATGAGCACATTGGAGGACCGCTCAAGTACCCTTCTCCGAGCAATGACGGACGTGGAGACTGTCACACCGGCCTCCGAGGGTTTGGCCTTCGTAAGAGCACCCGGCCCCCGGAGGTACACCGTCGGCACACTCCGACGGCAGCTGCAGGAGGAGGCGCGGGGGCAATTCCCCGTCTTCTGCTGCGGTGACCCTGACTCTGACTCTGATCATTGGGATCCTACCCGCGAGTGCCTCCACATCGATGGTGATGTCGACTCCAATCAGGACACCATCGATCCAGCGGCCGCAATAGCTACCGCTGTGGCGGGAGACGCTCCCCCCAGAGTAGAGGACCAACAACCTGACGCACCCCGAGAAGCGTGCCCCTGTACTGGCGAGCAGGACGCACAGCTGGCACAGATTCGGGAGTTGCAGGCGAAGCTCGCTGACGAGCAGGAATGATTGCGCCTACTCGAGCTGACCCTCAAGAAAGAGCGGCGACCGCCCGGCGGTAGAGCCCGAGCCAGGGCCCGAGAAGTCGACCGGTAGATCATCGAGGCAGGAGCACCCGAGCAACCTGCCAACCGTTATCCCCGAGCAAGCCAGAACATTGTTGCGGCGGCTATGCTCCTTCACAATATGCCCGCGCCATCCAATTCGCAACCTCGGCGGATACAATGTGAGGTCGAGGATCTCCTCCAAGTTGCTGCTGTCCAGCAAGCCGAGAGCTCAGCCTCAAGGCGTCGAGGGGCTGCCTCTGAACCTCAGGTCGAGCCCTCCTGGCCCGAAAGGGAGGGCTCGCTCGATTAGGGGGCGACCCCCCGACAGAAGAAGAAGCCGGCCCAAGAACGTATCAATGATGACCACGCTCCCCGCGACACGCGCCTGGACATTGTCGAGAACCGCAGACGCAAGCACGGGGATGCCGAGGATCGAGGGTACAGCGCCCATCGTGGAGGGCGTTACGATAGCGACGAAGACCAACAGGCCCCGGAGCCACCGGGTCCCCGAGTATTCAGCAAGAAGATCCGCTGCGCCCAGCTGCCCGACAAGTTTCGACCCCCACGAGTATCGTCAAATACAATGGCGAAACCAATCCCGAGCTCTGGCTAGCCGACTTTCGGTTGGCTTGTCAGGCGGGCGGGGCGCGTGACGATCACGCCATCATACGTCACCTTCCCCTGTTCCTGTCTGACACTGCGCGTAGGTGGCTCGAGGAGCTTCCCCCTGACCAGATTTGCGGCTGGATCAACCTTGTCCGGATCTTCGAGGGGAACTTCAAAGGTACCTACGTACGTCCCGGGAATTCCTGGGAACTGTGCAACTGCAAGCAGAAACTAGGGGAGTCTCTCCACGACTTTGCTCGATGATTCTCCAAGCTCCGCACCGAACTACCCCACATCTCCGATCTCGACGTCGTTCTAGCGTTTGTTGCAGGTACAACCTGCAAGGACCTAGTTCACGAGTTAGGGCGTAACCGCCCCGACACCGCCGACGAGCTCATGGATGTGGTCACCAACTACGCGGCTGGCGAAGAGGCCGTTGGCGCCTTCTTCAGCGATGGGAAGGACAAGGGAAAAACGTCGGTAGCTGACAACGCCGCAGGCTCGAGCAAAGGGCCGAAGAGAAATAACAAGAAGAAGAAACATCAGTGAGGCAAGCGTGAGGCTGCAGAAGATGATCTCGTCGTAGCAACCGAACGCAAAAGACCTCGAGGTCCCCCCGAGGGCGCCATCTTCGACAAAATGCTCGAGGAGCCCTGTCCTTATCACAAGGACGGGGCAAGGCACAAGCTTAAGGACTGCCGCATGCTTCGAAGGCACTTCGAGCAAGTGGGCGTGAAGAAAGGTGACGACAAAAAAGACCAAGGCGGCGGTGAGGGAGACAACGGGGAAGACAGAAAATTCCCCAAAGTCTATGACTGCTATATGATCTACGGGGGCCCCTTGACCCAGCTCACGCCCCGACAGCGCAAGCGGGAGCATCGAGAGGTCTTCTCCGTCCGTGTCGCGACACCTCACTACCTCGACTGGTCTGACGCGCCAATCACGTTCGACCGCGATGACCATCCGGATCGAGTCCCCAACCCTGGGGCCTATCCGCTCGTCATCGACCCAGTCATCATCAACACCCGCCTCTCGAAAGTCCTCATGGACGGCGGCAGCAGCTTGAACGTCATCTACCTCGAGACCCTCGACCTCCTGGGAGTAAGGAGGTACCAACTCTGACCCAGCGCCGGGGGGTTCCATGGCGTCGTACCCGGGATGAAGGCCTTCCCCGTCGGCCGTATTGACCTTCCTGTCTGTTTTGGCACCCCTGCCAACTTCAGGAAAGAGACCCTCACCTTCGAGGTGGTCGGGTTCCACAGAACGTATCACGCCATCATCGGCCGACCGGGCTACGCGCAGTTCATGGCGATCCCGAACTACACCTACCTCAAGCTCAAGATGCTAGGACCCAAGGGCGTCATCACTGTCGCCTCCTCCTACGAGCACGCTTACGACTGCGATGTCGAATGCGTCGAGTATGGAGAGGCCGTCGAGCAAAATGCCATGATAGCCGTGACCCTCGAGCACCTCACCGACGAGGTGCCGGATCTTAAGCGACATGCCGGCAACTTTGAGCCAGCACAAGACACCAAGAAAGTCCCCCTCGACCCGAGCTGCCCCTGCGAGAAGGTGCTAACGATTAGCGCCAACCTCGAGGACAAATAGGAAGCCGTGCTCGTCGACTTTCTCCGTGCGAATGCCGATATGTTTGCGTGGAGCCCTTCGGATATGCCGGGCATACCGAGGGAAGTCGCCGAGCACGCCTTGGAGATCCGGGCCGGATCCAGACCCGTGAAGCAACGCCTGCGCCGCTTCGACGAGGAGAAGCGCAGGATCATCGGCGAGGAGATACACAAGCTTTTGGCGGCTGGATTCATCAAGGAGGTCCATCACCCCAAATGGTTAGCTAATCCCGTGTTAGTTAAGAAAAAGAGTGGAAGGATGCAGATGTGTATTGACTATACTAGTTTAAACAAAGCATGTCCCAAAGTTCCGTTTCCTTTACCACGCATTGATCAAATTGTCGACTCTACCACGGGATGTGAAACCCTCTCGTTCCTCGATGCTTATTCCGGCTACCACCAAATCAAGATGAAGGAGTCCGACCAGCTCGCAACTTCCTTCATCACACCTTTTGGCATGTACTGCTACATCACCATGCCCTTCGGCCTTCAAAATGCCAGGGCAACATATCAGCGGTGCATGCTGCACGTCTTCGCCGAACACATAGGCGACACGGTCGAGGCCTACGTCGATGACATCATGGTCAAGTCCAAAAGAGCGGACAACCTCATCCGAGACCTCGAAATCGCGTTCGGGTGCCTTCGAGCCAAAAACATAAGACTCAACCCCGAGAAATGTGTCTTCGGAGTGCCTCGAGGCATGCTTCTCGGGTACATCGTCTCCCAGCATAGGATCAAGGCCAACCCCGAGAAGGTGGTGGCCATCACGCGAATGGGGCCGATTCGGGATCTCAAGGGCGTGCAGAGGGTCACGGGCTGTCTCGCGGCCCTCAGCCGCTTTATCTCACGCTTAGGGGAGAAGGCCATGCCTCTGTACCGCCTCTTGAAAAAATCTGAGCGATTCACATGGACTACGGAGGCCGAGAAGGCCCTCGACGAACTCAAAGCCAAGCTGACATCCACTCCGATTCTCGTCCCTCCTCGACCGGTGACGTCGACTGAACCACCTGAGCCCCTCCTCCTCTATGTCGCCGCAACCACTCAGGTGGTCAGCGCGGCCATAGTGGTGGAGAGGCAAGAGGAAGGGCACGCTTTGCCAGTCCAACGGCCGATTTACTTCATCAGTGAAGTGCTTTCGGAAACAAAAATCCACTACCCACAGGTGCAGAAGCTGCTCTATGCCATCGTCCTTACACGTCGCATGCTCCAGCACTATTTCCTCAGCCACCCGGTTACCGTGGTATCCTCGTTTCCCTTGGGGAGATCATCCATAACCGAGAGGCCACTGGAAGGATTGCCAAGTGGTCGGTCGAGCTAGTGGGCGAGACCATCACCTACGCACCGCGGAAGGCCATCAAGTCTCAAGTGCTGGCGGATTTCGTCGCCGAGTGGACCGACACTCAGTTGCCATCGGTCCAAATCCAAGCCGAGCTCTGGACGATGTACTTCGACGGGTCGCTCATGAAGACAGGAGCAGGTGCGGGCTTGCTCTTCATTTCACCCCTCGGAGTCCACATGCGCTACATCATTCGCATCCACTTTGCCGCTTCTAACAACATCGCGGAGTACGAAGTACTTGTCGCTGGATTACGAATCGCCCTTGAACTCGGGGTCCGACGCCTTGACGTTCGAGGCGACTCGCAGCTAATCATCGACCAAGTGATGAAGGCCTCGAGCTACCACGACGCCAAGATGGAAGCATACTGCAACAAAGTGCGCAAGTTGGAAGACAAGTTCCATGGCCTCGAGCTTAGTCATGTCGCTCGATGATACAACGAAGCCGAGGATGAGCTCGCAAAAATTGCATCGACTCGAGGTACAGTCCCTCCGGACGTGTTCTCAAGGGACCTCTTCGAGCCCTCCGTCGATTTGGGCTCGGGGGCTTGCACTACGCCCTCGAAGCTCCACCCCACGACCTCGACCAGGGCCCCCTCGACCGGGGCCCAGGTTATGGAGATCCAGGAGACCCCTCCTCCATCGAACCCGCCACCGGATTGGCGAGCCCCTTTACTAGACTGCCTCATTCGGGGAGAGCTTCCGGAGGACTGGACCGAAGCTCGACGGATCGTGCGACGGGCCAAGTCCTACGTCATCTATGGTGATGACAAGGAACTCTACAGGCGAAGCCCCTCAGGCGTTCTTCAGCGCTGCATTACCATCGAGGAAGGCAGGAGGCTCCTCGAGGACATACACTCGGGGGCCTGCGGCCATCACGCAGCACCAAGGACCCTCGTAGGCAATGCCTTTCGACAGGGTTTCTACTGGCCGACCGCCGTTTTCGACGCCATGAACATTGTCCGTTCGTGCAAAGGGTGTCAATTTTACGCCAAGCAGACGCACCTCCCAGCTCACGCCCTACAAATGATCCCCATCACCTGGCCGTTCGCGGTCTAGGGGCTCGATCTTGTGGGGCCTCTCAAGAGGACAACCAAAGGGTACACGCACCTGCTCGTTGCCATCGACAAGTTTACCAAGTGGATCGAGGCCTGGCCCATCAGCAACATCCGCTCCGAACGGGCAGTTGAGTTCTTCACCGACATCATCCATTGCTTTGGGGTCCCGAACGTCATCATCACTGACAACGACACACAGTTCACCGGCAAGAAGTTCTTGGACTTCTACGATCGCCATCACATCCATGTGAATTGGTCCGCGGTTGCACATCCTCGAACTAACGGCCAGGTCGAGCGCGCCAATGGCATGATTTTGCAGGGCCTCAAGCCAAGGATCCTCAACCGCCTCAGCAAGCACAGAAAAAATGGGCCGCGGAGCTGCCGTCGGTCCTATGGAGCTTAAGGACAACACCTAGTCGAGCCACGGGCTTCACCCCATTCTTCTTGGTCTATGGGTCTGAGGCCGTCCTCCCCACTGACCTCGAGTATGGATCCCCTCGACTAAAGGCGTACAATGAGCAAAGCAACGAAGAAGCCCTCGCAAACGCCGTCGACCAGCTCGAGGAGGCTTGAGACATGGCGCTAATTCACTCTGCGAGGTATCAGCAAAAACTTCGACGCTACCACGACAAGCACATGCGCCCGAGAGACTTCCAGGTTGGAGACCTCGTCCTATGTCGACGACAGAGCAACAAGGGACGTCACAAGCTGACCCCGCCATGGGAAGGCCCATACACCGTAGCTGAGGTGCTAAAGCCCGGGACGTACAAGCTCGCTAACGATAAAGGCGAAATCCTCACCAACGCATGGAACATCGAACAGCTACGTCATTTCTACCCTTAGGGCACCAGTGCCCTTGTACATTCTCGCATGTTTTGTACATTTCCGCATGACAAATATAAGGAGTACTTTCGATTATAAGTTCAAACTTGTTATTATACATGCAAGAGGTAGCCTTGACCCTGTCTCGCCAGAGTCGAGCCTCCCTCGGGGGCTAACGGGGGGGAGGGGGAACCCCCTAAGTTCCTAAAAATACGAACGACTTTTTTTTCGCACGCCTCCCTTTTGCTTCCCAACTAAGTTGAAAAACGCCTCGAACTCCCTAGGGGTCGAGGGCTATCGAGCCGGAGCTCTCCTACGCCTTCGGGCTACGGTACCTCCACTCGCTCCCCCCTCGAGGGATATGAGCTTGCGTCGAACGCTTAGTCGGAAAGCAAGAGTCAGGCGATCAGAACTCGAGCGCTTTTTCTTTCTCACACCTCGATACGCTTCGCGACTAAGTAGAAAACGCCTCGAACTCCCTAGAGGGTCAAGGGCTGTCGAGCCCCTCTCCTACGCCTCGGGGCTATGGTACCTCCACTCGCTCCCCCCTCGAGGGATACGAGCATGCGTCAAAAACTTAGTAAAAAAAGCAAAGTCTAGGTGAAAAGAAAGCAGAAAAGGCTCAAAAGTAAAACGACAAATCGCATTACGATAGATGCATTAATGTTCAAAAAGGGCTTTCGAGGCCACATTGAATATAAGTTACAAAAAACTAATTCATTACATGGGCACCTTCGCCCAGCCTTGCCCTACAGGCCCGCTCCGTCGCCGCCCTCCTCGACGAGGTACCCTTCAACCGCAGGGAGGAGGACTTCGTCCTCAAACAGCTTCGCCAGCGCTCCCCCGGCCTCTCGGCGTCATGAATGAGCCCTCGGCATCGCTCCTCATTCTCCGCGTCGGTCTTTGAGATATCAGGAACAAAGCCTTGGGCCACCATGTTCATGTCAAAGACGAAGCCGGAGGAGACCACTGCTAGCGCCTGCTTCATGCCGGTATGAAGCGCCTCCCACACGCGATCACGAAAGGTGGCGTTGAGGTAGTAGATCCGGTCGACGAGCGCGGCACTCGGGTTGTCTTCTTCAGTACCCTCGATAGGCCCGACCTCCCAGGAGGCGCAGAGCCCGTCGAGGGCAACCCGGAGCCGGCCGAGAAGCGCCCCCTCTGCCGCGAGGATCTCCTGCAGCGCCTTGGTGGCAGTTTGGGTAGCAAGCAGCTCAGATTCGAGGCCTGAAACACAAAGCAAGAATCAGACAAAACCATACGGGAATAAAAATGATCAAAAGCTCTTTAAGGAACTCACCAGCATAGCGAGTCTCGAGGGTGTTGCGATCCCCAAGCACGGCGTCACGCTCCCCCTGAGCCTCGTCCCGTTCTCGTTGGGCCTCCTTGAAGGCCCGGGTTACCTCCGTTTTCTCGTAGCGGAGGGTCTCAAGGGCGCCACCAGCCAGGATGATGGCCTACTCCTTCTCTTGGAGGGTAGCCTTGATCGCCCTGAGCTGGGCTTCCAGGCTAGCGGCCCGGTTCTTCTCCTCCTGGGCCAAGGCGGAGTGGGTGTTGCGCGCCGTGGAGACTTCAGCGAAGCTAGCCTCGAGTGAGCGGATGCGCTCCACGGAGCTTTGAGCCTCCCCCACGAGTAACTCGATGCGCTCCTGGGCTCGGATGCTCTTGCCCTTGGCCCTCTCTGCTGCGGCCTTGGCCGCGTCAGCCTCCTCCCTGGCACGCTTGAGCTCCTCCTTGAGGTGGGCGGCTTCCCCTCGAGCGGCCTCGGAGTCCTCCTTCGCCCGGGTGGCCTCCCCTTTGGCTTTGGCGGCCTCCTCCCTGGCCCGCTTTAGCTCCTCCTTGATCTCGGCCACCCTGCCCTGCGCAGAGGGGCCGGCTTCGAGTTGGTGAAGCACTTCCTCCCGTCCGTTGTGCGTTTCATGGAGGAAGTATGACTTGGAGTAGGAATGCCTCCGCACCTCCTAGGGACAAGAAGTCGAGGGCTGAGGCCTTCCATATGAAAGAACTTAAAAAACTGCATATGGCCTACACAGCGACTCACCATGAGGTTTCGGTCGAGGCCTTTGGCGAGCTCGACGCCAAGCTTCAGCAAGTGCCGCAGCCACGCCCGGGACCGCTCGGCCTCCTCCCAGCACTTGACCTCCGCCGGGTCGTTCATCTCGATCCCCGGAGCGCTGGAGTCACCGAGTTCCCGGAGTACGATGCGCTCCTTGCCCCAATGCAGAAGGACCGTCTTGACCTTGGCTCACGCCAAGGACTCAATCTCGTCCACCGCATCATGTGGGACGCCGTAACTCACGACCAACTCCACCGGGGTGCGAAACTCCGACGCGGCACGGGCATCCCTCAGCCCGGGGTCGGACGTCGACCTCCTCAGCACGCCAGAAGCCGCCGTCTCCTCCGGCTGCTCCGTCGACGGTTGCGGCGGCTGACCCGACGCTGCTTCTGGCGCCTTCGGAGGCAGCGGAGGTGTCGAGGCCATCGCTTTCCCTAACACCATGACTTGTGGCGCCGGCAGGGCCACCATCGACGCGTCTTCCGCCGGGCTCAGTACCGAGGCCTCCTCCAGCTGCACGCCCGGCAGCCGCGGGACCATCGACGCCTTCGACGTCGTTTCTTCTTCGGCCAGCAGCTCGTCCAGGGTAATCACGGACACCCATTGCTTGGGCAGTCCGGAAGTCACCTCTGTCTCTGGCGCTTCGGACGGCTGCTGCGCCGGCGGGTCCATCGGCGCCGTGTCCCCCGGCGGCGTCTGCTGCGCCTGCTGATGCTGGGGCTGGCCCCAGTTTCCTCCTCCTCCCGCCGCTCTGACGGCTCCTTCTCCCCCTCCTGCTGTGGCCATGGCAGCTCCGCTTCTTGCAGGGCCCCCTGCTCTTGCTACCTCTGGGCCTCGAGCTCGCGTAGCCCCGCCGGCCAGGGCCGCCGCTCTCCTGTCGAGGGGGGAAGGGCCGTGGTCTCCTCACCCTCGAGGTCCACGACGACTACCTCCTCTCCCGGCTCATGGCCCTCAGGGGCTCCCGCCTTTGGTGCGGGGATCGAAGCCTCCGGCCCGCCAGGAACGGAAGCTCCCGACGTCGGGGCACCGCCTCCTGGTGCCGGGCCGAGCTCGAGGGCCGCAGGCGATGACATCAAGGAGGCACTCCCTCCCTCATGCGTCCTCCCTAGCTCGGAGTTGCCGCCCGCCGCGGACCCCGAGACGCTCGACCCTGCAGCAAGAGTGGAACCCGTCAGCCTACCGTGCGCCAGAGCACCGAGGGCTGAGGATAACCACTTGGCTTCCCACGGAGCCAAGGGCCTCGACGTCGCACCTGTGACTGAGGCCTCCATCTTCGCGGCTGCATCCATCTTGAGCCGCTTAGCCAGCGCGAGAGATGCCTCCTCGATCTGGTGCTTGGGCCTAGATGAGAAGCAGAACGGCAAAAAGTTTATTAGATTGCGCAAGGAAGACGCAACGAAAAGAAAACGAACCAACGACACCTACCCGAAGGGGATGGAGACCTTTCAGGTCCCCCTCGAACCGCCAGCAGATTTCGAGACCCCTCCCGAAGCCGAGCTCTTCCCGGGGCTGAGGCTGCTCAGGGCCGTCGGTGGGGTCGCCGCGCCTCCCTGCTTCGACGGGGCCTCCTGGACTCGGCTCTGCTCCGCCCGCGCCAATGACCGGGACCGGGTTTCCCGGACCGAAGTGGGTGGGGTCCCGCCTCAAGTGTGATGCGAGGGGGGTGAAGCTCCTCGAGGCGAGGCCTCGGCCCCCCTTTTTTCACGCCGGCGCTCCGAGGCCGACGCCACCGGCTGGGGGCGCACTGCTCCGCCATTTCCTCCTGCACGAAGGGGCGGTCAGCATGGGAGGAACCCGACAAGATGCGGTCGAGGTGCCCCTCCACCCCCTCGACGTCATCGCCATCATCATCATCATCTTCATCTCCCTCGAACGAGGGAGACTCCTCCTCCGGGAGCCCGTCGCACCTCTGCTCAGTGCGGCGCTTCGCAAGTCTTTCGCGCTCCCGGAGCTTCTTGGCTTTCTTCTCCTCCTCCTCATCCTTACTCCGCTTCTCTTGCTGGGTGGTGAAGTGTCTTACCTGATGATCGGGAGCGTCCTCCCTCAGCGGGGGCCTCGATCTCCGGTAGTCGATTCTCCCCTACACAAAGATGTTTAGTCATAGGGACAAGAGAAAGGGAGGGGGAAAACGTGAAAGGCACAGGTCGAGGCACTCACCAGGTCGAGGCAACCCTCCTCCGGCCGCATGGGGAGGCGGTTGACATCTTCCACCCTAAACGAGCCAGCCACCATCCCCTTTACCCGTGCGACGACTTCCGCAGTGGACGGCCTCTCGCTGGACATCCGGCACCTCCTGAGAACCTCGGGCACCGCCGAGGGGAGCATCTTGTCCAATCGCAACGGGCGCTCCATCAGAGGGAGCACCCGTCGACTGTGGAAGGCCGAGACCACCACACCCGCCGTCAGGCCTGCCTCTCGAAGGGTCCTCATCTCAACGACGAGGGGATGAAGTCGACGCTGAAGATCTCCCGTGACACCGTGCGGCCAGTTGTATGGACGCTCGGCAATAAGCCGCCGGTGTACGGCGGGAGGTAGCCGCCGTCGTTGCGAAGGTAGAACCACTGCTCGTCCCACCGGGAGTGGTTGGACGTCAACCCGGTGGGGATGTACTCACGTGGCTCCTCCGACCTCCTGGTCTTCAATGCGAAGTTGAGGCACCCCGCTCTGACAATTCACCTTACTCCTTGCGCCATCGGGGAGGCGAACCACTCCCCTTTGTAAAGGTGGAGCCATAGCTCCCTATGTGGCGCCATCCCGAGGTAGCCCTCGCAGACGGCCGCGAAGATGGCGGCGTTGGAGATGGCGTTGGGGGAGAAATGGTGGAGCTCGACACCATAGAAGTTCATCAACCCCCGCATGAACTCGCTCGGGGGCACACCGAACCCATGCCGATGATACTTGAGGAAGCTCACCATGTAGCCCTCCGACGGATTTGGCTCTTGGTGGTCCCTGGGTGGCGCAATCCACTCCGGCTGATTCGGATCGGTGACGGGGCGGAGAAGTCCTTCCCTCACCAGCTCGATCAGCCTTTGCCGCGTCACGGTCGACGGGCGCCAGGGCTCGGCGGGCTAGAGGATGGGGGCCATGGCGGCAGCGGCAACACAGATCTGCTCGGTGGGTGCGGCGGCGGCAACAACAGCACAAATCTCCTCAGCGGACAGACGACCAGGAAGGTTCCCAATCGTTACTTCTCGCTCTAAGTTTTTACCCTCACGCGCGCAGGATAGCAGGAGTTCAAAAGGATGGCAAAGGTGGGAGCGAACACTTGTCCCCCTCCGTTTTTATACTCGGGAAGAGCAATGGGCGGAGTTCAGCGGCAGGAAAAAGGTAACTCCCCGCAATTAACGCGTTTACCTAACCGTTCCTCCCTCGACCCTCGACCGGACGCACGCGTCACACCTCTGACAGAGAGCCGTTGCTCGGGCCCGCCACGATCGCACCGCTGAAGCCCTTCTCCTCAAAAGGCGCGTCCAATGATAAGGAAAGAGAACCGTTGCTCGCTAACAGAGTTTCCTACGAAAGGTAAAACGGGCTCTGGCCCCACCTCAAAGCCTCGAGGGAGCGAAGGCCGGTCCTTGAGTGAGGGCTCAACGGCCGCCCTTGAGCGCCAAAAAAGGAACGGGCTCTGGCCCCACCTCAAAGCCTCGAGGGAGCGAAGGCCGGTCCTCGAGTGAGGGCTCAACGGCCGCCCTTGAGCGCCAAAAAAGGAACGGGCTCTGGCCCCACCTCAAAGCCTCGAGGGAGTGAAGGCCAGTCCTCAAGTGAGGGCTCAACGGCCGCCCTTGAGCGCCAAAAAAGGAACGGGCTCTGGCCCCACGTCAAAGCCTCGAGGGAGCGAAGGCCGGTCCTTGAGTGAGGGCTCAACGGCCGCCCTTGAGCACCAAAGAAATCGGGCTCCGGCCCTAAGCCTCGAGGGAGCGAAGGCTGGCCCCACGATCGGGGTTCGACAGTCGCCCTCGAGCCCTGAGTCAGGGGTGACCAAGGGGGAGCCAACACGAGGCCCTGCTCGAGAATGAACTCTCGAGACCACTTTGGATGCATCCAAGGCGAAACGCTATAGACTTTATGGAATCCCCCCGAAGGGAGGCATCGAGCCGCCGAGACCTATCGAATGGAATCGGTATCCATAGGACCATTGTGTTTTGCTTTAATGAGACCGCCTCCGGGCCTCCTGCCGACCTCCATCGAACGAGGAACGGGCTCTCGCTTGGATTTTCCCCTTACCAGCTCACTGAGAACTTCGCGGCTCGCCTAATCGGGGGTAGTCCGATGCTTCTCGCCTCACGTCCGAACGAAAGGATTCGTGAGATGAATGCCGAGGCTGGCAATGCCCCAGCCGCAAGAGGCTCGGAGGCTCGACTGAGCCCGGCGCCCCTCGATGAAAGAGGGTCAAAAATCCCCCAGGGGCTCCCCTCGGTAAAGCACTGCGACTCCAGTTCAGGCCTGTATCCGACTGGACAAGCACCCTTCAACCAAACACAAATAAAGCCCTCACATGAGTCTTTTGACTCCTACAAGGCCTCGGGGGCTACCCCCGCGGGGGTCGCTCGCGCGCCCCCCACGAAAAAATCTAAATCACGTCCCATTTCCAATTCCTGACCCCCTGCCCAAGTGTCATCACTCGCGCAGGGGCTCGGGGGCTACTGTCGATACCCGAGAAATAGGTACCCCAAACCCCTGGTTTACCGAACTAAACCCCGCTAAATCAGCAACGCAAACCCTTCAGTGACCTCCCGCGCTAACGTACGAAGGCCCGCAGGCTGAGACGTATCGGACTGACCCACGAACGGACAACGACGACCCAAAGCCAAAGCCTGCTCGAGGGGCTACCGAACGGACCGGGACTATACACTCGAGGGTATGATTCGGGCGACCCCTCGAGGACGGAACTTCGCTCGCCGAACGAGCCTGCCCTCGAAGACGGAACTTCGTTCGAGCGAATAGGCGGCCCTCGAGGGGAGTACACCCCTCGGTTTACCAACTCTCTCGTACGAATCCAGGCGCATTCAATGCGATCTACCTACCCCCGCCTAACCGCATGGCCACAGTTACGGTAACAGTTGCAGGCGTGGCTGTCAAATCTAGCTTTTATCGCCCATGCCACGAAATCCTACGGATCGTACTTCGCTGTTGCACCATGCCGACCTCTGTGCCCCATTTAGCACCACCTCGAGACGTATAAATCAGCACGTTTCCCGCATTTTTCGGGATTCGGCCTTATCCGGCGAGGCTCGACCTCCTCGGCACGACCCCCTCGACTCCAGCCAAGACCCTCGACCGTCGCCCCTCAACTTCATCAAACGAACCCTCGAGCGGAACTTCAACAACTCCCGACACGACGGCTACAGGGCCTCCCATACCGACGTACATCACTACAGCGGCACCGACGTGATCGACCTCAACGTCGTACATCATTAGCTATGCGGACTTGAAATACATGTACCCCTGTGCCCCTCCTTCATCTATAAAAGGAGGCGCCAGGACCTACCAAGAGGGGGATCGAGAGCATAGAAACGCTAAGTCTTTAAATCACAGAACGACACCGTGAGACAGCGTAAGGTTGAGAACTAGGTGTCCGAATGCCCTAGCTCCACCACGCGCTCCTCACACCTGCTTGTATTTTCCCCTGTACTAGCACTTCGGTGTAAGATAACACGAATCATCCTCCCCCCGCTGGACGTAGGGCCTTCTTTGCCCGAACCAGGATAAATCGCCGTGTCCTTCTTGCATCACCCACCGGATTAAGGGAGCACGCAATTACGAATATTACTCGTTGGTGTTAACCCCCTGAGGGTCAAAACACCGACAAAAGGTGGAGGCAAAAAGGATGTCAACAGAGCTACTGTTGTCCACCAGAATTTTGGTGATTGTCCACACTGCGATGTTTGTCTCAATCACCACTGCATCAGTGTGCGGGTAGTCTTGGAGTTTGAGATGGGACCTATTGATGTAAAAAATGTGACTCTTCATGTCAACAGCCTCTCGCAAGGCAGGTAGACCAGAGCGTGAACGTCTCTCTGATCCCTGCGACTTCACCAGTAGCTGATCCGGTCGATCGAGTCTAAGGCGTGCCAGTCAATTTGACCCTAAAATTGACAAGGAGGAAAAGAATAGTCAAATTATGGAACCTGTCCATGTGATACCAGACAGTTCCTCATAGATGGCTGAATAGCCGATCTAATCAAGGCATTGACTAAAAAGTCAACATGCAGCATGCATTTGTGAATAAACAATTGAATAAACATGCATGACTTAAAGCAATCGATCATGATGCGATATGATTAATCAAAAATAACAACAAGCATAAATCATTTATGATACATGCTGAGGTAGCTAAAACAGTAAAGATTTAACTAAATCGGCTATTCTAATACACGTGAGAAAGCACAAGGCCATTAGCCGATCTAGCCTAATTGATACAATACATAAAAATCCAACATGCGTTGCAATAATCTAGATTAAGACTAATAGATCTACTAAACCTATGAATTTGAAATCCTCAGACTAAGTAATCTTTAGACCAAGTCTCATCCAAGCAAGCTTAACAAACCGACTAGCATTAAACATATACATGCACACAATGTTACGGACAAAGCTCTGGTGAATAGGCTAATTTGCCGATACTGACATGAGAACGAACTAGGTGTATAAACGGTCCCACAAGCAAAGCTCACTAACCAACAAGTCTGAATCCAAGTAACTCTAATAGTGGTGTTCGCTAGAATACAGCCGTAATAGAGGTCCCAGAAGATATTAACTTACTTTACTCATGAAACAATTTATACCCTAGAACGCACAACATGTCACGAACAAGATTGATACAATCTAGCTGATGCAAGCATAAGATCAATCATCAAGGCACAGGAACAAGCATAATGAGCATTGATGATAATTGGATCTAAAGAGATATAAGCCGAATCTACCAATCTTGATCGAGAAATAATGTTGATAGAATAAATAAATAATATAAAATAATCAACATCGGTAACTTAATGAATCTACCAGGTTGCCAAGCCTAATAGAGTCGATAACTAGCTGTGTCAACGCATAACAAGAGGTCGGATGACCCAATGCAGCCTTATCAAACATGAACACAACATGATGGTACTTACAACAAACCAGAGGTCGGTCGATGCCGATGCAGCCTAGTCATGAAGAACTCACCGAGACCTAAGCTACTCCTAGTTCTAAGGGGTTTTGGCCGGAGCCGAAAGATTGTTGTATTGATTATCGAGAGAGTTTACAAGGTGCCAGAGCTTACATATTTATACCCTGGGCTTCGACCAAGTCCTAACCTGACATGACTTGCAAAATAAGGAAATAAACTAGAGATTACTAAAACTTGATAACTTGGATCCTACTATTCCGTCCTGTAGAGTCCCGTGCTATCAATGCACTGTTTCTCGTCGAATTGGATCGGAGTTGACGTGGCCCGTATGCTTTAGATAGCCGATTATGGTTAGCCGATTCTCCAATAAACAGCTGTTACCAGCATTTAGCTGATTCCTGGCAGAGTCTTCTTCGAGAAGCTTTACCTGCGCGCCTGCCAGTCCAAATTTTGGTACAAACAGGACCCGTCGAAGTTGATCGGGACGTGGGACCCGTGTGCGTTTGTGGGGACCCTCGGTGGCCACGTGATGGACTCATCTGAAGTGTTCTCTGCGCTGTATTGGTTGTCATGGTCTTTGTTGGATCCATCAGAGATCGCAAGGATGACTCCATAGGTGGTTTTTGGGTTGTTGATAGCGGTTTGGCCAGTGGGTGGGTCTGCTTTGACCTTGATTGGTTGGGGTGCGGTGAGGGCGGGCAGTGGTGGGGGCGGTGGTAGGACGGAGGCTTGGTCGCTTGTGAAGGTGCAGTTGGGTGGGTGATTGTGTAGTGCTGCTGGTTCTGGTGACGGTAGTAGAAGTGCGCATGGTCGGTTTGGTCATATGGGAAGTGGGCGAAGGTCGGGTGGAGGTTGTTGTAAAAGACTGGTTGGTGATGCAGAGTTGTCCCGTGGTTTTGCAAGTTGTAGTCTTGGTGGAATTGTCAGGGGTAGGATGGTTCTTTTCTGGTGTGGTTGAGTGTGCCTATCAAAGTTGAGGGGCCTAACCTAACTAGCTTTCTTTGTATTCCATTCCCTTGGCGATGTATATGCATTGCTTGGTGTAGTGGTTGCTTTCTGGGCCGTAGAAATGGCAGTATAGCTTCACTTGCTCTCATGATTTCTGGGGTTGGCTCTGGTTGCCATGTGGTCCTTTTGCTATGAGGGTGGCTTCGCTGGCTACTTGTGTTGTCTTGCTTGCTGTGGCAGAGCGTTGTCGATTTGGTTGATGTTGCTCGCCCCCACCCCCCGCGAGGGTTCTTGTGTGCGGTTCTGCTGCCGAGGCGGTTGTTGGTGCGGAGGCTAGAAAGCCTGTGTCCTGACGTGATGGTTGATGTCTCCTCAGATTTTCTTCTCCATGACCTCATACAGTTCTGCGATGGTCTTGGCTTCTCTTCTTGATAGCTTGATAGAGCATAGGCCTGGCTATATGCAACTTGTGACAGCGATGATCATGACCTCGCCTGTGATGCCTGGTGTGTGGTTCTCGGTCTGCACAAACCTCCGCCACCAATCTTGTAGTGGTTCATTGAACCCCTATCTACAATTGAGGAGGGCCATGGCCTTGACATTGAACTTTCTGACCCCTTTGAAGTTTGTGCAGAGCCTCTCCTGGAGGTCATCCTAGTAGTGGATGGACCCTAGCCAGAGGTGGCTGTACCAGGATTTGGCGATGTCTCTAGCAACTAGAACGAAGGCCTTTGCCATGATGTCCTTGTCACCGCTCGCTGCAGAAACGGTAGCTTCATGGCCCATGAGATATTACCTTGGCTTGGTGTTCTCGTCCTATCGCGAGATATGCTATAGGTTGAGCATTGAGGGCCAGTCAGTGACTTGTATGTTGTATGAGAGGGGGACTTTGAGTCATAGGTCACTGCGTTAGGATGGCCTTTGTGTTCTGGAGGTGGATCCAGGTGAACTTCGTTGAAGCCAGGGTATAGGACATTGGCGTGAAGGTTTGGCTCTGGCCGTACTGGGCGTGGGTCTTACGGATCTTGATGCCGGTGCTCGTTGTGCTGCTCGTGAGCCGAGGGTGGCTGAACGACCGGCGGTGGCAGTGGCACTAGAGGGTTTTTGGCCTCGGCATTAGCTTTAGCTTCAGTTGCTACTATATATGGTCTGCTCGATTCTGCGAAGCTCCTCTCTGGCCTGTTCAGTCCCGTGTCTCTTGGATGCCGCTCAGCTCTGCCTGTTGATTTTGTCTAGCTACCTTTTGCCTACTACGATGCAATCATTGAGTTCGTTGATGGTTCTGGCTAGTTCTTTCTTGTCTTGGCCACCTTCATGGGTGGGGGTTCCATCATTGCTGTGGGGCACGGCTGCGCTCTGGTCTGTGGGGAGCTTGGGGGACAGCCGTGTTACCGGCTTCACTGACCGGAGGTAGGTCCTCGGTGGTGCCATGGGTCTGGGATTTGTTGCCTCGGGTAGCGGGGGCCATGGCTTGTGCTTATGTTAGATCCCCACGGACGGCGCTAACTGTTTGTCTGGGCTCCTGACTGCCTACCTTCGTCGGTTGAGCTGGAGGAGGGAGGGTGATACACAGGAGTAAGTTTAGGCAACAAGTGAAGGAAAAATGGGCCCACCGGGCAAATTGCATTAAATGGGATTAAAAATGAAACAGGGCTCCCCTTACATGGTGCCTCACCCTTGGTATTTATATGGCATACCAAGGGTTAAGAGCTTTTTACATTAGGATTTCCCCTAGATTACACTGTCTGTGGGCCCTCAACTGGGGCAATTTGGTACATTGGCTAGACTAGCTAACTACTTCATTGGGATCCATTGGTGCCACTATTGATATTTCTTATGACTATTAGATAATTCCACAAGCGCATAGAATTTATCGATGTAGCACTTCACTCATGAGTATCCCAAGTATCATTTTTATTTTCACAGGGAAGCTATGTAGGCAAGAAATGGTTCTAGTAAATTTCTACAAACTATCACAATCTATAAAGGTAGAGATTAAGTAACTAGTAAGTCTTCAAAGAAGAGAAGATCAACTAAGCTAAGTAAGAGAGGTCACTAAGCGATTGCAAGATAGAAATAAATCCACATGTGATCAATAACAAAAAGGTAACCATGCTCCTGTTTTAACCAGACACGACACACCACGAGCCTTATGCTTTAAGAACTAATCATTGCATGGAGGACTACACGGGCAAACAGGGCTGTCACCACTTATTGTACCACCTACGGAGGACTAGCCACAATCGAAGGTAACACATAAGATCTAGTCGGCTCTCCTAGAGTATAGGGCCCGCATGACGGTCCTTAGCGCTTCATCTTTGTTTTTTTAGATAAAGGATAGAAACTATCCAGTTTCATTTACCTGTGGGTAGAATCAGACCAAAATATTACAGCATTAAAATAAAAAATGACGGAAGAAAATACATCCCCAACAAGGAGCTCAAGTAGTTCTACACGACCTTTGATTTGCACCGTGATGTCAACTCCACTAGAATAAGATCATCAACGTCAAGACAAAGTCGCCAAATACGGTTGTCAGACCTAATAAACGTACTGACAACGTTGGACACCAACCACCATTGATGACACTGGATGCTTCTTCCAATTGGCAACGGTACGAAGCACTTGGTGCAAAGCCCACCAAACGCCGAGCTGTTATGGTGTCAAATGCCACCTCCGCCTTGAGCTGCATAGCGAGCAGGGAGACCACGTGGCGGAGCTGTCCGGCCTTGGCGAACAAGAACTTCGACGACGTGCCTGCATCACCGCCGCCGGCCCGGAGAAACCAGTCTAGGTTTTCACCCAGTTATTGAACGTCCACGGCGCAGCAGGGGACGGACTGCCCAACGGCTTCAGCGACGCCTTCAACAAGATGTGTAGCACAAACAGTTCCACCGCCGCTGGCACGACCCAGACTCAGACAAGTGCTCCCCTTTCTCTCTGTTCCCGCATTCAGATCAGTGTGGCATTGCATTTCTATCAAGCGGACCTGAATTTTGCAAGTAGATTAGTTCCCACAGCAGGTTATAATTGGTCATCAACTGAGGAGCTCCCTGAAAACGTCGTGCAATTTTTAAACAGCAAATTTGGCGAAGGAAAAAAAATTAAGCGCCGGAGGCATGCAAGGGCCACCTCCGAGCTCCCCGCAGCCAAGCCTCAATTAGGCGCACGCGCGCACGACGTACCTGCCTAGTTGATCACACGTTCCCCAAACCTGGTCCCGTCCGTCCGCCCGTCCGCAGCAATGGTCGGCGGCATGTCACCGCCGCGGCGGACGCTGTCGATGGGCAGCGGTGCCATGGGGCGTCGCGCGGCGGCCGCGGCCGCCGCCGTGATGAGCGACAGCCCCAAGCCCGGGCTGTCCCGATCCATGTAACAAGCATGCATGCTCTGAACATGACAACATGGCTGTGATCACCATGACGCTGACCGAGGCGAGGCATGAATGGATGCAGGACCATGGGCGGCGAGCGCACGGTGAAGCGGCTGAGGCTGTCCCGGGCGCTGACGGTCCCCGAGAGCACCACCGTGCTGGAGGTGTGCCGCCGGATGGCCGCGAGCAGGGCCGACGCCGCGCTGCTCACCAACTCCAACGCCCTGCTCTGCGGCATCCTCACCGACAAGGTTGGCCCCGCCCCTGCCGCAATCTCCATAGTAAGCTCTGTTCATGGGCACCATGCCATGTCGCTTCTATATATCTAGGACATCGCTACGAGAGTGATCGCGCGCGAGCTCAAGATCGACGAGACGCCGGTGTGGAAGGTGATGACGAGGCATCCCATCTTCGTCATCTCCGACACGCTCGCCGTCGAGGCGCTGCAGAAGATGGTCCAAGGCATGTCGAGCGATGATGAACCTTCCTGCCTGCTGTTCTGTTCAATAAAATTTCCATCACGTTGGCCATGCCATGACTAAGAAGCGTGGGTGTCTTGGGCATGCCTGCACGTCGATCAATCGATTTCGTGCATCAGGCAAGTTCAGGCACCTGCCGGTGGTGGATAACGGCGAGGTGGTGGCCATGCTGGATATCGCTAAGTGCCTCTACGACGCCATTGCCAGGATGGAGAGGGCGTCCGAGAAGGGGAAGGCAGCCATCGCCAACGTGGCAGCTGGCGACGACAAGTACTCCATCCTCGAAGCTCTCAAGGAGCAGATGTTCAGGCCCTGCTTGTCTGCCATTGCCAACGAAGACTCAACGTTGGTTAATTAAATTTAACAACCCTTTCCTCCGATCCATGGACTTTTTTGCATTTCGGGAGCACAAATTACTTTGCTTAGATTTATTCATGGAGTAGTTCATGGATTGACATCCTCATGTCTATGAGCTTGTGGACAGAGTCGTCATGGTGTCACCTGGTGAGTCGGTTCTCTCAGCAACCATGAAGATGGTGGAAGCGCATGCGAGCTCAGCTGTAGTGGCTGTGGGGAGCAAGCCGCAAGGCATCCTGACGTTAGTGGATTTATACTTAAACTATACATGAGCATTGCTAGCTCTCTTGCGTGCATTTGTTATGAATTTGTAATCAAATCGGTACCCTTTTTTCGTTCCTCTTCCTCATCATAATGATTGTCTACCAGTTCAAGGGATATCTTGATGCGGATGATCGCCAAGAACTTGTCTGCGGACGCGACTCCGGTTGAGAAGGTATGTAATACAACTGAGTTTTATTCATGAACTAGTTTGCGTAATTAGATGTAAAGGTTCTAACTTTCACTTAACGAAGCACATGTTAATGCACGCCTTCAAAAAAAAAAAGTTTGCACAACTAAAAGGCCAAGGAACTGATAAGTGAGAATTGGGGTAATTAAACAAAGGCGAACATTTTTGAATTGTATGATGTAATGCAAATTGTAGGTTATGACTCCTGACCCTGAATGTGCCACGGTCGACATGCCTATACTGGACGCCCTACGGACCATGCAAGAGCGCAAGTTCTTGCATCTTCCAGTGATGGACAGAGGTACGTGCACCTTTCCATTAATTTTAGGGGAAAAAGAATGATCGGAAATACCTTCTGAATGATCTAACTAACCTCAGTAGTCAGTACTCAGTAGTCCTGATTTTCATTATTCCATGCATCCGTGGCAGACGGCTCAATCATTTCAATTATTGACGTCATCGATATCGCACATGCCGCGATCTCCATCGTAAGCTCTGTTCATCCGTATGCTATACATATATTTGCTAACTGTGCATTTGGGTAGAGTGGGAGATGCCTGCTATGGCTACTCATTGCACAAAATGGGACAGGTGGAGAGCAGTGGCGGTGATGGTGCGGGGAGCGACGATGCGGCGGCCTCTATGATCCAGAGGTTCTGGGACTCCGCCATGGCCTTGAGTCCCCTTGACGACGAGACGGACACCCAGTCCCAGATGAGGTTATTTATTTGCAGGAGCTCTGAACTTCTCGGTTCTAGCATAACTCATATACACTGTATGCTGGCCTTTCTCATTTGATTGATTGAGATACTACAGTAATTGACTGACACTGTTAATTGGTTGAATTAATACCGGCCGCATGCAGCGAGGCGTCGAGGTCGCAGATGATGTCTGATGTCCACCACGATTCCGTGGGCGGCAGCGAGGCGGGGTTCCCGTCGGCCTTCTCCTTCATGCTCCAGGACAGGCGAGGACGGATGCACCGCTTCAGCTGTGGTATGGCACCAACGCTGCAGTGTTTCCTCCATCAGAGATTCACAGTAGTCTTTAACCTGTGCAGCGTGAGATATTGCACGTACTATAGCATTTCCGACACGGTGGTCGATTGATCGAGATTTGTGCTGCACTGCAGAGGTCCAGAGCTTGACGCCGCTGGTGACCTGCATCCTGCGGAGGCTCGGCGCCGACATTGACCCTGACCGCCTACCGCAAATCCTGGTATGTATACAAGATGCGAGTCGTCGTCGATAAGTTGCGAATAACTGAAGCCTGCAATTTGTACGTACGTGCAGTACGAAGACAAGGACCGGGACAAGGTGGTGCTGGCGTCGGACGACGACCTCGCGGCGGCGGTGGACCACGCCAGGCTCGCCGGATGGAAGGCACGCACGCATGAGTGCTTTTGATACTACTGACTACAACTGATTCTGATTAATCCATGCACGCATGCTTGTAGGGTTTGAAGCTGTTCCTGGACTACTCCGGCACCACCGGCCGTAGGAAAGCGGTGGCATCCTCCAGCGGCGCCATGGAGGTGGGCATGTCGAGCCGGGACGCGTGGGCGGCGGCGTACAGCGGGGTCGCAGCTGGGGCTGCCCTCGTCACTGGGATCGGCGTCATGGCGTATCTGCGAAGATCTGCCTAGCTAGTCTGTAATGGTACCACCACCAACGTGAGGAGTTCCTATCCTGGCCTCGAATATAATCACTAGTGTATATGGATTACACATACCCGACCGGTGCGATGTGATGTGATGTGACTGTGACACCTAGTTTTAAACAAACAAGCTAGCGCCTACTGGGGGGCTGGGTACGTATTAGTAACCTCAAATTACAAGAGAATGCACTCCAAACCAAATGGCTGTGGCTGCAAAAAATACAGAACCGCGCATGGAGTCTACTCCCGATCGAAACCACACCTGAGGTACTTGCCTTCTTCGGGGCTTCGACCTTCTCCATCGTTGGCGACCGTGGACAAACTCTTTTTTGGGAGGATAGATGGATCACTGAAGAATCTGTGGCTAATATCGCGTCTTGCCTTTACCAATTGGTACCCAAACGCATGAGCCGCTCCAAATCAGCCCGCGATGGGCTGACCGATAGACCAAGGCAGATTTCTAGAGGCAGGTCCGCAGATGCTGTTTTTGACTATCTCTTCCTATGGATCACTTTGTGCGACTTCCATCTCAACGAGCGGCCAAACAAAACAGTACGGCGCTGGACCCCGGATGGATAGTAAACTGCCAAGTCGGCGTACAGTATGCTCCGTACAGGTTCAATGTCATTTGAGGGGCACAAACACATCTGAAAAACCTAGGCACCACTGAAGATTAAAATCTTCCTCTGGCTGGAAGTTGCATCGACATTGGACTCTGCGGCATGGGTGGAGGTTCATGAGGAATGCTAACTTTACAAGAAGGATGGGAGACAATTGATCACATCCTTTCTAAGTGCCCATTTACCGAGGAATTTTGGTACTACATCCTATCGGCATTCGTCAAGCACTGTCCACCGCCTATAGCTTCTCTGATACACTGGTGGAGACAACTACATGAATTATTCACCGACGATAAATGCGCCGGGCTTGATTCGCTATTTGCGCTGATATCCTAGGAAGTCTGGAAGGAGCACAATGCAAGATGTCTTAGGACTCCTCGAACCTGACGAATGACCTGTTGTGCATCATCCAAGTCTGCATTGAAGCTGGAGCGAAAGGATTTCAAGCGTTGGCTCGGCCGGTGCTGGCGTGACAGCTCGGCAGGGCTAGGGAATTCCTTAGACGACGATTTGGTGCCTTCGAAATTCAAAATTGACAATGGCGCGCTAGTGCGGCAGAACCAAACAAAGTTAAGCATTAGGCGCACTCTGAATAACCATTCATCTATAAACACACGTATGTCACGGACTTACTATTTCCCTGTCGCCTGTTTTTTCCAAAACAATTCAGCTGTTTCTCCTTGCATCAGCTCAGCAACTAACAGCATATATAATGCCGCTCCGCCCATCGCCTGAGGTCGCGACTGAAGTGAAGGAACATGTTTTTTTTTTAAGATAATGAAAACAAAAGTTCCAACACTAAGGATTCTAATACTACCTCATCTGTATTGGAAAAGGGAGACCTCGATCGTGTCCAGAGTTACATCTCCAAACGGAAGGGGAACGGGGCGATCCGGATTTAGCTGACTGGCGATCCGGCGGGTCCCGCTGACGACCGTCTGCTGCCGGTTGGCCACCAGCCGTCTTGCTCGATCCAGTGCGCGGCCACACGCTGCAGACGGCCAGGCGAAGGAAGCAGCCGCAGCAGCAGATCCGCCGTCCACCCGGGACGCGGCGCGTGCTGTCTGCTACTGGCGAATCTTCATCGTTGTCAGCACCCGTGATCAGAGCAGCATCAGCCTCGAACCGAGCGCCTGCTTCAGATCCGCCGGCACAGCAAATTACGATTCATTTCTCTTCATTTCTTTGTCAATTTTGGTTCTTGTGTCGCCGTGTTTTCTTCTTTGTGTGCAGTGTTAGAAATAAGAGCAATTTAGCGATTTATAAATTAATTCTAACAATGAGGAAAAGATCAACAGCATATGCCATAGGTATGTGATTTGATACTAGCAACAGAGAGAATGCGAGAACGAACAACGGAGAGAGAATCAACATTCTTACAGTGAGATTGCCGGCGAGGAAAGATGTAGCAGACCGTCGACTGAGATCCGGATCAGTGGCGTAGAGGGAAGAAGACGTCCAGCGAGCAATCGCGACGGCGTTTCCCAAAAACCTGATATGCCCCTACCCCGTGCAGGGACGCAAGGAGACGTAGGCTTCGGAGCCTGCTCTCCCGACACCGATGGCACGTCGGCGATGGGATGGGGAAAACGGCGGCAGCGCAGCACTGTGGCGAGAAAGAGATGAATCTCTCGGTACTAAGGACGACGTCTCGCCCCATATTTATACACGCGTCACAGCAAATAGGAAAGTAATTAGCCGCTCAATCACAGTATTACGGTAATTGACCTGTCGTTTGTGTACTTACCATAATACGAGAATAATTGCTTACCAAATAGGCCAGCGTAATTTTCTCCATGCATGCAAAAATTCGGAGTGGCAAAAGGAGGCTGCGCACCCGCAAGGGTCGGAGCGGGAAATTGGCGGACCATTCACGCGCATGTCGTGCGTGCGCGCCCATTAGCCCCGCCCCGCCCCGCCTGGCCCAGCGAGGCGAGGTGAGCGAGCTCGCACGTGTGGTCCTTCCTTTTTCTCTCCCCAATAGCTCTAACAAAATAGAGATAGCTCAACTATTTAAGTTGGCCTCACTCCTCTTGAAGTAGCAAGGTGGGACTAAAGTTCCCCACCTTTCCATATGTACATGCATGTGTGAGCGGGCCTTTGGGATTTATTTGAAATTGTTTGGCCCATGGCCCAAAACATCTAAGAATCCCCCACCACATCCCAAGGGCACGCGATTCATACTCCCTGTACCACAGCACTGTTAATATACCAGCTATTCAGTGGAGACCGGTTAAGGTTGAACATCCACCTAGAACAACAAGCCCATCCACAACTGCATAATGGACTAGGCCTTGAATTAGCAGTTTGGTGCGAATAGGCTTCACTTAAAGTCTTGACTGATACTAGGCTGCCATAGCCAACCCCACGAGTGGAGCATATGAGTCATACTCCTAACTCACTTCATGAGCTTATTAAAGAATACCCAATTCTTATAAACTGTGACTGACAGTTGGGCTCACATAGGTATGTTGTTATAGGGATACTCTGTAGGACAGTATCTCGCAATAAAGCCTCACATTAAGACAAATTCAACCTGCCTTACAGAGATGAGAGTACTGCATCTCCAACAGAGTGGGTCAAAAGGAAAGATTATACTCTCCCATTAACCAACAGCTTGTTCTTCCCAGGTCCTAATTCACGGGATCTTCGATAACATAGGTTGGGTTACTACTGAGGTTAACTCACATGGGTCTCAATCCCATCTCCTTTGATGCATTGTCAATCACGGTGTGTGATAGTCCCTTTGTAAAGGGATCTGTCAGGTTCTTAGCTGTCTCGATGTAGTCCACAGCAATTACTCCGGAGCTCCTTAATTTTCTAACAGACTTTAGTCTACGCTTTATATGTTTGCTGGACTTCTTTCCATTGTCCTGACTATTCTTCACCTTTGTGATCACAGTTTGATTATCACAGTTTATGAGAATAGCACGAATTGGTTTCTCAACCATAGGCAAGTCCATCAACATCTCTCTTAACTATTCAGCCTCAGTAGAGGATGTATCCAGAGTTGTAAGCTCTGCCTCCATTGTGGACTTTGTAAGTATTGTCTGCTTACAAGACCTCCAAGAGACAGCACCATCACCCAAAGTAAATATGTATCCACTAGTGGCTTTAAGCTCATCAGCTTCTGTAATCCAGTTTGAATCACTATATCCTTTGAGTACTCCTGGGTACCCTGAATAGTGAATTTCATAACTCATTGTGCCTTTTAGATATCGCATTACTCGATCAATACCACGCCAATGATCAGTTCCTGGATTAGAGGAAAATCTACACAACTTGCTTACAGCAAATGAGATATCATGGCGGGTTGCGCTAGCTAAGTACATCAAAGATCCAATAATTTGGGAATATCTCAAATGATCCTTTCCTAGCCTTTTATTCTTTTGAAGTATTAGGCTAGGATCATAGGGTGTTGGAGAAGGTTTGCAATCCATATAACCAAAGTGGTTCAAAACCTTTTCCATATAATGAGACTGCAAAAGAGTAATCCCATTCTCACCCTTATTAAGTTTAATATTGAGGATCACATCGGCTTCTCCCAAATCTTTCATGCTAAAATTTTGGGATAAGAATGATTTTACATCATTAATCTCTTTGATACTTGTCCAAAAAATTAGTATGTCGTCAACATACAAACACAGGATTTCTCCTTTGCCCCCATCATAACAGTAATACACACAAGTGTCGGCTTCATTTATTGCAAACCCAGTAGAAGTCAAAGTCTTTTTGAACTTCTCATGCCATTGCTTAGGTGCCTGCTTTATCCCGTACAAGGATTTAAGTAACCTACACACCTTACCCTCTTGTCCTTGTGCTATAAATCCATTATGCTGATTCATATAAATTTCTTCCTCTAACTCTCCATTAAGGAAAGCCATCTTCACGTCCATCTGATGGACAAGAAGCTTATGGGAAGCAGCCAAGGATAATAACACTTGGATTGTAGTTAATCTGGCAACAGGTGAGTAGGTATCAAAGAAATCCTCATCTTCTTTTGTGTAAAACCTTTAGCAACAAGCCTAGCCTTGTACTTTTTAATAGTACCATCAGGCCTAAGCTTCTTCTTAAATACCCATTTACAGCCAATCGGTCTGCAACCCACTGGTTTATCTACTACTTCCCATTGCCATTTGCAGTGATGGAGTCCATCTCACTACGGACTGCATCCTTCCAATAATCCACATCAGGTGATGCATATGCCTCTGCAATGGTCATGGGAGTATCATCTATGAGTTACACAATGAAGTCATCACCAAAGAATTTTTCAACCCTTTGTCTCTTACTCCTTCTAGGAGCTACAACATTGTCATCCTCTTCAATACCAGGTGGGTCTATAATTGGCTCTATCGAAGGTGTAGGCTCAGGAATAAATTCACTAGACGAACTCAGTAAAGAATAAGCAAATTTCATCGGGAAAATATTCTCAAACAAAGTAACATCCCGTGACTCCAAAAGTGAATCAACTAAAACATCAGGCGCTTTAGATTTTATCACTAAGAACTTATAAGCCATGCTGTGATAACGCATAACCCAAAAAAATACAATCAACAGTCTTTGGTCCGAGCTTACGTTTCTTATTAATGGGTACGCTAACCATGGTCAAACAGCCCCATGTACGCAAGTAATGGAGTGATGGTTTCTTTCCTTTCCATCCTTCATATGGAGTAACTTCACTATTTTTAGTTGGAACTCTATTTAGAACATGACATGCTGTTAAGACAGCCTTCCCCCACCATGCTTTAGCCATACCGGATGTTCCTAACATGGCATTCACCATGTCCATTAACGTTCGGTTCTTTCTTTTGGCAACCCCATTAGACTGGGGCGAATATGGTGGTGTCTGTTCATGAATTATTCCATTCTCCGCACAGAAGAGATCGAACTCATTGGAAAAATACTCTCCACCACGATCAGACCTAACACGCTTGATTTTCTTTTCTAATTGGTTTTCTACCTCAGCTTTATAAGTCTTAAAACATTCAAATGCCTCATCTTTAGTTTTCTACAATATTTAGTTGCATCATCAATTAAAATCATAAAGTATCTTTTCCCTCCTTTTGTCAACACACCATTTATTTCACAAATATCTGAATGTATGAGCTCCAATAATGTCATGCATCTCTCTTCTACAGCCTTGTGAGGCTTATGAGGTTGCTTTGCTTGCACACATGCTTGACATTTAGAGCCTTTGATAGTAGAAAAATTTGGAATTAAATTCATACTGGATAGACGCGACATACAACCAAAATTAATGTGACACAAACATGAATGCCATAAATCAGCCACCGAATTGTTCGAATCACACACATGGTTCACAACTTTATTACAGAAATCGGAGAGTGAAAAATGGAACAAGCCTCCGCTCTCATAGCCTTTGACAATGAATTGGCCATACCTCGAGACGACTACTTTATTAGACTCAAATACCAGCTTGAATCCATCTCGACACAAGAGGGATCCACTAAAAAGGTTCTTCTTTATTGAGGGAGCATGCTACACGTTCTTGAGCCGCACGATCTTTCCCGAAGTGAACTTCAGATCGACCGAACAAACACCAACAACAGAAGCATGCGAGCCATTCCCCATCATGATGGTTGAACCTCGTGCGACCTGGTAAGATGAAAACATGGAGATATCAGTACAAACATGAATATTGGCTCCTGTATAGATCCACCAATCATTAACATACAGAAAATACAATAGGTAAATAATTACCGTACCCAGATCCGCTAGGACCACCAATAGTCACATTGGCAGACTTCTACCCCTGCTGATTCTTCTTGCCCTTGCGGTTCTTGCACTTCTTGGAGAAGTGTCCATTCTCACCGCAAACAAAGCACACAACTTCATCCATGTTCATCTTCTTCTTGAACTGGGTAGTCTGAACAGGCTTTTGCTTGTTCTTGCTAGCATGTTGCATCACATTGGCACTGGACTGTTCTAGGGCTTTTGGTGGAGCATCCTTTGCCCGAGCCTTCTCTTCAACATCAAGACCAGCCAACAGATCCTTGACTGAGATCTTCTATCTTTTATGTTTCAGAGCTGTGGCAAATTTTCTCCATGACGAAGGCAACTTGGCAATCATACCACCAGCCACAAACTTGTCAGGCAAGACATATCCGAATTGTTCAAGTTCCCTCACAATAAGTTGGAACTCATGAGCCTGTTCCACGACTAAATGGTTTTCAACCATTTTAAAGTCGTGGTACTTCTCCATCACATACAACTCATGCCCAGCGTCTGTAGCACCAAACTTGTGTTCAAGTGCATCCCACAGTTCAGCAGCACTTTTGATGTTCATATAAACATCACATAGCTGGTCAGAGAGCACGTTAAGAACGCATCCAACAAAAATTGTCATAGTTGTAGTAAACTCCTGCACCTCTTTCTCAGACGCGAGAGGTAGTGCGGGAGGATTACCCATGACCCAAAATACGCCCATAGCCGTGAGCCACAACTGGGCCCTCGTCTGCCATCTCTTAAAATTTAGACCAGTGAACTTCTCCGGTTTCATCTCATCAGTATATCCCTTAGTCATCGCTAAATGCCTATCAGGTTTTTGGATTGTTGGAAATAAGAGCAATTTAGCAATGTATAAATTAATTTCGACAATGAGGAAAAGACCAACAGCATGTACCACAGGTATGTGATTTGATACTAGCAACAGAGAGAATGCGAGAACGAACAACGGAGAGAGAATCGACATTCTTACAGTGGGATTGCCGGCGAGGAAAGATGTAGCAGACCATCGACTGAGATCCAGATTAGCAGTGTAGAGGGAAGAAGACATCTAGCGAGCAGTCATGACGGTGCTTTCCAAAAACCTGATACGCCCCTACCCCGTGCAGGGACGCGAAGAGACATAGGCTTCGGAGCCTGCTCTCCTGACACCGATGGCACGTCGGTGACGGGATGGGGAAGACCGCGGTAGCGCAGCACTGTGGCGAGAAAGAGATGAATCTCTCAGTACTGAGGATGACATCTCACCCTATATTTATACACGTGTCGCAGCAAATAGGAAAGTAATTAGCCGCTCAATCACAGTATTACGGTAATTGACCTGCCGTTAGTGCACTTACCATAATACGAGAATAATTGCTTACCAAATAGGCCAGCGCAATTTTCTCCATGCATGCAAAAATTCGGAGTGGCAAAAGGAGGCCGCGCACCCGCAAGGGTCAGAACGGGAAATCGGCGGACCATTCATGCACATGTCGTGCGTGCGCGCCCATTAGCCCCCCGCCCCGCCCCGGCCTGACCCGACGAGGCGAGGCTAGCGAGCGTGCGCACGTGTGGTTCTTCCTTTTTCTCTCCCCAATAGCTCCAACAAAATAGAGATAGCTCAACTATTTAAGTTGGCCTCACTCCTCTTGAAGTAGCAAGGTGGGACTAAAGTCCCCCACCTTTCCATATGTACATGCATGTGTGAGTGGGCCTTTGGGATTTATTTGGAATTGTTTGGCCCATGGCCCAAAACATCTAACATGCAGAACACCATGACTGAGTGATGAAGCTACGGGGACGCCGACTCACTTTGGCATCTGGGATGCTACACGCTCATCATTGCTCCATGTCGGTCAATGCTGAGGAAGATCAGGTAGACGTCAAACGTCGACGAGCCAAAGGACATGTTGCTCTGTCAAGGGCGGTGGAGATTGCAGTGGAGGCATCATGGTGGCCAAAACCAATACACAGCGTTTAAGAACAACTGGTCCCGATTATGTCCAAATTCTGGTCATAGTCTTGTGACTCAGATTCGGATGAAGAAGATTTGTTGACTCCTGAGTTCATCAGTCAAGTGTCGGCTGTAGGTTTCTCTTTAGATCAGTTGTACAAAGCCAAAAAGGCTCTAGATTCTGGTAACAAAAATCCTTTGTCTAGTGATATTCATCTTGCAAAATCGATTGTGTCCAAACTCGTTCTGAAGATATTTGATGGTGTGCCATGGAAAGGCCCATTGCCACCCCCTAGAGTTTCTCCACCAAGAACTCTCGACGATGTCATTTCTGACTCGGTTTACTCTTCGATAGTTCATTCATCGGAGGTGCCAATACCGGGTGAGAAGGAAATGTTAATTTCAAAAAAAAAATGAACCTTTGAATCCAGAAGGGAAGGAGTCCCCCCTGGAATTTCCTCTGTTATCCCCTGCGCAGCCCTCGGTCCTAACAGTGTGCAGCAAAGGAGAGGGAACAGTGGGGTCACCACGGAGGGACATTGTTACCCTTCGGCCAGGAAAGTTCTTTCGGCCCACCAAGGGCTTGTGTGCACTGTTTGCAAGGACTGGAACCCGGTCAAGATACCTATCATAGCCGCCGCCTAGGAAGCTGAGTAACACACCGTCTCTCTCACGATCGTTCGCGAGGCTGTGAGAGTTGGGCGGCAAATGGGGGCGCGCGACAATGGTGGCTTGGAGTGCGATGGTACAGGTCATGAAGATGGCTACGATCTTGCCTTCCAACCGGGTTTCAACCCGGGACGAGGGAGCGACGGGGTGGCCGGGGCTTCAATTCTCAGCGCAGCCGCGACCGGTACAATAACCACAACAACTACGGTGCCAGGAACAGCGTTGCACACTTCTATGGTGGGACAAGATCATATGGTTGTGATCATGGACAAGGCGCTCGGCGGGGTCGGGGTGGTTGGCACAACGCCGGTTACCCTAACCCTAATTTTTGGGCACATCAAGGCCACTACGGGGTAGAGGCAGGTCATCATCAGGCATCTTTTGGCGGTCAATAGTTCGTTGTGGGCGGCCAACACCAGCCCCAACAGCTGTCCATGCCAGGACACCGGGGTGGCTTCCAGCCGGCAGCCAGCCCACCTCATGTGCCGCCGCATGGGGGCTTCCAGCCAGGCAACCCTAACTATCCACCACAACAGGAGGTTACACCACTAGCCCAGCAGGTGGGCGGGGTTCTATCGATGTTTTATCACTGATAGCCCACCACCGGGGTACCCGGCAGGGTGTTTTGTTCGGAGGAGCTTGGTAGACTATGAAACTCGGCAATTGCGACAACAAGCTTGATGAGATAGATGATTTTATACTGGTTCAGGCCCTCGACTCATGTCGAGTAAAGACCTTTATGTCCAGTCAGTGTGAGCCTATTGCATTGTATTGATGAGTATGAGGGATTGTGTGTTGCTGTGTCGTTCACTCTCTTTTTACAAGGGGACCCGCAGCGGCCTTATATGGGGCGAGGCTGGCTGCAGGCTCTGTGATTCCTAGTTGGATTTTAGGAATGAGTCCTAAACTAAGAGTTTCATACTCTTTCCTACTACAACCTGTCTAGGATATGGTAGTTCTCACGTCATGTCACTCCGTGTTGTACTCAAAATCGAGCGGTGGGTTCTTCGATCCTCCGTCCGTCCATCTTCTTGGGGAACCTCTAGTGTCCCCCATCGATAAGCCCCTGAGCATTCCAGGATTTGGAACGCAGAAGCTGGGTTCTTTCGAGGTGAAATCTTGGGATGATCTTTCTTCTGGCAGCTTCTGTCTTGAATCTTCGGTGAGTGCAATTTTGAGAAAATTGCACTCACTGAGTGTAGCCCCCGAGCCTCTTGTTTTTTGGCATAAAAAGCTGAAGGGTCTGTCGTAGCCTCCGTCTTCTTGTTGTCATCTTTTCCTTTTCATGGAGTGCAAATTTTGAAAAAATTCGCACTCAGTGAGTGCAGCCCCCGAGCCTCTTGCTTTATGGAACAAAAAGTTAGAGGGTCTTGGTAGAAGATTTAAAAAAATGCCTTCGGTGTGGGGTACTCCTGCAGCTCCCGAGCTTTTTCCAAGTTCTTTTCAACATGAAAGAACTCGGGAAGGGGTTTTGGAGTGCCTTGCTGATGCTGTTCTTTATTGATGTACCATTGGTTGTTGGGTGTCTTCATTGCTTTTGTACTTTTCTTGAAGTATGCTGCTGGATATGCCTTCTTTGTTCTATAGTGACTTTTACTGTTCATCCGTCAGCCTTGCAGGCACTCTTGATGGCTTCAGTCTACATGCCTGCTTTCTTGTAGGCTGCGAGGGGTTCACGCGTGCTTGTTCAGTCACTTCAAGGTTTTGTCTTCTTCACATGACTTTTCCTTGCTTTTGGTTCTCCTTTCTTCTATAGACTTGGTCTTCATACGCCCATCTTTGCCTATAAATATCGCTTGCTGGTGGCCGTTACTTCCTCGTTCACTTCTAGTCTTCTTGTGTTCCTTCTTCCTTCTTGGTGCTCTTGTATTCTTCTTGAGCTGTTGCTTCCTTCTTCTATAGCTATGGAGTTAGTGGTGAGCGAGCTTTACGAGCCCCCGGGCTTGTTGTGTCATCTTTCTTAGCGAATGGTGTAGGACTTGTGATAGGGGCTAGTAGCAGGCTAGTCTCTAGGTTGTATCTTCTCCTAAAGGGGAATTGAGGCAAGTGGAGTAGAGCTTGTGAGGTTGATAGCTATTGCTGTCCTACACGAACTTCCAGGCCCTCTCCTTGATTATCTTCTTGCTCTTTGTGGAGTTGATTAGCATGTGGTCGGCTGACTACCTTGACAAGTCATTGTGGATATGCAACTGATTTGTTCACTGCTATATCATTTTGGTACTCCGGCGCAGATCTGCACGTGTTGAGAGGGGATATCAGGTTCTTCTGAGGTGGCAAAATGGTATCTCACTGCTGTCTTGATGAACTTTGTGCTGTTTCAACTACCCGTTCGAGTAATCTTGGCTGCGAGTTCTCTTTGGCAAATATGTTGTCCGGGTTGCTTCCTGCTTGAATGCATTGGATCTTGGTGGAGGCTTGGTAACCTTAAATCCCACTGGGTTCTATGTAATCATTTTGTAATGATTCCCTTTGCTTTCTTTTGTAGACTTATTGGATCTTGTATCCAATTGTACCTTGTTGTAATCCCAGTGTCTTCTTGATCATTGAAATGAAAAGATATTTGTTTTGTCTTTGTTCTTGATGATTGTGCGAGTTGTTTGCTGGCTGAGTTGGCATCTGTATGATGGTGATTCTTTGACTCTGACTGTACCGACTTGTATGATGTTGCTTCTAGCAATGTATAATACGTTCTGCCTATCTGCGGGTTCCTCTGTCACGCTTTTCGAAGCCTCTAGGTTGTTTTGATGAAAAAATAGTTGGTTATAGTAATTTGTTGAGCTGATGAGTTGTTGCTGTTTCCATGTTCTTTCTGTCTTTGATGCCTTCATGGAACAAAATTTTATCTGAGATACTCTATTTTCTGCCCGTTGGAGAATTACTGTTTGCCATCATTACCGTTGATGCTTATCTATTATGACCGCTATCATGTTGTCCGGTTTAGGCAAACTTTGGCCCTTTGGGCTCATTAACATCAACCGGTCCTTATAAATACTCCGCTGCTTAGCCTTCTCCTGTACATTTGAGCCTTTGTCATTCATACTTGCAAAAAATCCCCAATCTCTTTTTGCTATCTCCATCGCGTGCAAAACCCTAGTTTCTTCTTCTGCTTTCACTGAAATTTGTGAATCCGTCATTTGTTTCGTGGTATCCGATGGCTGGTACTTAGTCACAGAGCAAGATCAAGTCTGTTGAGGTGAGGTCAAAGTGAAAAGAATCCTTTCTTCTTTGTTGATGATTGTGGTTAAAGGGGTTTTCTTTTTGCAGCGGCCTTGGCCGGCGCCGATGACGACGGCGAAAGATCTGGAGGGTTTGGTGGAGCGTGGCTTGCTCCAGGAGCAGCCTCTTTCTAGGTATGTCCTGCCTGGTTGGGATCTGGTTCCCAACCCTACTGCTGATCAGACGATCCTATTTGTTGCTTTTGTCGTCGTGTGGCTCTGTTTTCCGCCTTCTTCTTTCTTGATGGAGTTTCTTCAGTTCTTTGGCCTTCAGCTTTATCACCTTTTCCCTAATGGGGTTCTTTATCTATCTGCTTTTGTGCATATGTGTGAGGTGCATCTTGGGGTCCCTCCTAATCTCCTTCTATTCTGGCACTTCTTTCGCCTTAAGCTAGACTTGACAGCGGTGCCTTTTGGTTGCTGTTCGATCCAGATTCATCAAGGGATGGCTGCTAATATTTGCTCCCTGAGTTTCTTTAACAAGAAAATTTGGGCTAACAAGTGGTTCTACGTCCCCAAGCCTTCTCCTTACTTTTCTTCTGATCTTTCTGTCTCCCCAAAAGATACCGGTCTATGGGCTCAGAAACCTTCAGATGCCGAGCTCTTGGCGATCAATCCTCTTCTTGTTCGTCTTAGCTATGTCAAGGTGCAAGGTCTTACTGGTCTTGGCATTATTGCTGGGTTCTTTCGTCGTTTTGTGCAACCTCTGATGCAGCGGGAGCATCTTGGATTTGAGTACACTGGGATTCTTGACTCATCTCGGATTAAGGCCAAGGTTGTGCTTGTGGCAGAACCTTCTAAATTATATGGCCCACATGCACCTGTCATTATCCCGAAGACCTCTGACAGCCATGCATGTGTTCCAGATAACTTAGAAAGCTCTATTGGGTGCCCTCAAAGGACCCCGATTAAACCACATTTGACAACTCATACCAGGATCAACAAAGGAGTAGCTGCAACATTACAATATTTGTTACAAAATATATCTCATAGTGCGGAAGAATAATAAAATTAAATTTACAAAATATATGAATAAGTTAAATTTTTACAAACTTAACTTCAATTGCGGAAGCAGAGTAGAACTACAGAAGACAACTTAGGTAGAGTGCCTAAGTTGAGAGAGGACAACCAGATCATATCGAGCCCACCGACATGAACTGATTAGCAAAACCAGTCAGCACCTGCAACAGGGGTTCAACAAACCCTGAGTACAAAAGTACTCAACAAGACTGACCCGACGAAAAAGAGTGGTGAAGACTTAGGAATGCAGGCTAGTGGGATGAGTAAAGGCTCGCAAGAAAAAGGAATTTTTGCAGAAAAGCTCTTGTGAAACAAGTTTTAACTCGTCATTTATTATAACAGAAAGTAAAGTTGTCTTGCTCTAGCTCAATATTACCAACCAACTTTATTTTGATACCTTATCATCATTCAAGTTGTTACTACGATGATGAACACCGATCGAGTCTTCTTCTCCGAGAAGCAACGGCGATTCGAATCCATTTTTATACCCAGCTGGGACCTATATCACTGATATACCGGAGACTCTAACTCTGATGCATACCAGATCACAGATATACCGGGATAACAACTGCAGCCATATATCATCACATGATACACTTGGGAACTCTGATCTAGTGTACCGATATACGTGGGAACTTAAACCCACAGTATATCACACTATGACATATGTGGGAACTCTGACCCACTATATAACACTCCATGACATACCTAGGCTCCAACCCTCAATATATCAGTTCATGCATGTGGATTTTCTAATTTGTCGATATCACCAATTCACAATCGAATGGGACCTAGGGCATCAACAGATGGAAACACTACAGAGGGACTCCATTCCCAATGCAAGTTACCCATTTGGACTTGATTTATTAACTATCCTCATGATTTCATAGATAAAGCCATACTCATCTTTTTCATTCTTTTACTTTTTGAAACCCTACTAATTAAGCAGGGCTAAGCATAACTACGCATTTTCCAAAAACAGGTAACAAGAAATATGAAAATAAGACAGGTAATGCAATTGGTGGGTTATCACTTAACGCCTATTACTTAATGCAATATTTCATAACTGAAGTGATAAAAACTTTATAAAAATAAGGATAGGGTTTAAATGTATTTGGGGCTTGCCTTTATTACAGCGGTGGTTAGTTCTCGTTGGGATCACAGATGTTAGCTTTGGCACCAACACCATGGATAAGGACTTCAACATCATTGATGGATGTCACCTTCTCGAACATTCTTGTTGGATGGCATCTTTCTGAACGTTGATCAACACGATCCAATTCACTCTCGAAACAACTACACGTAATGAAATGATGCATGCTTTAACATGATGAACTCATGACATGATGCACGACAATGCATTGGTGAAAGCATAACAAGATTAGTTAATTAGCTAATTATAAACTATTTTAAAAGCAATACACAAGATAAATATAAAACTCCACATATTCTAAAATTACATAGCCATATTAGGTGTTAACATGACATAGCAGCATCATACAAAGGTAAAGAAACCACATTTTCCATTTATACAATTTTATTATAATTATAAACTATTTAATTAGCAACAAACAAGATAAATCAAAAGATAAAGCATATGACATTCAATGACAACAATATTTTTACCATAACACAAACATGGCATCCGAAACATGTCATAAAAATTTTAAGTCAAAAGGAGTTACATAGCATGAGATATGAATTTCCTTCTTTTCTAGTATTAAATAAAAAGCATAAAACATAACTAATTATTTTACTACTAAACATGGAATGTTTCATATTTTTAATAAAAACTAGACATCATAAGGAACATAACAAAATTTGGTTTACCAAAAACGGAGTTACCAAACTCCAGATATGAATTTTTAAAATTTGATAAAAACTGTTACAAACAGGTCCTCGGGGCACTATTTACCTGAGTCTGTGTCTGTGTCTGTGCACTTAGGCCCCTGGCTTTCTTTGAATTGCTGTGCAAGGTCCTTGTCGCGAATAAACAACAGAGGAGTTGGCTGGGGCTCGCGGTTTTGGCCGCGGGGTGCTCGTAGGTGGCAGAGGAGCGAGATGGGAGCATCCTAGGGCTCGTGCGCACCCTCTAGTGCTCTCCGCTCGGCCGGAGGTAGCCCGTGGAGGAATGGCCATGTGAGCCCGTGGCTCGGAGGTAGAGCACCATGGAGGCGGTGGTTTTCTGGCGACGACTGAGCTAGGCGAGCGCACGCGCAAGCTACAGGGGCCAGAGACGGAGCTAAAGGCGGCACTATTTTGGAGCGAAGCGGCACGGAGCAGCGGGAGCGCCAGCGGCTTCGAGCTCGCGGCCATGGCGGACCGACGGGACGAAAACGGCTTGTTCGACCGACCTAGGCAACAAGGGATGGTGCGGGTGAGCTCAACGGATGTGCAACAGCGATACGAACTCATGGACGAAATGAAGCGAGTGGAGACACTGCGGTAGCGGCGAATTTTGCCGACGAGGGAGGAGGCGACGGTGGCGAGCTGGAAATGAAGAAAAGAAGAACGACGACGACTCCGGGCTGGCTATTTGAAGATGAGAGGGAGAAGATAGAGGTGGCCAGGACCTTCGCGAACGTGTCTGGGTGGTTGATAGCTCGCGCGGACGAGAAGGCGTGCAGCCCAGCCACGGTGGACGCCGGCGACAGTGAGGGAGGAAGGTGAAGATGACATCATCGATTACTGTAGCAATGATGTCACTTTGGAAAATTACAAATTACTCTAGATTTTACATAAGAACTTGAAAATATCCCAAAATATCATTTGCATAATTTCTCAAGAGCTACATTTTTCATCTAATAAACATTTTCAAATTCTACATAGTTTTTGAAATATGATTTCAAATTCAAAAGGGGAACAAAACCCTAGAAACAAATATTTAAAATTACTTTTGATTTTTCAATAAAGCTTGAAAATAATAAAATCTATAAAATGCTCAACTTTTCAAACCAAACGTTTTTCATATACAAAGTTTTCCCAAATTATGCATAATTTTTGAATTATGGTTTTAAAATCAAAAGGGGACAAATGTTAGAAAACTGTATTTTCAAATTCATTTGAAATTCTTTTTGGAAACTTGAAAAACTTTAAATGCCAAAATTGTAGCTCTTGTCAAGATATACAAACGATATTTTAAGAGTATCTCAAAATTATTTATAGATTTTGAAATACTGAAGAGGGGATAAAACAAGCTTTTGAAATAAGGGTTTTTGAGTTCGAAACACACTTCAAAACAAATAGCACAAGCAACCTAAGAAAATAAACTTATTTTAGTTGAGACATATCAGGGTTGACCTAATACACAAAATTAGTAAAGCACAAGAATACAAAACACATTTTAGTTTGTTTTAAACAATTTGCAGAATCACATAAAATGATAAAGGAACTTTGAATAAATAGAAAGCATCATCATTTCATGTATAAAACTAAGCATCACATAAAAGATATTATTAAAACATGAATGCATTTATGTCATGATACTCAATGATTATGCTTGATAATGCACTTGATTATAATTTTAATTGCTTACTAACATCTGGGATGTTACAGTGCTCAGTGATGATGATCTGTTGCTTCGATTAAATGATGTTCCTGGTGATGTCCCTTGTGTCCCTCCGTGTCTTGAGGAGTACTCTGCTGCCAATCCTCCTCCTGCGGTAAGTTCTTTTCTTGTGTGAATTTGGCTTGTGCGAGTTCTTTCCTCTTTGTTCAGCTGTTGTATTTCTTTTCAGGGTTTTGGTCATGATTTCATTGTCCAGTTCCCTGCTGCTGAGGAGGCCAATCCTACTGATACTGCTACTGAAACTACTGCTGCTTTTGCTTCTCGCAAATGGTATGTTCTTCCTTGTCTTTCTTATGGCATTTATGATGGTGGTTTTGATGGTGGTCATGATTTATGATGGTGGCATTTATGATGGATGGTATAAACCACATCCCAAGATTGTTGAGATGATTCTTGATGTAGGAGAAAGTCATTGTCTCGTCCTCTTGTTACTCCTACCGAGAGGCCGAGTCCTACTGCGTCGAGTTCTCTTCAAGTTACAGGTAATATCATCATAGGTGAGGCTGATGCCAAGTTCTTTTTTCTACCATCCTCTGCTTCTATTTCTTATGCATTGTTTGCTTCTTGTTTGTAGATAGAGCCACTGTGCTTCTATCTGAGACAGAGGAAGATGAGGAGGTGTAGACCCCTCTTATCCGTAAACCTTAAGTCCTCTTTTAACCTCTGCCTCCTTCTTTGTTTAGTTGTTTTGTTTTGCTGATGTTTCTTTTGCTTTTGTAGTCGGATAGAAACTTCTGAGACTTCTTCTTCTCTTTCTCCTTCTCTCGCTGCCCATATGTCATATGTGGTGTAGTCCTTTGCAACTATTCCCCTTCCTATCATGCCTAGGAGGGGTGTGGGTTCTTTCAAGCTTCCATCGAGGTAGTTGACTTGGGCGCTTCTTTTGAATTTGACTTCTTCACTTGTCTTTGTTTCTAGCTCTTATGCCTTTTCTTATAGACCTGGGGCGGTGAGTTTGTCGGGTTCTTCTGGTGGTGCGGGCTCTGGTCGAGCCCCCGAGGACGAGCCTAAGGCACCGAGTTCTTCTGCTGGTGAGTTCTTGCAAATTCTTCTGGATTCTTCTTACTTCTTTCTTCTTTGATAGTTATTGATATGTTTGTATTGGCTTTTGTAGATGCTTCTTCGTAGGTTGGCCAAACGGCCAATGTTAATGCGGGGTCTAGCCCCACTTTGTAGGTGGTCTCCTTGGCGGCGTGTCGGTGTCCTGACCCTCGAGGGGTTAACACCAACGAGTAATATTTGTAATTGTGTGCTCCCTTAATCCTGTGGGTGATGCAAGAAGGACACGACGATTTATCCTGGTTCAGGCAAAGAAGGCCCTACGTCCAGCGGGGGGAGGATGATTCATGTTATCTTGCACTGAAGTGCTAGTACAGGGGAAAATACAAGCAGATGTGAGGAGCGTGAGGTGGGGCTTTGGCGTTCGGACGCCTAGCTCTCGACCTTACACAAGCTCATGGTGTTGTTCTATGATCTCAAGACTTAGCGTTTCTACGCTCTGGATCCTCTCGTTCGGTCCTCCTTTCTAACGCCCTGGTGCCTCCTTTTATAGGTGAAGGAGGGGCACAGGAGTACATATATTTAGCGTTTGCATGGCCGGTGACGCATGGCGTTGAGGCCGATCATGTCGGTGCTGCTGTAGTGATGTACGTCGATATGGAGGCCCTGCAGCTGTCGCGTCGGGAGTTGTTGAAGTGCAGCCCGGAGTTGTCCGTTTGATGACGTCGAGGGGCGGCGGTCGAGGGTCTTGGCTTGAGTCGAGAGGGTCGAGTTGAAGGGGTCGAGCCTCACCGGATAAGGTCGAATCCCGGGAAATGCGGGAAATGTACTGATGCATACGTCTCGAGGGGGTGCTGGACATGGCATAGTGCTCGGCATGGTGCAACAGTGAAGTACGATCCGCAGGATTCTGGAGCATGGGCGGTAAAAGCCAGATTTGACCGCCACACCTGCAACTGTTACTGTAATGGTGGCCATATAGTTAGGCGGGGGTAGGTAGATCTCATTGAAGGCGCCCGGATCCGTACGGGAGAGTCGGTAAGCCGAGGGGTGCACTGTCCTCGAGGACCGCCCATTCGCCCGAATGAAGTTCCGTCCTTGAGGGCAGGCTTGTTCGGCGGGCGAAGTTCCGTCCTCGAGGGGTCGCCTGAATTATACCCTCGAGTGTACAATCCCGGTCCGTTTGGTAGCCCCTCAAACAAGCTTTGGCTTTGGGCCGTCGTTGTCTGTTCGTGGGTCAGCCCGATATGTCTTAGCTTGCGGGCCTTCGTACGTTAGCACGGGAGGTCACTGGAGGGTTCGTGTTGCTGATTTTGCGGGGTTTAGTTCGGTAAACCAGGGGTTTGGGGTACCCATTTCCTAGGTAACAACAGTAGCCCCCGAGCCCTTGCTCGAGTGATGACACTCGGGCAGGGGGTCAGGAATTGGAAACGGGACGTGATTCGAATTTTTTTGTGGGGGGCGCGCGAGCGACCCCCGCGGGGGTAGCCCCCGAGGCCTCGTAGGAGTCGAAAGACTCCTATGAGGGCTTTATTTGTCTTTGGTTGAAGGGTGCTTGTCCAGTCGGGTACAGGCCTGAACTGGAGTCGTCGCGCTTTACCGAGGGGAGCCCCCGGGGGATTTTCGACCCTCTTTCGTCGAGGGGTGCAGGGCACAGTCGAGCTCCCGAGCCTCGTGCGGCTGGGGCGTTGCTGGCCTCGGCATTCATCTCACGAGTCCTTTCGATCGGACGTGAGGCGAGAAGCGTCGGACTACCCTCGATAGGGCGAGCCGCGAAGTTCTCAGTGAGCTGGTAACGGGAAAATCCAAGTGAGAGCCCGTCCCTCGTTCGATAGAGGTCGGCAGGAGGCCCGGAGGCGGTCTCATTAAAGCAAAACGCAATGGAAGTAGTGTTGGAGCTTGCGACATGTAAGGACGATGGCATAGAGCAGCTTTTGCACCTGTGGGTAGCAGATTTTCGTTTCCAAAAGCACTTCGCTGACGAAGTAAACCGGCCGCTGGACGGGCAAAGCACGCCCTTCCTCCTGCCTCTCCACCACTATGGCCGCGCTGACCACCTAAGTGGTTGCGGCGACATAGAGGAGGAGGGGCTTGGGTGGTTCGGTCGACGTCGTTGGTCGAGGAGGGACGAGAATCGGAGTGGATGTCAGCATGCCTTTGAGTTCATCAAGGGCCTCCTCGGCCTCCGCGGTCCATGTGAATCGCTCAGATTTTTTCAAGAGGTGGTATAGAGGCATGGCCTTCTCCCCTAAACGTGAGATGAAACGGCTGAGGGCCTTGAGATCCCCAATCGGCCCCATTCGCATGATGGCCGCCACCTTCTCGGGGTTGGCCTCGATTCTGCGCTGGGAGATGATGTATCCGAGGAGCATGCCCCGAGGCACTCTGAAGACACATTTCTCGGGGTTGAGTTTTATGTTTTTGGCTCGAAGGCACCCGAACACGATTTCAAGGTCATGGATGAGGTCGTCCACTTTTCTAGACTTGACCACGATGTCATCGACATAGGCCTCGACCATGTCGCCTATGTGTTCGCCGAAGACGTGGAGCATGCACCGCTGATACGTCGCCCCGGTGTTCCGAAGGCCGAAGGGCATGGTGACGTAGCAGTACATGCCAAAAGGTGTGATGAAGGAAGTCACGAGCTGGTCGGACTCTTTCATCTTGATTTGGTGGTAGCCGAAATAAGCGTCGAGGAACGAGAGGGTTTCACATCCCGTGGTAGAGTCAACAATTTGATCAATGCATGGTAAAAGAAACGAAACTTTGGGACATGCTTTGTTTAAACTAGTATAGTCAATACACATCCGCATTTTTCCATTCTTTTTCTTAACTAACACGGGATTAGCTAACCACTCGGGGTGATGGACCTCCTTGATGAATCCAGCCGCCAAAAGCTTGTGAACCTCCTCGCTGATGATCCTGCGCTTCTCCTCGTCGAAGCGACGCAGGCGTTGCTTCACCGGTCTGGACCCGGCTCGGATTTCCAAGGCGTGCTCGACGACTTCCCTCGGTATGCTCGGCATATCCGAAGGACTCCATGCAAACATATCGGTGTTCGTGCGGAGAAAGTCGATGAGCACAGCTTCCTATTTGCCCTCGAGGTTGGCGCTGATCGTTAGCACCTTCTCGCTGGGGCAGCTCGGGTCGAGGGGGACTTTCTTGGTGTCTTGTGCTGGCTCAAAGTTGCCGGCGTGTCGCTTAGGATCTGGCACCTCGTTGGCGAGGTGCTCGAGGGTCTCGTCTATCATGGCATTTTGCTCGATGGCCTCTCCATACTCGATGCATTCGACGTCAATCGTAAGCGTGCTCGTAGGAGGAGGCGACGGTGATGACGCCCTTGGGTCCTGGCATCTTGAGCTTGAGGTAGGTGTAGTTCGGGATCGCCATGAACTGCGCATAGCCCAGTCGGCTGATGATAGCGTGATACGTTCCATGAAACCCAACCACCTCAAAGTTGAGGGTCTCTTTCCTGAAGTTGGCAGGGGTGCCAAAGCAGACAGGAAGGTTGATTCAGCTGATGGGAAGGGCCTTCTTCCCTGGCACGACGCTATGGAATCCACCGGCACTGGGTCAGAGTTGGCACCTCTTGACTCCCAGGAGGTCGAGGGTCTCAAGGTAGATGACGTTTAGGCTGCTGCCGTCGTCCATGAGGACCTTCGAGAGGCGGGTGTTTATGATGATTGGGTCGATGACGAGCGGATAGGCCCCGGGGTTGGGGACTCGATCTGGATGATCATCGCGGTCGAACGTGATGGGCGCGTCAGACCAGTCGAGGTAGTGAGGTGTCACGACTCGGATGGAGAAGACTTCTCGACACTCCCGCTTACGCTGTCAAGGCGTGAGCTGGGTCGAGGGGCCCCCGTAGATCATGTAGCAGTAATAGACTTCGGGGAATTTTCTGTCTTCCCCGTTGTCTCCCTCACCGCCGCCTTGGTCTTTCTTGTCGTCACCTTTCTTCACACCCACTTGCTCGAAGTGCTTTCGAAGCATGCGGCAGTCCTTAAGCTTGTGCTTCGCCCCGTCCTTGTGATAAGGGCAGGGCTCCTCAAGCATTTTGTCGAAGATGGCGCCCTTGGGGGGGCCTTGAGGTCTTTTGCGTTCGGTTGCTGTGATGAGATCGTCTTCTACAGCCTCACGCTTGCCTTGCTGATGTTTCTTCTTCTTGTTATTTCTCTTCAGCCCTTTGCTCAAGCCTCTGGCATCGTCGGCTACCGGCGCCTTTCCCTTGTCCTTCCCGTCGCTGAAGAAGGCGCCGACCGCCTCTTCGCCAGCCGCGTAGTTGCAAACCACATCCATCAGCTTGTCGACGGTGTCGGGGCGGTTGCGCCCCAACTCGCGAACTAGGTCCTTGCAGGTTGTACTCGCAACGAACGCTAGAATGACGTCGAGATCAGAGATGTGGGGTAGTTCGGTGCGGAGCTTGGAGAATCGTCGAGCAAAGTCGCGGAGAGACTCCCCTGGTTTCTGCTTGCAATTGCGCAGTTCCCAGGAGTTCCCAGGATGCACGTAGGTACCTTTGAAGTTCCCCTCGAAGATCCAGACAAGGTCGATCCAGCCATGAATCTGGTCAGGGGGAAGCTCCTCGAGCCACCTACGCGCGGTGTCAGACAGGAACAGGGGAAGGTGACGTATGATGGCGTGATCGTCACGTGCCCTGCCCGCCTGACAAGCCAGCCGAAAGTCGGCTAGCCAGAGCTCGGGATTGGTTTCACCGTTGTATTTGACGATGGTTGTGGGGGGTCGAAACTTGTCAGGCAGCTAGGCGCAGTGGATCATCCTACTGAAGACTCGAGGACTCGGTGGCTCCGGGGCCCGTCGGTCTTCGTCGCTATCGTAACGCCCTCCACGATGGGCGCTGTACCCTCGATCCTCGGTATCCCCGTGCTTGCGCCTGCGGTTCTCGACAATGTCAAGGCGCGCATCATGGGGAGCGCGGTCGTCGTTGACACGTTCTCAGGCCGGCTTTCTCTTCGGTCTGGGGGCCGCCCCCTGATCGACCGAGCTCTCCTTTTCAGGCCGGGAGGGCTCGACCTGAGGTTTGGAGGCTGCCCCTCGATGCCTCGAGGCTGAGCTCTCGGCTTGCTGAACAGCAGCTACTTGGAGGAGGTCCTCGACCTCGCGTTGTATCCGCCGAGCTTGCGAGTTGGATGGCGTGGGCATATTGCGAAGGAGCATAGCCATCGCGACAATGTTTTGGCTCACTCGGGGGTAACGGTTGGCGGGTTGCTCGGGTGCCCCTGCCTCGTTGATCTGCCGATTGACCTCTCGGGCCTTGGCTCGGGCTCTACCACCGGGCGGTCGCCGCTCTTGCTCGAGGGTTAGCTCGAGCAGGCACAATCGTTCCTGCTCGTCGGCGAGCTTCGCCTGCAACTCCCGAATTTGTGCCAACTGTGCGTCCTGCTCGCCAGGACGGGGGCACGCCTCTCAGGGTGCGTCTGGTTGTTGGTCCTCTGCTCTGGGGAGAGCACCTCCCGCCGCAGCGGTAGTTGCCGCGGCCACTAGATCGATGGTGTCCTGATCGGAGTCGACATCACCATCGATGTGGAGGCACTCGCGGGTAGGATCCCAATGATCAAAGTCAGAGTCGGGGTCACCGCAGTAGAAAACAGGGAACTGTCCCCGCGCCTCCTCCTGCAGCTGCCGTCGGAGTGTGCCGACGGTGTACCTCCGGGGGCCGGGCGCTCTCGTGAAGGCCAAACCCTCGGAGGCTGGTGTGACAGTCCCCATGTCCGTCATTGCACGAAGAAGGGCATCTGGGTGGTCCTCTAACGTGCTCATGTTGGAGCGGGTCGCTGTCGAGATTATCGTCGTGGCATCGTTGGAGTCGAATGAAGGCCGCTGATGACGCTCGAACAGCTCGTGCGGGAGCGGGCTCGATCGAGCGGGGACTTCGTCGTGCTTCCTCGATGAGCGTACTGCCATGGTGTAGTCAGGGTTGTGGTAGGGTCCTGCCGGTTTTCCCTCTACCTCTAAACTCGGATCAGACAATCCCTCAACCGGGGGTTCCTTATCTCCGGTCAGGGGCAAGGAGAAAGCGGCGGGAACCATCCTCGACTCAAGTTGATGGCGATGATGGTGTTGATCGTGCCTCCTTCTGGACATGGAAGCATGGTGGTGAAACCGGCGAGCGGCCCCCCATGAGCGTGGGGGCATACCGCGACCTCCGTTCGGGTCACTGATCGAGAGCAGGGTCATGTCATAGCCCTGGCCGAGGGTCATGAACTCCAGGCTCCCAAACCAGATCACCATAGTGCACGAAAGTGGTGAAACAATGTCGCCCATCCGGAAAAATGGCGGGAAATCGTTAGTGACACACGGCTCCCCTACCTGGCGCGCCAACTGTCGGTGTCCTGACCCTCGAGGAGTTAACACCAACGAGTAATATTTGTAATTGCGTGTTCCCTTAATCCGGTGGGTGATGCAAGAAGGACACGACGATTTATCCTGCTTCAGGCAAAGAAGGCCCTACGTCTAGCGGGGGGAGGATGATTCGTGTTATCTTGCACCGATGTGCTAGTACAGGGGAAGATACAAGTAGATGTAAGGAGCGTGAGGTGGGGCTTTGGCGTTCGGACGCCTAGCTCTCGACCTTACACAAGCTCATGGTGTTGTTCTATGATCTAAAGACTTAGCGTTTCTACGCTCTGGATCCTCTTGTTCGGGTCCTCCTTTCTAACGCCCTGGCGCCTCCTTTTATAGGTGAAGGAGGGGCACAGGAGTACATATATTTAGCGTTCGCATGGCCGGTGACGCATGGCGTTGAGGCCGATCACGTCGGTGCTGCTGTAGTGATGTACGTCGGTATGGAGGCCCTGCAGCCATCGCGTCGGGAGTTGTTGAAGTGCAGCCCGGAGTTGTCCGTTTGATGACGTCAAGGGGCGGCGGTCGAGGGTCTTGGCTTGAGTTGAGGGGGTCGAGTTGAAGGGGTCGAGCCTCACCGGATAAGGTCGAATCCCGGGAAATGCGGGAAACGTACTGATTCATACGTCTTGAGGGGGTGCTGGACATGGCACAGTGCTCGGCATGGTGCAACAGCGAAGTACGATCCGTAGGATTCTGGGGCATGGGCGGTAAAAGCCAGATTTGACCGCCACACCTGCAACTGTTACCGTAACGGTGGCCATATGGTTAGGCGGGGGTAGGTAGATCGCATTGAATGCGCCCGGATCCGTACGAGAGAGTCGGTAAGCTAAGGGGTGCACTGTCCTCGAGGACCGCCCATTCACCCAAACAAACTTCCGTCCTCGAGGGCAGGCTCGTTCGGCGAGCGAAGTTCCATCCTCGAGGGGTCGCCCAAATTATACCCTCGAGTGTACAGTCCCGGTCCGTCCGGTAGCCCCTCGAGCAGGCTTTGGCTTTGGGCCGTCGTTGTCCGTTCGTGGGTCAGCCCGATATGTCTTAGCCTGCGGGCCTTCGTACGTTAGCGCGGGAGGTCACTGGAGGGTTTGTGTTGCTGATTTTGCAGGGTTTAGTTCAGTAAACCAGGGGTTTGGGGTACCCATTTCTTGGGTAATGACACGACGTCTACTGGGTCAGGTTGTGAGCTTCCTCATGCTGAGTCGGTGACTCCTGGAGTTACTGTTGCTGGAGGGGTGATAGACTTATTACTGATCCGCCACTGCTCGCTTTGCCACCATCAAGTTCTTCTGGTTCGGTGGATCCTGAGATGAGCCGTCCTCATCGTCTGGTGGATCTGAAGGCTTGCTTTGAGGAGTTCTCTGCCAAGTTTGGCGGCATGGTGCATGTAAGAGTTCTTTTCTTGGTCTTGAAACTTGCTGAATTTGATTTGCCATCTTTTCTGACTCTCTTCCTTTTCTCCTTCAGTCTCTTTGGCAGGATCAGGACCTTCTCTTTGGCCCTGCTGAGGCTGTGACAACTACGTCTAGTCTCGCTGATCTTGAGTGAGTTTGTAAAGAGCTTGCTCAGGTTCAGGCAGAATTGGATCATGAGCGTGGGCAGTGTCAGGCTGCTGACGCGACTCATCAGGCTTAATTGGCTAATGAACTGCATGGTCAGGAGGAGGCTACAAAAGCCACTGCTAATGAAGTGCAGACCTTGAAGGCTCAGATTGCAGGTACTTTTTCTTTCATCAGGTTGTTGTTTTTGCTTTGTGAGTTCTTTCTTTGACTTGTTAACTTGATTGCTTCTTTGTAGAGTTCAAACATAAACAGCTCCAGTGGCATCAGGACCTCCGAGAACAAAGTTGAGTTGGTAAGAGAGATGCATTCTCGCTATGAGGCCGCTGAGCGAAAGCTTTCCTTGGCTTGCTAGTTCTGACGTGAAGCCGATCGAGATGTTTTTCAGGCCTTGAAGACTGTTCGGGAGTTGAAGGGCCGGTTGGATGTGGCCAATGCCAGGTTCCAGTTGTTGTGGGGGTAATGTCCTATCTCCTGTCTTTTATTAGACTAGAGGAGGATCAGCCCTTGTATCCTGATGTGGTGAGCTATGGGCCTCTTATTCCATTGTAGTTTTTCAACTTCATGAAGGATAGCTTCTGGAGGTGTGTGAGCAATATCCTGTGCCATGTCCGGGTTCTTGCTCCTGAGGCTAAGCTGGAGAAGTTGGTCGACCCCAACCCGTCAGTGGATTTTATGCTTCAGGTTGGAGAGTAGGAGGCTGGCCTTGCTTCTCTTGTAGAGCAAGTCATAGATAGGATAGACTTAGGTGTTGACCCTGCTGCTCCTGCGCCTTGAGTGCCTTTCTTGTAAAAATCTTCTTGGTCGTTGGTGGGTTGAACTTCTGGGGCTGTTGCTGCCCTTTTGTGAACAGAATTTTGTTGCCCGGGCTTCGTCCTAACACTATTTTGATAATTTCTTGCTGTGCGGATTTTGACCCGACTTTAAAATGCTTTGGTGACTTCTTGATGTGCGGGCTTTGTCCCGTCTTTGAAATGATGTTACTTTCATACTACCTACTGGTATTGGCTGATTTTGAGCCAGAGTTGTTCTTGTTGCTTCAAACTACCCGCTGGTAGTGTAGTGGCTGCTCCTTAGCCATAGTTATTTTTTATTGCTTCAAACTACCCGCTGGTAGTGTAGTGGCTGCTCCTGAGCCCTAGTTTTTTGTTGCTTCAAACTACCCACTAGTAGTGTAGTGGCTGCTCCTGATCCATAGTTATTCTTGTTGCTACAAACTACCCGCTGGTAGTGCAATGGCTACTCCAGAGTCGTAGTTGTTTTGTTGATTGAAATTACCCGCTGGTAGTGTAGTGGCTGCTCTTGAGCCATAGTTGTTTTGAGGTTTTGTTGCATCATGCCATAGTGTAGTTGATGTCTAAGCTTGAACCTGCAAGGTGTGCCTGAGTTCAGTCCAGTAAGTTGTGCTCTGCATCACATCATAGGCAAGGGTGGGGAGTCAAAGATCCAGGACCGACATGATGTGCCCTGATCCTGCGGTTGTAGCAGAAGGTTTTGACTCCCGAACCAGCACTATGTGCTCGAGTTCAACTGCATTCTCATTTCACAGTAAGGAAGAACTTTTTGATTGTGAATCCAGCATGAGAGTTTGTATTCACCCTAGAAAGGCCCGAGTGGACCGACACGCGGTGCCCTGATCCAACTCGGTGCTCTACGCACAGGGCAGGCAAGGTGGGGAGCCAAGATCCAAGACCAACATGAGGTGCCTTGATCCCACTATTGTGAATAGGTTTGGTCTCCCAAACCAGCACTAGGTGCCATGGTTCAATTGCATTCTCAATTCGTAGTACTCTCTGATTGTGAAACGACACAAGTGCCCTGAATCACCCCAGAGAGGCCCGATCCTAGACCGACACGGAGTGCCCTGATCCAGCCCGGAGCCACGCACCGGGTGGCTAGCCTGTCCATGGAGAGGTACTAAGACTCTAGTCCATGCAGGCATGCTATGATATCACCCCATAGCGCAATATCTTGAAGAGGCGTTGAGTGCCTATTGTTCTTGTGTTGCAAACAGGAAGAGCGAGTTGTTCTGTTGATCGGTAGATTTCTATTTCATCATCATGGGTTCTTTTATCATACTTCTTCACTTAGCTGTAAAATCTTTGAAGTTGGCTGATGTGCCATGTGTTCTTCAATGGGATTTCTTCGTCCGTCATAACCTCATATGTGCCTGGTCCAGTTGCTCTTCTTACTTTGAAAGGTCCCTCCCAAGGGCTTAGTAGTTTGTGCCTTCCGTCTTTCTTTTGGATGAGTCAAAGAACTGAGTCCCCCAGTTTAAGGGTCTGGGGTTGTGTGCTCTTGTCGTAGTGTCTTCTTAGTCCTTGTTGATATCTGGCGTTCTGTAAAATTGCACACTCTCAGACTTCTTCTAGTGAATCAAGTTCCAGGCGTCTTGTTCCTTCAACTTCTCCTTCTTCATATTGCTCTATCTTTGGTGATGTCCAGATTAAGTCAGCTGATTTGGGTTCTAAGGCCCCAAACCACTTTTGGTATTTCATCTATCCACTTAACTCCATAGTCCACTAGTTCTTCATACAGTCTTCGCTTTAGTCCTTGTAAAATTAACCCATTTGCTCTTTCAACTTGTTTGTTTTCTTGAGGGTGGGCAACTGATGCAAAATCAATGTTGATTCCATAATCTGTCACCCAAGATGTAAACTCCTTCACAGTGAACGGTGATCCTAAGTCTGTGATGATCCTGTTAGGTACTCCAAATCAGAACATGATGCTTTGTATGAACTTGACAGCTTTTGAGCGCTGTATTTGACCAAGGGTTTTATTCTATCCACTTGGTAAACTTGTCGATTACGATGAAGATGTACTGGAATCCTCTGGATGATCTTTTTAGTGGACTGACTTGATCCAATCTCCAATAGGAGAAGGGCCAAGAGGGCGGTATGCATATCAGGTTGTGTGTTGGGACGTGTTGTTGTCTTGCAAACATTTGGCACTTCTTGCATTTCTTGATGAAGTCTTCTGCATCTTTTATTGCCGTAGGCCAATAATACCCCATCCTGAAAGCTTTTCCTACCAAGGTTCTTGATGCCGCATGATTGCCGCAGCAACCTGTGTGTATTTCTTCAATGATGTTTATTCCTCTTTCTCTTGGTACACATTTGAGTAGAACTCCTGATGAAACGACTCTTTTGTATAGCTTGTCTCCTACTAGTATGTAGTTCTTGCTTCTACATATTAGTCGGGTTCTTTGTGTCTTGTCTTCTGGTAGTGTTTTGTCTTTGATGTAATCTATGAACTGTTTCCTCTGTCTTCATAGATTACCATAACTTGTCTTGACAGAGGGTCTTGGTCAATCTCCATTGGGTCATCTTTGATAGATCCAGGTTGTTGTTCTTCATCTGGTTGTTTGATAGATGGTCCTTTAATTCTTCTATGAAGATTTCTGGTGGTACCTTTGCTCTGTCTGAGCCTAGCTTGACCAAAGTATCAGCTGCCACATTTGAATCTCTCAGAACGTGTGGATCTCTAGTCCTTGGAAATTTTTCTCTAACTTTCTGACTTCTGCACAGTAAGTGCCCATGTTGTCTTTTGTGAAATCCCATTCTTTGTTGACTTGGTTGATGACAAATGCTAAATCACCATAGACTAGCAACCTTTTTATTGCTAAAGAGTTTGCTACTCTTAACCCATGTATGAGTGCTTCATATTCCGCTTCATTGTTTGTGGCCTGCCATAGAATCTGTAGGACGTACTTGAGTTGTTTTCCTTCTAGTGATATGAATAGGATCCCTGCTCCTGCGCCTCCTAATTTGAGTGAGCCGTCGAAATACATCCTCCAATGATCTGTTATGGGTTCAGGTTCTTTCAGGGTTGTTTTCGTCCATTCAGCTAGGAAGTTGCTGAGTGCTTGGGATTTGATAGCCTTTTTAGATTAAAATTCCAGATTCAATGCTCTAAGTTCTACTGCCCATTTAGATATTCTTCCTGTGGAGTCCCTGTTTCTTAAGATGTCTTCCAAAAGAAATTCTGTGATGACCATGATCTTATGTTCATGGAAGTAGTGTCTTAGCTTCCTTGATGAAATCAAGATTGCATAGAGTAGTTTCTATATTTGAGGGTATTTGACTTTTGACTCTGTTAGTACTTCGCTAACGTAATAAACTGGCCTTTGCACTTTGTAAACATGGTTGGGTTCTTCTCTTTCAACAACAATTGTTGTGCTTACGACGTTCTTTGTAGCCGAGATGTATAATAGCATGTCTTCCTTATTGGTAGGTGGCACCAAAATAGGTGATGAGGCTAGGTACTGCTTAAGTTTCTAAAAAGCTTCATCTGCTTCTTTTGTCCACTCAAACTTGTCTGTCTTTTCCAACAGTTTGAAGAACGGGATGCCTTTCTCTCCTAGGCATGATATGAACCTGTTAAGAGCTGCCATACAAGCTGTCAGCCTCTGGACGCCTTTTATCTTCTTTGGTGGTTCCATGTCTAGAATTGCCTTGATCTATTTTGTGCTTGCTTCAATTCCTCTATTGCTGACTAGGAAACCGAGTAGTTGACCAGCTAGTATTCCGAAAACGCACTTGTTCGGGTTGAGCTTCCATCTCCATTTCTTAAGATTTGTAAAGGTTTCTTGTAGGTCTTCTATCAATGTGTCTGGTTCATTTGTTTTGATCATGACATCGTCCATGTAGGCTTCCATGTTTCTTCCTATCTGATCCCCCAGGGTTGTTTGGATTGCTTGTTGGTAAGTTGCTCCTGCGTTCTTTAAGCCGAAAGGCATTGATATATAGTAGTATGCTCCAAATGGTGTCACGAAGGATGTCTTGCTCTGATCTTCTTCTCTAAGAGATATTTGATGATATCATGAGTAGCAATCTAGAAACAAGAGTAGAGATGCTCCTACTGTTGAATCTATCACTTGGTTGATTTTTGGGGGACTGTAAGGGTCTTTGGTGCAGTGTCTATTTAGGTCGGTGTAGTTGATGCACATGCGCCAGTCTGGCGAGTTCTTTTTCTCAACTAGTCCTGGGTTTGCCAACTAGTCTAGGTTGATGATTTCTCTGATGAAACACGCTGCCTTTCTTGATAGCTGCTTTTCTGTCAGGTGTGAATCTTCATAGCTTCTGCTCGATGGGTTTTGAGCCTTTGTTCACATCAATGATATGCTCAACCAAGTCTCTCGAGGCTCCTGGCATGTTGGCTGGCTTCTAGGCAAAGATATATTTGTTGTCCCTAAGAAACTTGGTGAGTGCGAGCTCCTATTTAGGGTTGAGTTCTGCACTGATGGTCACCGTCTTCTCGGGATCACCAGTTTCCAGGTCGATCTTCTTTGTCTTCACTTCGGTTGGAGTAGTGAAACTTTTGCTAGCCATTTTTGTAGGGATTTCTGTCTCCTATGGGTTCATTGTTGCTGCTATCATGGCAATCTCCCTTCTTCCTTGTTCACTTTGCAATCTTTCTGCAATTTGGTTGGCCTGAACGTCGCAATCATATGCTTTCTGCAGGTCTCCTTGTAGTGATAATATCCCCTTGGTTGTTGGCATCTTGAGTAGTAGATATGGATAATGAGGTACAACCATGTATTTGGTTAGTGCTGGTCATCCCAAGATAGCATGATAGCATGATTCGAAATTGGCTACTTCAAATTTGATGAACTCCGTTTTGTATTTCTCCTTGGTACCAAATGTAACCGGCAATGTGATTTGTCCAAGAGGTACCGCTGCTGTTCTGGGTACTATGCCATAGAACGGTGTACTTGTTGGTGTAATCATCCCTTCGTAGTCGATGCTCATGTTTTTCAAGGTTGCAGTGAATATGATGTCTAAGCCAGCTCCACCATCGATTAGTACTTTGGGGACTATGATTCCTGCAATTGTTGGTGCTACCACTAGTGGATAACAACCTATGTTGGATGTGCTTGTCCATTGGTATTCCCTTGTGAAGTTGATCGAGTATTCCGACCAGTTTAGATATCTTAGCACAGCGGGTTCTGCTACCATGATTGCTCGTTGTGGTAGCTTCTGTTGCTGCTTGTTCCTTGCGCCTGGTACTCCAGAGAATATCACATATAATTGCTTTTGGGGTTCTTGAAAATCTCCTTCGGGCTTCTTTTCTTCCTTCTTTGGTTCTATCATCCTTCTATCTTGGTTGTTATTGTACCTCCCATCTTTTCGGTATTGGCTATCGAAGTCATGATAGTCTTTGAGCTTGTGCCCTAACCTTGGGTGCATGGGGCAGTTCATGTCTTCAAAGTTTGCAAATTGCCTTTGCTTTATTCTATCTTTTTCTTGAGGGATTAAGTTCTGGTAAGTGTAGGTCCTTTTGTTAGCTACTGCCACCATTGTTTCTTGCATTGGTCTCTTGTTATTGCTTCTATAGTCAGGCCTTCCTCTCTTGTCATTGTCGTCTCTGTTGTTGGGGAACTTTCTATTTGTCTTTTCTTCTGAGGATATGAGCATTTCAACAGCTCGCTTGAATTCTTCGTTGTTCTTTGAATCTTCACTGTTGAACTCTTTGAATTGCCACCTCATGATGATTCTGTTGCTGAATATATCAATGACTTCTCTATCGGTTATTTCATGTACTTGTTCTCTTGCTTCGCCAAATCTTCTGTAGTATTCTCTGAGTGATTCTCCTGGCTTCTGTGTGATTCCTTGTAATTCTGCTACTATCATTGGGTGTATGATAATTCCTGCGAAGTGGTTGCAAAATTGTCTTTGCAAGTCACTCCAATATCAGATGGATCCTGCGGGTAGTTTGTCAAACCATTGTACTGGCATTGCTTCTAGTGCCATTGGGAAAAATAGGGCTTTTAGATCTTCGTCTCCTCCAGCCAATTCAATGGATTGTGAGTAAACTCTAAGCTATTGCTTTGGTTCTTCTTTCTCGTTGTACTTGGAGTGATTTGATGGCTTGAACTTGTGCGGTAGCTTCATGTCTTGCAATCTTTTGGCAAAACATCAAAATCTATCATAGTTGTCTTTCTTGTTGTAATCTGGTGATAGTGATCTTCTATGTTCTCTATAGCATGACCGGCATTCTGACTCTCCACATCCTTCTTCTCTGCTTATCATCCTGCTTCGTTCCGGGCTTCTTTGTGTTGGGTATGGGTGGGTTTTTTCAGATCTTGGCGTGGAAGCAGTCTTGAATGCTGGTGATTCGTCCCGCCTCTTGCGTTGTTGCTCCCTTTTGGTTCTATTCTGGTGAAAACTGATCTTTGGGGCGGTCTGCCCTGCTGGTCTATAATAGCAGGTTGTTCGTTGTGTTGAGCTTTGTTTACCACCCTTTCAGGTTCTTGAGTCTTTTTTTGTGCGACTTCTTTCTCTTTTTGCACATTCTTCAAATATTTGAGTTGTCTAGCTACCTCATTGATCTTCTCTTGTTCTTCGAGCTCGGCTACTTGTTTTTCTGCCTTCATCTTGTTATACAACATGCGATCTTGTTTATACTTGGTCCACGCTTGCTTCTTTCGCTTTGCTTTAGTTCTTCTGCTGGTTCAGCGACGGTTCCGGCCCATCCTTGACTACTTGCAATCTTCGCTTTCTTCTTCTTCGGTTCTTTCATCTTCAGATATGTTGTTCTCTGATTCATCGGATGAATGCACTTCAGGCGGCCTCAGAGATGCGGGTAGTTCAACCATGTCAGCCATGTAGAAGGTTCTTCTTCTCATCCTTCTTAGAATTTTTGCAGGTTCTTCTTCTTCTGAATCTACGTTGTTGAAAGACAAATTGGCGAGCTCTTTTCCTTCTTGAAAGGGCAGTTCTTGATAGTAGTAGTTAGGTTGTATTCCGTTGGCAACAAAAGTACTTGGCCAATGAGTTGTATAATCTTCTTCAGTCATGGTCGTAAATATCTTTCCTTGTCTTCCGGTTGGCTCGAAATTCTTCATGATCTGCTTTGCCTTTCATCTTGGGTCTCGAGGGTTACGGACTAAAGTCATTGGCTCTGCAGACGGGTTTTCCCTACTCCCCCGTGGACCGGGTACCCGTGGCGCTCGTGCGACTTCTTCAAGTATTCTTGCACAATGGATGCTGAGTTGCGCAACCTGTACAGGAACAAGTTGGGAATCTTGATGAATGTCTTTGAGTTGTGGATGGTATTCAAGTTCTGCTTAGAGTCGGTTTCATATTCCTCTTGTTCTTGACCTTGAGTCAGATTCTTGATGAAGCTGGAGTTGAAAACGGTCTTTGAATTCTTCTCCGAGTTGGCTTCATGGTCTTCTTCTTCCCAATTCAGTTCTGAAGCTGAGAGCTTTGCGAGCTTCTCGGCGAGTCGAGATTCTTCCATGGCGCTGATCTTGATGTCATCGAGCTCTGAATGCTTGGCCAGATGGCTCTGGAGCTTGCCTTCCCCATTGTCCTCGCAGATCCATGAACCAAAAATGAATATCGTTCCCATTGAAAAGCTCATCTTGAAGGTGAGGTCCGCCAAACTCTTGGTGTACAATCCACCAAAAGCCCCTACCTGGCGCGCCAGCTGTCAATGTTTTATCATTGATAGCCCACCACCAGGGTACCCTGCAGGGTGTTTTTTAGAGGACCTTGGCAGACTGCAGAACTCGACGGTTGCGACAACAAGCTTGATGAGATAGACGATTTTATATTGGTTCGGGCCCTTGACTTGCGTCGAGTAAAGACCTTTACATCTAGTCGGCGTGAGCCGGTTGCGTTGTATTGATGAGTATGAGGGATTGTGTGTTGCTGTGTCGTTCGCTCTATTTTTACAAGGGGTACCCGCAGCGGCCTTATATGGGGCGAGGCTAGCTGCGGGCTCTATGATTCCTAGTCGGATTTTAGGAATGAGTCCTAAACTAAGAGTTTTATGCTCTTTCCTATTACAACCTGTCTAGTATATAGTAGTTCTCACATCATGACACTCCGTGTTGTACTCGAATCGGGTGGCGGTTTCTTTGATCCTCCCTCCGTATTCCGTCTTCTTGGGGAACCTCTGGTGTCCCCCATCGATAGGTTCCACAGCAGGCCATCACCATGGTGCCAGCGGCCCTCCAGCAGGGGGTGGGCGGCGCTAGCCAGCCTGTCCTCCCCGCTATTCATCAACCGCAGCTCGAGGGCAATACAGGACAAGGAGGAGCAGCTACAAGTGAATTGGCCACCGCTATGATGGTGGATGCAACAAATGGGAAGGCCACGGAGGCTCCACAAGCGGCTGTTCCGTCGGCTACGGCACCGAAAGGTATAAATTTAGATATCCCAGAGTCATCTGAGCAGGGGGCAAAAAAATCAAAGGGAAAACCTTATTGTTATCGTTGTTATACTAAGGGACATACATGAATGCTCTATGGTTCTTTGCTGTGAGTTGTGTTATGGAGATCATAATATTAAATCATGCCCGAACACTAAATAGAAAAATGCTAATGTTGTCCCTTGTGGTTATGCCGTGGAAGGACTTGGCTTTTATTTTGTCCCAATGATTCAAAACCCAAAGGTTAATGCTCAAGAAAAGATAGTTGTGGTTCGTGTTTTAGAAGGTTCTTTTACGGTCAATCAATTGGCAGTAGAACTGGAAAGGCTACGACCAGAGAATAATCATAATTGGGATATTCAGACAATGGGCACTGGGGATTTTTTTATTAATTTTCCTTCAGCTGACCTACTGGACACAGTGGTTAACTGGGGCCCCATGGATGCTAAGGTTGTTCAGGGCAAAATATGCTTTGAGAAGGGTACAGATAATGAGGTCTACAAAAGGGAGATTGACAAAGTGTGAGTTCAGTTTAGGGGACTTCCCAGGGAGTTCAAAGAGTTTCCAATTATTTTGGAAATTGGAACTATCCTGGGTGTTCCTAGAGTTATTGACACTGTATTCACCAAGGCCACGGGCAGAGCAATATTGAAGGTAGCAGTGTTACACCCCAAACTCATTCCAGATTTTGTGGATGTGGTCATTGGGGACTATATTTACGAGCTATAGTTTGGTGTGGAAGATGAAACCATCACTGGTGAGCCACAACTAGTTGACTTAGACTCTACCAGGGATGAGGATCCTAAAGCAGAAGACCCCAAGGGGGCGGCCCAAAAGATGATAACCCCAAAGGGGGAATTTCGGAGGAGAGAATGGAAGTGGATGGTAAAGAACCTGAGAATGGCAATGGTGATTTACCACCTATGAATGGTCAGCAGGATGCAGCTATTGGGGCAGCACAGCTGGAGGGAATAGGTGTATCTACCAAAAAGCCAATTATAAAACCAAAGGTTATTCTCTCCAAATCTGCTGAAGTTGTAGAGGGCATTGGGGCTTGGAAAGTGACATTACTGCCTGCACAGGACGACTATGGGAATCCGAATAAAAATAACAATAATGAGACAGCAATTCCAGTGTGCTCAAGCAAGAAGAATGCCTCCAAGGTAGACCTGGACTCTACAAAGAAGGCGGCTAAGCTCAAAGCAAAAAAGAATCTAGAATCCGCGCCTGATAAAGGTAAATTTCAGCAACCTATCTCTTTTATTTCTAGAGACGATTCTTCTTTAATTAATGCAACTAAATCTTTAGGGGTGGTTCTGGGTAACAATGACCATAATGCTTTTAATGCTTTAAAATCCTTAAAGGATCAGGAATTTTTAAGACTTGCTGAGAATGCTAAATTGAGGGATGAGAATTCTGTTTTAGTCGAAGATGCTTTAACTGTTTGCTCTAATGACGATAGTGTAGATCTTGAAGCTTAAAATTTTATTTGTTCGGATATTATAGAAGGGCTTGGTGATGGGGGTTGTGATCCTTTGATTTACAAACTCCTATATCACAAAACAAGAGAGGGCGCCCTAGGCACAAGACTAAAAAAATATAAGTCAAGATGAAAGGTATCTTCTGGAATTGTAATGGGTTTGCAGATATTAAAAAAATATAAATTTTTGTCAGATTTAACAAAGAAAAAGAATCTAGATTTCATTGCCCTATTAGAAACTGGTAGAGCTAGTTTCTCACAAAATACACTTAACAACATATGTGCTCATAGAGATTTTATTTGGCACTGTATGGCTCCACGGGGTAGATCCGGTGGCATGATTCTAGGTGTCCATTTGTTCTCTTTTGATATTGGAGAGATCAAGGAGGGGGACTTTTCTATTCATTTTAAATTAAGACATAAAGAAGATGATTTCAAGTTTAATCTCATCTCAATCTATGGCCCAGCTCGGTCAGAACTCAAGTCAAATTTCTTGTCAGAATTGGTTTGAGTATGTTCAAAAGATACTTTACCTATGATTATAGGTGATGATTTTAACATTATTCATAGACCGGATGAGAAAAATAATGATAATTATAGTGACAGATGGCCTTTCTTATTCAACACAGTAATTGATGCATTAAACCTTAGAGAAATTGATCTGTCAGGAAGGAAGTTTACATGGGCTAACAATCTGCCTAATCAGACTTTTGAAAAATTGGACAGAGTTCTAGTATGTACAGACTTCGAGTCAAAATATGCATTGACGACTGTTCATACTCTTAATAGAGAAATCTTTGATCATACACCACTACTTGTCTCTACAAACAACCCATCGTCAACTTACCAGCCACAATTTAAATTTGAACTAGGCTGGTTGTTAAGAGATGGATTTTGTGAGATGGTTTCACAGGTCTGGCAGAATACTATAGTTTCAGGCTCGCCTATGGATAGATGGAAAATGAAAATTAGAAGACTTCGCCAGCATCTCAGAGGATGGGCGAAGCATGTAAGTGGCGTGTACAAAAAAATAAAAACAATACTTTTAAACAAGCTAGATGAACTAGACAAAAAGGCAGAACATACTATTTTAAGTGATGCGGAGCGAGATCTAAAACACGTTTTAAATGAAAGGCTGGCAGAATTACTAAGAGAAGAGGAACTAAAATGGTACCAAAGAGCTAAAGCGAGACACTTTTTAGAAGGTGATGCAAACACAAAATATTACCACTTATTAGCCAATGGTAGATACAGAAAGACTCGTATTTTTCAGTTGGAGGATGGTGATAGTATTTTAACTAGTGATGTTCAACTTAAAGAGCATATTACTAGTTATTACAAAAACTTGTTTGGTCCATCCGAAGCTTCTCTAATTTCATTACATGAATCTTGGATGGATGACATTCCTCAAGTGTCTGACCTGGAGAATGAGTCTTTGACAGAGCCTTTCACTCAAGAGGAAGTGCGGGCAGTTATCTCCCAAATGGAACACAATAAGGCGCCTGGCCCAGATGGCTTTCTACCAGAATTTTATCAAGTATTCTAGGGTTTAATCAAAGATGATTTGATGGCACTATTCTTGGATTTTCATTAGGGTACACTACCTCTTAATCGTCTTAATTTTGAAAACATAATTTTGTTGCCCAAAAAGAATGATGCAAGAGTTATTCAACAATACAGGCCCATCTGTTTACTGAATGTCTCTTACAAAATCTTCACAAAAGTGGCAACAAATAGATTAACTACTACTGCCTAAAAACTTATAAGACCAACTCAGACAGCCTTCTTACCAGGAAGGAACATTATGAAGGGCATAGTTATTTTGCACGAAACTCTACATGAACTTCACACAAAAAAACAAGATGGTGTGATTTTAAAAATAGATTTTGAAAAAGCTTATGATAAAGTGAACTAGAACTTTTTACAACAAACTTTAAGAATGAAGAGATTTTTATAAAAGTGGTGTGAATGGATACAACATTTCACACAAGGAGGAAATGTCAATATTAAAGTTAATGACCAACTAGGGACTTATTTCCAAACGAAAAAGGGGCTGAGGCAAGGTGACCCCATGTCACCCATACTATTCAATATAGTGGTTGATATGTTGGTCATACTAATTGCCAGAGCAAAGGAAGAAGGACAGATAGAAGGAGTTATTCCCCATCTTATTTAGGATGGTCTGTCCATCCTTCAGTATGCGGATGACATACTGATCTTTATGAGCCATGATGTGGAGAAGGCTGTCAATATGAAACTTTGCTCAACACTTTTGAGCAACAATCTGGCTTAAAGATTAATTTCCACAAAAGTGAAATCTTTTGTTTTGGAAAAGCAAAAGATCATGAGGAGTTTTATTCATAACTATTCGGATGTGTTATTGATAAATTTCCCTTTTGCTACTTGGGGTTGCCGATGCACTTTAGAAAACTTTTTAACAAGGATTGGAAGAACATCGAAGAAAGAATTGAGAAAAGACTTAGTGGATGGAAAGATAAAATGTTAACAATTGGGAGTCGATTGGTCCTTATAAATTCGGTACTGTCCAGTTTACCGATGTTTATGATGTCCTTTTTTGAACTACCAAAAGGAGTTCTAGAAAAATAGATTGTTTCAGATCTCGATTTTATTGGCAAAATGACCAACATAAAAGAAAATATAGACTAGTTAAATGAAAAGTCATGTGTCAGCCTAAAGACCAGGGAGGTCTGGGGATCTAGAACTTAGAGGTTCAAAATAAATGTTTGCTTAGTAAGTGGTTGTTTAAGTTGTTGAATGAGGATGGGTTATGGTAAGAGTTACTAAAAAACAAGTATATTAAAAATAAAACTCTAGGAAGTTGTGAAAAGAAACCAATAGACTCACACTTCTGGAAAAGTCTTATGAATGTTAAAGATACATTCCTGAGTTTAGGAAGTTTTAATGTAAAGGACGGGTCACAGACTTGATTATGGGTGGATACTTCGCTGAGTAACAAACCTCTCAAGGATAAATTTCCTGCGTTGTTTGACATTGTAAGAAGAAAGCAAGACTCGGTTGCAATAGTGTTGAACACCCCGATACTAAATATTTCCTTCCGAAGAAATCTAGTGGGGACGAATTTAACTAACTGGAATCGAATTGTGGCATCTTTACAACAACTTCACTTATCGCAGGAAAGGGATGTGTTTATTTGGGGCTTAAAGGCATCTGGGGTTTTCACAGTTAAGTCTATGTATGCTGTATTAATTAACAATGGGATGAGAGTGTCGCAAGATATTTGACAAACAAAACTTTCAATAAAAATAAAGGTTTTCATGTGGTATTTAAAAAGAGAAGTGACTTTAACCAAGGATAACTTGGTAAGGAGGAATTGCCATGGAGACAAAACTTGTTGTGTCTGCCATTCCCTAGAAACAATTCAACATCTCTTTTTTGATCACTTGTACGCCAAATTTTTTTGGCGCTCTATACATATACGTTTTGGAATGTCACCTCCCCTAAATATACATGACTTATTTGTTCGTTGGTCTAAGCTGGGGAACAAAAAGTATAATACATTGTTATTAACTTCAGCTGCAGTACTTTTGTGGGCAATATGGCTAACAAGAAATGAGATAGTTTTTGACAAATGCAAACCCAAATCCTTTTTGCAGGTACTGTTCCAAGGCACACACTGGTTACGTCGATGGGCGAACTTGCAGTGGCATGATGATCGGAAGGATCAAATGATCTCTGCAGCACAACACCTAGAGACGTCGGCTTTAGAGTTCTTTGGGTTAAACGGTTGGCTGTCACGAAGACATATTAGTTTTGCTTAGCCAAGAACTTTTTACTTGTTTCTTAAGTCATGTGTGTGGTTGTAAGTTCTTCCAATCGAACGATTTGCTTATGTTTGGAGTCTGTAATAGTTGGCCTGATTCTACCTTTGGGTAGATTATTAAAAAAAATTTGTATTGAAAAAAAATAAATTTGTGATGTATCTTTTATAAGACGAATTCGCTCATTTAGCCATACGGCCTCATATATACTTTCCACCGTTTGAACTTCATCGGGCGGTTCAAAAGCCTACAGCTACGTTTCCAATTTTGAGAGCCTTCGTTCTGAGTGTGGCCATCGCCTCTTGTCATCCCTTAGCTTCCACCACACGACGGTCGGCCACCTTGGCCAGCGCCTCTCTCGATCTCCTCGGCGCTACCCGCTATGTGTTCGCTCAATTTGGAACCTAGTCCCCCCTGACCTCTTTGCCTGACGAGCATCCGCGCCTTGGTCTCTCTGACTCCGTCCACCGTTTGCCGTCACACTGCATGGGTCTACATGCACACGCCATCCCCACAACAGCTCTCTAGATGACATAACATACACACTGGCGGCGCGAGTCTGAGTGGACGTCACACCCCTTGTCGTCCGCAATCACCGTCGCGACATAAGGAGGGGCTTGTTTAGTTCACCAAATTTAGCCACTAAATTCACTATGCAGAATTCCTATTCCCCGTCACATCAAAATGTCGGCATATGCATGGAGTACTAAATGTAGATGAAATCAAAAACTAATTGCACAGTTTTGTTATATTTTACGAGACGAATATTTTGAACCTAATTAGTCAAAGTTTAGACAATTTTTACTAAATACAAATAAAATGCTACAGAAAAGCGCCAATTTAGCGATGTAAACAAGGCCGAGATCGAGATGAACATTGAGACAGGGGCGGCAGAGGAACATGTACTCGCTACCGAGTTCTATATCAAATTGTGAATAGTTCTCTGTTCGGCTTACAGCATAAGTATTAACTGAGTTCAGCTCATGGGCCACATGTCATAGAAACATAACACGTCATACAGCGCCTAACAATAGAGGAAACACATCCCCTGGAGTACGCCTTCTTCACTCGTCTCGAGCCGGCAGCAGAAAGAGGAAGAAGAGACTTTTCATCGTCCACGCCGTTGCGGCCGCAAGGATGCACCCCTGCCTGCTGCACTGGCACCTTTTGTCTAGATATGATCCGAGGAGAGGCGCAGGGCGGGCAAGGCAGCGGAGCGGTGCCGCGCGGCACTGACGGAAGCGACTATTGCAGTAGCCGCTCGAGAGGCACCCCCATGTTGTTCGATGAAATGGCCAGCCATGCGGAATACCATACTCTTCCTAGTTCCTGCCTCTCCGTCTTTTCCTGTAGGCACTACCTCGGGCAGTGGCACCAATCGAAAGTTCTTCACGCAAAGGGATTCCAACTATCAAATTTTGGTTCAACGACATGCCTCTATTGGCTGCGAAGCAGAACTCCGTCGTAACATCAGGCATTGGTGGGTGATGCAATAGTTGGAGAACCAAAAAAGGCCAACAATGTGCTCATCGATTCTTCCCTGATCTCGAATACAAGGTGAGGTAGCCCAAAACATGCCCTGCATCTATTTGTTGTTTTTTTTTTCTAAAATTAATTTTCAGTTTTCAACCCTGCTACAAACATACATGACATGTGCCCTACTACAAAGAGTTGATAATTTATTAAAAATTTTGCTCAGTTTCATTTAGTATTTAAAAGCAAGCAGGAGACTTAAGACAGTTTCCTGCGCAGATGTAAGCATCTGCCTTTGAAGTTTGGACAATATGCAATTGACATAATATAAATAAAAGTTATGTACTGACTTTCCTAAAGGTGAATCTATCAGCAAAGGCCTTTACCAGTTAATCTTGCTGCTCCACGGTCCTGCTGCTCACATCTAGCCTGGCAAGGTTTAAGTTCTCCTGTAATCCTATTGCCCTGTTCCTGATGTTCTTGGAACATAGTCTGAATCATGTCCTTTTTCTCTCCGCTAGTTCAATGGGATTGGGTTGGATTAGATTACTACGGCAAAATCAATACTGGGAGTTGCAGGCTTGCAGCACAAGTGAGATAAACTCTTTATGCACAAAATCTTGCCTGACTGCAGTATGCTAGTCCCCATCTGTGAATCCTCGACACTTTTTTCCTGAGTACAATCATTAGTGTGATCAGTTCCAAATGCAATGTGGATCCTTGCATTGAATTGGAGTAGAACAAATTATTCACTACATCTTCGTATGTTATCTTGAACAGCAGATCACTAGTTATATAGGATATGCTTTCGCTGTCCTATCTTGAAGCTGTTGATCATCCCTTATACTTTGTAATTATGTGCCTACAATATTCATAAAAAAATTCATAATAGTAATAACCAGTGCAGCTCTTTTTGTTTGAAACTATAGCCAGTGCCTACTTGCATGAGGATGAGTAAATTATGCAGGAATAGATGAAAGGGTTGAGCCCTTATAGTACTTTTTTAACACTAACTGTGTTATCTTGATTTCACGTCAAAACACAGTGTTATCTTGATCTAATGTCAGTTTTTTTTCTCTGCCTTCCTTTTTCAAACTATTGTCAACTTTAAAAATTTTCATGTGTGGAAACATTGTTTACATGCTGAAATCAAAACATGACTCACCCATCTATTTGTATGCATATTTACTGGATGACACAATATAACTGTAATTTAACTACCAATATATAAATATTATTTTTATATTATCAGCCATATCACAATTCTCATTCATATAAACTGAGCCATCGGACGAACTCGCGATAATATGAACACCGGCAACAATCAAAATGTTAGCGCGAGAAGGCCGCACTTCTGTTTCTAGTTTGACTCGTATAGAATTTGTAAAAGCTTATATCTGATGCTGTCTTGACATTTAGTTATTATATGTCAATTATTATCATCGTACATATAATACTGCAAAAAGTTTGAAACATAGAATGATCCTGATTGAATGAGTGAATTAAAAAAGTAACTAGGAAAAATTATTTCAAATATGAGCCCGCATAGCTCAAATCGTAGCTAATATCATTTCTAGTATATGTATACCAGTATAAGAAGAAAAGATCATCTGCATCAAGATAGATCATGTTCAGACGGGACGAAAGTAGACACAATTGCATCAAGGTGGTTTCCTGAGCGCCCAAAGAATCCAACAATGCTACTGTTTTTCTTTGCTCGAGAGCAGAATCGAGTACCTCACGGTTCCCCAAATGGCCCATAGCAACGTACATTGGACACAAGCTTAAGTGATGTTATAACCTCTGATACATCACTGAATGGGCCCATTGTCCCAGAAACTTCCATAATGGGCGGATCTGCACAAGATAAATGAAAGTTAGTTGTACCAACCAGTTAAAATTATGTTTCACGAGAACATAAAGTCACTTCATATGTCTAGCTTAAACACAAAATAATAATTATTGTACACAATCGTAGCTAGCTTGAGCAGTTTTATGAAAACAGCCTATAAACAAAGGAAGGTCCACTCCATCACATTTATTAAAACGGCCAAACAATATAACAAAGCAAACACTATCATATGAGCAAGTTGCTAGTTACCAACCTCTTAAAGTAAGGGGATCACGTACATTCTTCAAAATGGGAAATTTCATGTGAAATTTTCAAAAATGGTCATAACAATGGAAGAATTTGAGAAAAATGGCTCTTTAATCAAGCTAGAGAAACAAGAAGGTTTGTTGTATAATGTAGACACACCACTTCCGATCAGTAGGAAGAAGAATTAGTAGGAAGAAGAATTTGCAGTAACAGTTGACTATCACTGTGAAGAGAGTTTTGTAATGAATGTTCTGGAACTCTCAATCTGTTTCTTTGCAATATATATACATAGTTCATGGACCATTAGGCCACACTACACATTCACACACAGCCCAACACACTATTATTATGTGGGACAAATCGGTAGTAGAATGTGACTATCATTGACAGTGATATGCACACCATCATTGCTGGCTTGAGGCTCAAATTTGCAGTGACATACCACTACCAATTTGAGCCACAAACTGTAGTGGTAGTTGTTTTTACCTATAGTTCTTGGCATCCTCTATTATTAGTAGCCAGGGCTGGCTCCAAACTATAGTGTTGAGGCATCACTAAGGGTTCCATTTTGAACCTGTTGTACTAAACTATTGTGTAGTAGTAGGATTAACTCTAGAGACATGTACATCAACTATTTAAACATGTGTACCCTACAGGATACATATTCATTTTTTCTGTATCAAATTGCACATAGATAGAATGGTATAAATGAAATCCCATACTCTACAGGAGTACAAAAGACATGTAATATACAACATTTTGCATTAGAAATTATTTTGCTACAAATTTGTTCTTGACATCGATTTTCTTTCACTCTAGGGAATTATGCAAATAACTACTGAAATACCCTTGGCCATTTGGAAAATAAAAAGAGAAGGTGTTAAACCATCGAGTATAAATAATAACCCTATGAAAATGCAACACATTTGTAGCTTCTCAGCTTTCAAAAAACTTATAGAGATAATCCTTATTGGCAAACAAAAACAAAAAATGATAACTAAATCAAATAATTTTTCCTAACTTTACAAAGAAGTTACTTGATGAAGAATCATGGCCACCATCTCTAACCCCTTGCCTGCTATGTTCTTTTCCATTGATTTGTGAAAATAGTTGACATAGGGTTCCAAATATTGATAGATTTTTGCCCAAATTTCAATGTTTTGGCTAGTACCACTTAAATGATCCATACTGAAAATCCTAAACCCTGATTTGCATCGCCTTCTATCAACTAGAGGACTCTTGAGCCCATTTTGTTTTCATTACATTTCTTAACTTCCATCTCACTATATGGATATACTTAATCAGGTTAAATTTTTATAATACTTAAAACACTCAGAACTCAATTCATTGCAAAGCGTCTATTAAAAGATCACTGAGATTTTGGACAAATTTGCTGAAATCCCAAACTCTAACCTGACCCAACCTGATCTAGGAACCATTTGCTATATCATGAACAGTAGTGCAATGCAAAGTTTGGAGACCCTCAAGTGATAGTAGGCCTTTTATCTTCTTACCCTATCGATTCCAAGAATTGTTTCTTACAAAGGAAAGATATTGCAACAAATATAACCCTGCCTGAAATTTTTGAGTACTTGTTTTGAATTGTTCGAATTAAGCCAAGAATGAAAAAGATACCATGCATCATTTGTTAAGTTCACTTACTGTTTGGACATTCCCAAGAATGCCACCCCAAAATTGTGTTGTGTGCCGGTGCCCATTTCTATCCCAGTAAGAAAATGCAAGCGCGTCGATAATTGTACCACTACAAATTATCACACTTTCCAAATGATGTGGTATCACCTTGATGTCGCAAGTATCACGACCATTTCCACCACACGGGCCCATTTTTGAAACCATAGCCTGCATTTGAAACAAGAGGACTATTCAATGCTCGTAATTATGTTTATCATGATGTTTTGGACTGATTAATGCCATAAACAATAATTCATATTCCCTCGCTATCGTATCCTCCACCTCATCACGTGCATTTTGAACGCCAATATCGTCAGGACTCCCCCTCTATGCCCTTTCAAAGTCTCACATCCCTATGGGATTGCTTTGTCCATGCAAAGCACCCATATGAGGCCTTGCTTGGATGTAGTAGAATTCGTATCAATTCACATGTGTGAGGGTGATTTGGAGCGCAACCTGAACTAAAATCCACCTTAATCCACCTTAGCACATGTGGAGAGTGAGGTGAATCCGACAACAACCAAACAAGGCCTGACAGCTTCCTAACACATGTTTCTGTGGCGCTGCTCCATAATCATCTAATCAGTTATGCTATCCCCCTTCACCACTTGCTAGCACTCAAGTCATTGCATCCCTCTCTTCTAGTTGTTGCCATCTTACTGGCCCTATCTGGATCCCATTGCAAAACTTGAGCTCTGTACTTTAGTCCTTTTGCCATAGGGATCTAAATAGGGGGCTAAAAGTGAGCAAATGGCTAAAAACTAGGCTAAAATCTTTTGATCCCAAAGAGGACCTAAACTCCTAAAGAACATTGGAGGGTATGAAGGACACCTGATACCGCCCACCCACCCACAAAAACACCCTCCCGCGATGCCCCTTCTGCTGCCCGGCGCCCGCCTCCTCCCCACCACGATAGCGCCCATCTCCTCCCTACCGGTAGCGGCTCCCTCTCTTCTCACCTGCAACGACACCATGGGCAGCCATCGGTAGTGGCGCACATGCCCGAATCAACAATCACAGCGACCCTCGGCAGTAGCGTGGCCTCCTCCAAACCGACGGCGTGGCTTCCTCACCTACACACCGGTGGTGCGTGCTCACACCTAGGCGATGTGCTGGATCCCCCTTCCCCCTTGGCCGGAGCTTGAGCAAGTAGCAGTGGGATCCATTGAAGCAGCGTATCCTCTACCCCAGCGATGCACGGCTCCTCTACCCTGCAACAACAGCAATGAGATCCAATGAGGGGCAAATCAGTCATTTTTAAGATAGGATTAAACTTTTGCCATGGGTCCAAACACCCCAGCAGGACTAATAAAGTTTAGCCGGCTAAACTTTAGTCCGTGGCAAATGTATCCAAACACCACCTTAGCAAAGTCAATCACTCAGCATCGCCGACGTAGTGAATTAGCTCAAAATGCAAGTGAATTGCACACCTTTTGATATGATCTTAAACTTTAGGTCACTTTTGGGTAAAGAGAAAATGTTACCTCTTCTTCTGTTTCCCCAGTTTCATCCGAGACTTGTAGCTTCTCATCATCCCATATCATAACAGCCTCAAAATGCCTGAATATATCAAGTCTGGGCGATTCGGATTCACAAACGTGGCCTCCCTAATAGTAGCATCAGCCCACTCTACTTCACGTGCATTGGAAGTCCGACAATCAATTCTTATCGTATCATGCCTCAAAGAAGAGAGGTTCTCCAAGCCGAGATCAAAATCCTTAGTCTCTTGAACCCTAAAGCCAAGCTTAAGATTTTCAAGACTTGGCATAGCTTTCTGTGCAAACATCAGCCTCATTGCATTACTAACATACGAAAACATAACTAAGACTGGAATTCTGCATGGTCAGTTCCAATAACTAACTTTTCTGATTCAATTTTGAGCACCATAAGACGGAGATCAAGCAAACACCACAAGGACCCAAGATTTTGGAAATCTTCTTGTGTTAGGATTGTGAGCTTCATGTCTAAGGTGTTTTGGCATAAGAGTGAGGAATTCATCGACATTGGTAATTTAGATAAGAAGCCACCTAAAATGCATAGTTCATGGAGTTTTTCCAGGTTACTCAATGAAGCAGTTAAGTATTTCTCACAATTCATATACCTTGTACCACTAAGTGAAATGTGGAGAATCCTCAGTTCATTTAAGTTTCCTAGCTCTGTTATTAGGTAGGGGGATTTGCAGACACTAATATATGATATGACCTGCAGAGATTTCATGGACCCAAACCCAGATGGTAGCATCACTGACTTGTCAATGTGCGGCTGCACAGCGGCACTAGTTGTCTTAGCTAAACAACTATTGATGGAAGCTCACTTATCCTAGTTTCCCTCAAGTCCAATGTCCGCAGACACTGAAGTTTACCGATTTCCTTTGGGAATTTTACAATATTTGTATCCTTTAGTACTAGTGACCTCAAATGAAACAAACTACCAAGACCATCAATTTGATAACTTTCTAAATCATGACAGCCTTCAAAATCTAGTACTCGCAATAGATGGAAGCTTGAGAGAGGAGGCAGTAAGTTGGTAGAACCAGGGAAGACAATGAGTGACCTCAAATGAGACAACTTAATTGCCTTTGGTTTGGTTTGTCTTTCTGCATTGATTTGAAAGGATAACCGATGCATTTTCTTGTCAATGTATGTTGACTTCTTAGAAGGCATTGTTGTCAAAAAATTTTCTTCATATGAAAAAGATGCAATGAGATCAAGTACCATATCATGCACACGACAAGTTAGTATACTGCCATGAGTGTCGATGTATTCTTGTTATATCATGCTTCTATTAATGAGTTCATTGAAATATGTGCCACCAAGTTCACATAAGGTAACCATGTCTTCTCCTAGTATAAAGCCCTCAGATATCCATCTATGTATCAATTGATCTCTTGGTATATTTTAATCCTCTAGAAATACACTTAGATACAATAAGCAAGGTTTTAGATGGATAGGTAAACCATAGTAACTAATAGATAATACCTTCCTCATATTCGCCACACTGGGGCTTTTATCAAGTCCTGTACCAATAGAATTATGGACATTGTACCATTGGTTGATATTTCTTGGTTTAATTGCCAATAAGCTGGCTATTGTATTGATGGCTAAGGGAACTCCACCACATTTCTATGTTGATTGGAAGACTTTCTTGAGTCATTTCAACATAGCCGGTCCCAAGCCCGGATAAAGGAGGAGAGTGTGTTAGGTGCGGCTAGCCAATATTTCAAAACCAGCCACTCTCATGGATATGAAACCCACAAGAGATTCATTGGGGCGTAACCCTCTTAGCGACGCGCTACATCGGAACCCGAGTGTAGTGTCAAATGTGCAAGAGCCAGGTCGTCATCCCCTTAGTGACGCGTCGTATCGTGATCCGGGTACGATGATAAATGAGCAAGGGTCGGGTCGTCGCAACCTTTGTGACGCGCTACATCTGCGCCCGGGTGTAGTGAAAAATGAGCAATGGTCTTTGCACTTCCCTCGACGGGTGCGAAGGGTAAGGAAGCTAGCCAAGCCAACTAGGATTCGTCTAGGTAGCTGGAATGTAGGGTCCCTAACTGGTAAGTTAAGAGAGCTAGTCGATACAGCAATTAGAAGGCGTGTAAATATTCTATGCGTTCAGGAGACTAAATGGAAGGGCCAGAAGGAGGTGGAGGATACTGGCTACAAACTTTGGTACATGGGGACAACATCGGGTAGGAATAGTGTAGGCATCTTGATCGATAGGAGCCTTAAGGATGGAGTAGTTGAGGTACGGAGGCAAGGCGACCGGATTATCCTAGTCCAGTTGGTAGTTGGAGATTTGGCTCTGAATGTGATCAGTGCCTATGCCCCACAGGTAGGTCTTTGCGAGAGCACCAAGAGGCAGTTTTGGGAAGATCTCGATAGCATGGTTAGTACTGTGCCTATCAGCGAGAAACTCTTCATAGGAGGAGACCTCAACGGCCATGTGGGTGCGACTAATGTAGGTTTCGAGCGGGTGCATGGGGGTTTTGGGTATGGTAGTAGAAATCAAGAGGGGAAAGATGTTTTAAACTTTGCGTTGGCCTATGATTTGTTGATAGCGAACACCGTCTTTGAGAAGAGGGAATCCCATCTAGTGACCTTTCGTAGCGGACAACACCTGAGTCAGATCGACTTTATCCTTGCAAGGAGGGGGGATAGACGTGCTTGCTTAGATTGTAAGGTGTTACCTAGGGAGTGTGTTGTCCCTCAACACAAGCTTGTGGTGACGGATTTTTGCTTTCAGGTACGTGTCCATCGGGACAATCGGGCCAAGATTGCGAGAACAAAATGGTGGAAGCTTAGGGGGAAGCAGCGCAAACATTTAAGGAGAGGATGCTAGATGAGGGGCCATGGGAAGAAGGAGAAGATGCAGATGACATATGGCTAAAGATGGCAACATGTGTTCAGAAGGTGGCTTCGGATGTGTTTGGAGTGAGTAGGGGAGGCAAACAGGAAGCGAAAGACACCTGGTGGTGGAATGACAAGGTGCAAAGAGCTATTAGGGAGAAGAAGAAGTGGTTCAAGCGCCTCCATCATGACAAGAGTGCAGCCAACATTGAGGGCTATAAAATAGCGAAGAGAGCTGCAAAACGAGCGGTGAGTGTAGCAAAAGGTCAGGCGTATGATGACCTTTATTAGCGACTAGGCACGAAGAAAGGGGAGAAGGATATTTATAGGATGGCTAGGATCCACGAGAGAAAGACGAGGGACATCAACCAAATCAAATGCATCAAGGATGGGATGGATCAACTTTTGGTGAGGGATGAGGAGATCAAGGACAGGTGGAGAGAGTACTTTGATAAGTTGTTTAATGGGGAGAATGAGGGTCCTACCTTAGAGTTGGATGACTCATTTGACGATACCAATAGACGTTTCTTGAGGAGATTTCAGGAGGCAGAGATCGGGGAGGCTTTGAAGAGATGAAGGGAGGTAAAGCGATGGGCCCTGACGGTATCCCCATTGAGATGTGGAGATGCCTAGGTGCGAGAGCGATAGTATGGTTAACTAAGCTTTTTAACCTCATTTTCTGGTCAAACAAGATGCCTGAAGAATGGAGAAGTATATTAGTACCGATCTTCAAGAACAAGGGAGATGTTCAAAGTTGTACTAATAACCGTGGGATTAAGTTGATGAGCCATACGATGAAGCTCTGGGAGAGGGTTATAGAGCATCGCCTAAGAAGAGTGAGAAGTGTGACCCAAAACCAATTTGGGTTTATGCCTGGTAGGTCGACCATGGAGGCAATTTTCTTATTACGACAGTTGATGGAGAGGTAAAGGGAGCAGAATAAGGACTTGCACATGGTCTTTATTGACCTCGAGAAGGCATATGACAAAGTACCGAGAAATGTCATGTGGTGGGCCTTGGAAAAGCACAAAGTCCCAACTAAGTACATCATCCTCATCAAGGATATGTACAGGGATGTGGTGACGTGTATCCGAACATGTGATGGTGACACCAGTGACTTTCCAATTAAAATAGGACTACATCAAGGGTCGGCATTGAGCCCTTATTTATTTGCTTTGGTGATGGATGAGGTCACGAGGGACATACAAGGTGATATCCCTTGATGTATGCTCTTTGCTGATGATGTGGTGCTAGTGGATGAGACTAGGGCAGGGGTTAATAGGAAGTTAGAACTATGGAGGCACACGTTAGAGTCGAAAGGGTTTAGACTTAGTAGGACCAAGACCGAGTACATGAGGTGTGATTTTAGCATGACTAGGAATGAGGAGGGAGACGTTAGCCTCGATGGGCAAGTGGTGGCCAAGAAGGATACTTTTCGGTATTTAGGATCGATGCTACAAAAGGATGGTGATATTGATGAAGATGTTAGGCATAGAATTTTAGCCGGTTGATTGAAATGGCATCAAGCTTCAGGCGTCCTCTGTGACAGAAGGGTGCCTCAGAAGTTAAAAGGTATGTTTTATAGGACAGCGATTCGTCCGGCGATGTTATATGGTGCTGAATGTTGGCCTACAAAAAGGCGACATATCCAGCATTTGAGTGTAGCAGAGATGCGTATGTTATGATGGTGTTGTGGGCACACAAGGAGGGATAGAGTCCGGAACGACGATATTCGGGATAGGGTTGGGGTGGCACCAATTGAGGAAAAATTGATTCAACACCGGTTAAGATGGTTTGGCCATGTCCAACGGAGGCCTCCTGAGGCACCGGTGCGTAGTGGGGTTCTAAAGTGGCTCGATAATGTAAAGAGAGGTAGAGGTCGACCTAAACTGACTTGGGACGAGTCGGTTAAGAGAGACCTTAAGGAGTGAAATATCCCTAAGAATTTAGCTATGGATAGGAGCACTTGAAGACTAGCAATTAATGTGCCTGAACCATAATCTTTTTCTTATACCATTTATGTGTTCTTTATTTTCATGCCTCTTTTGGGTTTCATCTCTAGCCTACCCCAACTTACTTGAGATAAAAGGCTATGTTGTTGTTGTTGTGCTTCTCTAACATTTCCTTCAGTTCCGAGTGACAACTACTTTCAGATCCAAATATTCTCTTGAAGAACAACTTCTTTGAATCACCATCGGAAAGAGGTTTTAGTTTATATATGGTAGCATCAACCTGTAAGGAACAAGATGTTGCAACATCTAGTACACGGCTTGTTGTGATTATCCGACTACCACAGTTGTCAACTAATGCGCACTTGATGTGTTTCCATGCTGAAATATCCCAAATGTCATCGAGGATAATAATGTACCTGTGGTTTCATCATAACATGATATAACTTCGTTAAAGTAAGAAAGATGAAATATAGAATGAAACCATCTACTGATGAGGAATCGAATGTCTCGATATATACTTAACAGTTAATGAGGAATCTACAATTGCCAATTCACAATGCAGGAACCATTTGCAGTACTAACCTTATCTAACCAGCAATGTCATGTGAAATAGTATTGAATTGTTTCCTTGACTATCCTATTTGTCTTACACAAGCTATATACCGAAAGTCTATGATTTATGTACCTTTTATCACCAAGGAATGATCTGATCTTGTCAATAATTTCTTCCACAGGCCATGTTTCAGTGCTACAATAATGTTGTTCACTAACTTGACGGAGTATGCTGCTGAGAATCCTGTTGAAATCAGGTCTAAGAGACACTGATACAAAAGCATGGCAGTCAAACTGTCCCCTAAGCTGTTGATACACAGAATTTGCAAGTGTTGTCTTGCCCAAACCACCAACTCCAATAATAGAGATTACTTTCAGGCCATCCTCCAATGTTGTGGCCGCCTGTGGTTCCATCAGCATCTTTATTAGCTCTTCCTGTGGGCCACTGATGCCAACAAGTTTTGAAGCCTCTTCATAGAGGCCAATTAAACGGGAATCAACTTCTGTCACCGTGGCAGATCTGATGGAAGAGACACTGCTGTCAATGTTATATCTATCGCGCCTTGATGCCACCTCACTGACACGCACCTTGATGCCTCTGATATCTTTGGCGATGCTATGGTGGATGTTGGCAGTCGTCAGCAGTTTCAGGCTCCTCTGAATGAAAACCCTGATTCCAACTGGCTCTGCTGGTGCTGACGGATCGGTATCAACGCGCACCATGAATCTGTCGATGCTGTCCTCGATGTCGTAGGACAGCTCTCTCACGTCCTGGGCCCAGATTCTCACCTGGTGGTCAGTTACCGGAGCATCTGACACCTTCTCAAGAGCTGCTTGCATGCTCTCCGGCTCCCCTTTCAGGAACATGATCTCGCCCCTCAAACGTCGCCGAAGCTTGTATCTGTCCGTCAGCAGCTTGGCCAGCTTGAGAAGGAGGGTGCCCAGCGCTCCGGCCATCATCTCCATCGATTCACATTCACCAGCTGGCAAAGTGGCAACAGCAGCTAGCTGATCCTTGTCCCACACAATCCTGCAGAAAGATTGGGGAGGTATTAGTAGTCAGCAGTGTTGTTCTGTGTCCCCTGCCGTGTAACAGGAGGATCATGCTGGGGTTGGGGAAACAGAAAACATAACATCATTCCAATCAGAAAGCACAGCACGAACGAGCAAATGAAAATTTCTGCAATTTGCAGGTGGTTTGGCCTTGAGTAATTGCTGGCAACATTTGGCATCGAGGTACGTCATAGCGGTAAGCATACCTGAAACAGGAGGAGTAATTTTCTAGCACAGCAGCAGCCTTTGGAGTTTGGACAGGGATGGATGAAATCGATCAGTCCAGTCTTTGAGTCCCGTGCTGATGCTCCCTACTTCCTGCATAGCCTGTTGGAGGTGGAGGCCGTCGTACGCGAGGACAAGGTACTCCAGATCCTCGTCGTTGGTGACGGAGACGAGCGCGATCGGGCGAGAGCAGCGCCTCGGGGTCGCCACACCAGAGCCGGATCAACGCGGACCGGAACTGCGGAAGGGGGTCGCAGGTGCCGCTCCGGTGGGCCGCAAGGCCAAGCCGAAAATGCCACTCCGCCGGCGAGGGGAGGAGAGGGCGGACGGACCTCGCGTTGAGGAAGGTGGTCGCAGTCGCAGGTGCCGCTCGCGGCAGGGACGGAGGCGGCTCGCGCGCGGCGGCTCTCACCCGTGGCGGCGCTCGCGAGGCGGCGGACGATGGGGCCGCACTGCGAAGGGGCCCGCGCCGGGTACACTGACCTCGCGCCTCGCCGGAGCTCGCAGCTCGGTGGCCGGCCGCGGAGAAGACGAAGACGGAGGAGCAGGCACTGGCAGCACCGGTGGAAGAAGAGGAGGTCGTGTGAACTGGATTTTTTTGGTTCGTTGTTGGAATAGTCAACGTTCTAGGGTCAAATGGAAACGTATCGATCTGGCATCATTACCCGTTGTTTTCTGCACCGCCCCAATCGATTTGACTTTCTGCTCACAAAGCTATCGTAAGGTATGATTTTATGATGAATAGGGAGATTGGTGGCGGACAATTGCCCTCGTCGCATTCATTCTCTACGATGCCCTTGGTTAATTTGTATAGGATGATAGGGAACGAAAATCAAATAGACTCTTCATGTCTTTCAAAATTTTCAAACTAAATATGCTCAAATAATTACCATGACCAGATTATAAGCTAATGAAAGTCCAAACTAAGGAGAAATTGGATCCCACCGGCCAAACCCCACCTAGTAGTAGATCGAGTGGACTGGAAGGGGAATGGTGCAATTATCACCGCGCGCTAGGAAGGCACCTCCCTTAGATCCATGAATGGAGGATGAGCTTGTTATCGTGCCATAATTGTGTGTATTGAAGATAAAGGTGGGTCACAGCTTATCGGTTCCTACGACCTAGGGTTGGGCTGCCACATCTATGTCTAATACTGAAATTCCACGACAACTGAGGTTATGGCTGCCGGCATCAAGCCACTGCCGCGACGAGTGTGTACGCTAAGGAGGATCCCTCCGTCACCACCGACATAGTAGTTGCAGCGCCTTTGGTCTTATTATTTGCGACAACTAACAAGGTTTCACCAAGTATATAGGAAGAAGATTTGAGTGTGATAACTCCCTCCCGCGCACAACCAAACCACACCCACACACGTGAGCGCCTAGGATCCTGCAACAACGAGTCATGGAGAAAAGTCATACATCACTGCTAGAGCCATCTTTCCCCATCGAAGCACAAGACGTTCCCACGAGCCGTTTTATATTTTGTAAAAGATGCGACGAAGGATGGGGTTCAACCAGCAAGCACTATATCCTCCAGATGCTGGACTGCCTCGAGACCATGAACGCTCCGCTCCACGACTTCCTCCGGTCGCTGCCCGCCGTCCACGCGCTCGTCATCGACATGTTCTGCCACGACGTGCTCGACATTGCGGCTGAACTCAGGCTGCCCGTCTACTACTCAATGACAGTGTTACAGCACCCAAATCCGATCACAACAGGCGAGCACGAGCCCGCACGGGCGACTCGGGTGGCGGCAAACCCTAGCCGCCGCTGCCAGAGGGCGCTGCCGGGAAGCCCCGCGCGGCCCCGGTGATAGCGGCGGCGAGGTTTCCCCAAGTTGGTCTCAAGCGCGCAGTGCGGGACTGCTGTTCCGCGTCCGGGCCGTCGTCCGCAACACCCCCCTCCACCTCTCCTTCTCCAGCAAGGAAGCTCGGCCGGGCGGCCGGGTCTGAGCTCCAAGGGACCGGATCTGGCAGCCCCATCCCTTCGTCCTGCACGGCGGTGCATGGCCAAGGGTCGACGCCGCCATGCGTCGCGCGTCTGCAGGTGGCCTGGCGCCCGCAACTTCTTTCTCCCCCTCCCCTCTTCTCCTTCTCCAGCGACCAAGCAAGGCCGGACGGCTGGATCAGGGCACCATGGACGTGGATCTGGTGGCTCCACCTCCCCTTCACCTCACGGGGGGCTAGTCTGGGGCCGGAACCTGGCCCCGTGGCGGTGCTCCCGAGCGGTGGAGCACTATTGTGGGGTTCAGGGCCTTGGGCCCTGCGTACGGCGGCGCCCCGCGCTGCTGCCATCCAGGCTGGTTCTTCAGAGCGGGGAGCACCGCCCTGGTGGGCCAGGGCTCAGGGCGCTTGCGCAGTGGCAGATTCGCTCGAGATGGCAGCAAACTTCTCTCCCCATCCCCTCTTCCTCCATGGCGTGGCGGCGGTGATGGTGGCCCTGGTGACCGGTTTTGGCGCCCTTAGGGCTGGGGCGGTGCCCACAGGTGGGGTACTCACTCACGGCAGTGGATGGCGAAGACCGGCAGCATCGGCAGCGGGTGCTGGGGCTGACGACGGTGGCCAGCAGCGGCTTCGGCGTGCCTCCGTGTGTGGCCCGGTCAGAGGGGGTGGCGGTCGGCGGAGCTGTGCGCCTGCGAACGCAGCCGGCGCGCTGATGCTCCTCTGGAGGGCTACCACGGAACGTCAGGGCGACAACGACGGTGGTGCTGGCAAGCTTGGGATCAGCATCCTGGCCTGACAATTGTGCTGGGGGCGCCTTGGGCGAAAGCCTTGACAACGGCGACGCTCGTGGGCACCGCTTTCCCTCCTGAAGGCGTCGTATTTCCCCCAGCATGCTTTCCACAGGTGAAAACCCGGTCCAATCTTGGACGAGCGGCGGTGGCGCTATCGTCGTCATTTCCTGCCTGGAGGCGTCGCTATTGGATTTCGTTTGGCCTTGATGTCACTTTTCATTCAGAGCGGGCGACGTGTGGCGGCGACCGGTGCGGTCGGCGCGCGCCTCCTGTCGTCGCGGACGAGTCCGTACGTCTCCGCGACGTGTGGCGGCAACCGGTGAGGTCAGTGCGCGCCTACCGTCGTCGCGGGCGAGTCCATCCGGTTCCGCGGCGTGTGGCGGCGACCGGCGAGGTCGGTGCGCGCCTCCCGTCATCGCGGGCGAGTCCATCCGGCTCCGTGGCGTGTGGCGGCGACCAGCGCGGTCGGTGAGCGCCTCTCGTCGTCGCGGGCGAGTCCATCCAACTCCGCGGCGTGTGGCGGCGACCGGCGCCGTCAGTGTGTGCCTCCCTTCATCGCGGGCAAGACCATACGGCTCTGCGGCGTATGGCGGCGACCGGCGGGGTCGGTGCACGCCTCCCATCATCGCGGGCGAGTCCGTACGGCTCCGCAGCTTGTGGCGGCGACCGGCGCGGTCGGTGCACGCCTCCCGTCGTCGCGGGCGAGTCCGTAAGGCTCTATGACCGGCAAACCACCTAGTCAAAACTGTCCACGTGGATTCAGCGAGAGCTCCGTTGTTGCTGCTGTTTTTTCTCTATCTTTCGCATTTATGCTTGAGTGTATTGTTGTAAACAAAAACTTTGTATTATCAAATAGGCCATTTTTGGCCAATATATATATTCAGGTGGAGAACGCCTCCCCCCGCCCCAGTTGGCATTAAAAAAAACAGTGTTATAGCACGAATTCATACACATGAGATGTTGTACACACATAGTAAATGTGATTGTAAAAAGTGGACTGGGAGTAACCAATGATTCGATAGAGAAAATAAGAATTGCAGTCAGGTTTGTGAGGTCCTCCCCGGCTAGGCTCCAACAATTCAAGAAATGTGCCGACAAGTAAAAAATATCTAGGAAAAAGCTCTTGTCATTAGATGTAGATACAAGGTGGAATGCGAAGTATCTTATGTTGGAAAATGCAATTATATTTGAGAAGGCTTTTGTAAGGTTGAATAAGGAGAACAAACAATTCAAAACTTATTTTGTGGATCCGCTTCCTCCAAATGAGGCTGATTGGTTCAATGCTAGGAGTTCCATCCAATTTTTGAAGGTATTCTACAAAGTCACAGTACGTCTTTCTGCTTCTTTACATGTGACATCGGCTAGCTTCTTCCATGAGTTTGTTCTGATGTACTCAAAGTTGGAAGAACTTGCTAAGCATAGTGATCCCTTCATAGCTGAAATGTCTAAACGCATGAAGATTAAGTTTAGTAAATATGGGGAGGACAGAGAGGACCTAAACAACTCTATTTATTGCCCTTATCTTAGATCCCCGTTACAAGATGAAGTTTCTTAGCTTTTTCTTTTGGGGATATATGGCCTAGAAAAGCAAAAGGAAGTTGTAGAGAAAATAGATAGCGATCTTCGCCGTTTATTTAAGTACTATGTTGAGTTTGCTGCAAGTTCTAGTTACCACAGTAACTACAATCAGCCGCAGCTACATATTGATCTGGATGAGCATGAGGAGAATCCATCCTTCTTGTTAGCCTCCCAATTCACTATGCACCTAGAAGAAATTGAGTGGAGACAGTAATTCTGAAATGTCAAGGTATCTCTCTGAGAATCTTACTATTACTAATTGGAGACTATAACGGAGGCTCCACGCTAACTTTCACCAAATACGCTAAAAAAAATAAATGCTAGAAATTCTCACGTCAATTAGAAATATCTAGCCCTCCAAGCAAAAGTCAATAACCACCCATAACCATTAGATCTATCAAAAAATTACCCACCTCTGCCATTTTTAATTAAAAAGATTTTTGACAACAATTAAAAAGAGATAAAAATCTCTTTTCTATGAGAAAAACGTTTTGAGGAAATCCATCCAACCACGTTTAGGTGGTATTCGTCTGACTCCATGGTTATTAAATAATATAAATATCTTTCTTTTCCACTTCTACCAACTACCTCTCCTATTATTAATTAAAACACGTATTGAGAAATCCATCCAACCAAAAGTGCTATGCGTCAATGAAATCTTTCTAAAAAATGGTTACAATATAAATATCTTTCTTTTTTGTTTTTTTAATGACAGAATTATATCATACCCGAATATCACACACACATACCATCACATTCGTGATTGGTCATATCTATTAGTAGAAAAATAAGTATAAAAGGTTAATATATTAATAAAATATCAAAGGCAAAGGAGGTAATCCTATTAAATATTCCTAAATACTACTTATGCGCAGGATGCCGTGTCTAGGCATGCGCACCGTTAAGCCATGGGATTCCCATCCTAGGGTCCACTCGCACCGCACAACCAACGAAAGGAATCTCTCTCGCACTTTTCTCTACTCTGCACGCGGCACGCCCATCTCTCTCGATGTCTCTCTCTCCTCGGGTAGCGATAGCGGCAACACGAAGGATACATGCGTCGGTGAGCTCCAGTCACCGGCAGCCCGTGCACGTGCTCCCTCCCCCTCCCCCACCTCCTCACATCTGCGCTCGCCCCACGCCCGCAGCCCCCACGCCTACGCTTCGCTGCCTCTCGTACGGGGTCATGGTGGATGCGGCGGCGGCGCCGCCGCATCCGGTGGTTGCGGTTGCGGATCCGCCGGATCCGGTGGCGGAGGCCATGGATCCGGCCCAGGTAGGCCAGGCCTCCTCCTCTTTCTCCTCTGTCCTCCTCCTCCCCCAACTCCGGTGAACTCACCCCCTTCTTCTCCAACTCCGGTGGGCTATAGATTGCCTGCCGCCGGGGGGAGGAAGGAAAGACAGGCGGTGGGGATGGTTGGCGGGCGGTTTAAGGGAGCCCTGGCGGCGGGGGCGGCGGCTGGGCCAGGTCTAGGGCGGGGGAGCCTCGTTGGAGATGGCGGCGACCTCGTCGGAGTTGCAGAAGAAGGAGGTGGTGAGGTGGGAGGGCAAGAGGACGGTCGCCGCGGTGGGTCGGTGGCCGATGGCCGGGGCATGGGTGCCTGAGTCAGGGAAGTCGGAGAAGGTGTCAGGTGTGCGTGCAGTGTGGGAGAAGGTGTGCAGGCTGAAACATAGAATCCTGCGCGTGCACCTGTTAGCAAAGTCCATTAAATATTACTGATAATTTGTCCAAGCCTACAAACAAGATATATATGTGTGTGGCGTATAACAGATCTAATTAACCGATGAAAAGAAAAATACGGACTATATTGCCATCACGCAGGCCTACTACAATTTGTCGTTCAAGCCCCGTCGCCGCAGCCACGGCACAATATCCACCGAACTTCGATCAATCAGGAAAGTAAATCGACCTTTCAATCCTATTTCCTACTAGGCCACTACTCGGATCTTCACTCCCAGTCGTGTCTTTGTGACGTCTCTCGCCAGTTTTTTGGAGTTATAGTTATTCTTTTGATTGTCTATACTAATCGGCCTCCTATTTTTGCTTGGGCATATAGGTTTCATCAGACCACTACGAGCAGCTGAGATTTCTTTTTAATGAAACGAGCAGCTGAGATTGACAAGAGATGTCAAGCCACCAGATTACTATCATGGTCTCCTGCAAGCTGAACTGGCATCCTTTTTCTACAAGTACATGGACGGAGCTCGCTCGATCGAGTGCGATCAACTTGGCCGATGGCGAGATCTCTATCTACGTTTATTAGCATGAACATGTGGTCCTGTCGCCGCTGAGCTATAGGTACGCACTCTTTCTTTCTTGATCATGCTACCATTATTTGAACTATCGCCCATACTACTATGCAGTGAAGGATTTATACATGCCTTGCAAAAGACATATGTAGTGCATGAGAAGCAGGTTGCTTATTGCCATATCCGATTTCAGCAGAAAAGGGAGCGAGTAGCGATTCGGCACGACAACAAGCAACTAGCAACAAGGAAGGGTTACATGTGTAGAAGAAAGATACTGCTGAATGATATATGGAGCTCACCACTCTAAAAGGTTAATGACAATTTTGTCCTCTGCACTGCACGATCGTACGCCATGTATCCAGGTCAGAGTTGGATTCATCATGCAAAAGTCTCTTTGATAAACATTTAACCTCCAGCTATATACTCCTTTTGTTCCAAATTATATATGATTCCCATCTTTTTTTAGCTACATAGTTTTCACTACACACATAAATATACAATATCTTAGATATATATTACAAAAAAAATTAAGTATTTACAAAACAGAACTGATTTACAGTTTACCATGGAGGGAGTATGTGCATATAAAGCGTCTGGCCGGTTAACCTACGGCTAACAAAGACAGATTCGTCACTAATAATGTATCTCTAGATGTGTACTATACTCAATTTGTGCTATATGTGCAGATAATGGTCTAAGGCAAATATTCCTCACATGAGTATGTTACACAAATACAGTATTATATTCATTTGTATATATATGGGAAACCATACAATACAACAACATTTCTAATCGGCACTTCGTTTTTAAGGGCACTCATAATGCAAGACTCTATCATAAAGTCCAAAACTACTTATTAGCCATTAGCTCTTATTTATGTTATTTTGCTAATGTGGCAGCATCTTTATTAAAGAAAGAGAGAAAAAATAAAACTCCAAGTCTTATTTAGACTCGAAGTCCATAATATTCGAGGTAATAAATATGTTTAGACTCTATGATAGAGTCTACATAGTGAGTGCCCTAAATAAACTAAAATTGTAGCTGGTATGCTAACCATGTGTCCACCTGCTATAAAGTTGTAGATTATTTTATCAAAAAGTAATATGCTCAAGTCGAGTGCTCCTTCTTACTCTTATCTTACTAAGTAGACCTTAACAGATGCATCACGTTAAATCATAGCTGATAATAGCCATTAGATCCAAATGTAATTTATATATTAAAAGATTATTCACCTATACCATTATAAAAAAATACATAAAGTAAATCTTAATTTTATATGTAAATTGCACGCCACTACCACAACGAAAGATAATTCAAACTAACCCCTATATTTGTGTACAAATTACCCATGTCTGCCATTATGAAAAAAATATTTCAAAAAAAGCCTCTAAGTTTACATCAAAATTACCCACCTTTGTCGTTATGAAACATAATTCAAAACAACCCCTACATGTCAATTACCTAGCTTTGTCACTATGAAAGATAAATTAAAATATAACACTAACTTCGTATCTAAATTACCCATCTACCATTATGAAAGAAAATCTAACCCCAAATAATTTTATAAATTATCCACCTTTACTCATTTTGAAAGATAATGCAAGGTAACCTTCTAAGTTTGCATTCACCCTAGCCATACATGTCGTTGCAAAAGATAATTAATATTACCTTTATATTTGTATCTACCTCAATCTTGATAAAACACTACTACCGTAGTGAACTTCTGTGGCGGGCGAAAACAGTTTACCGCAGCGGGCAAAGGCGCCCGCTGCGAAAGCAAGGTCACGGTTAATTGTGGCCAGCATCACAGTGGGCGCCTTTGCCAGCTGCAGTAAACCGATGTACCGCAGTGGACGCATAACGAAGCCCGTCGCGGTTAATGGTTCCAAAATAACAAAAAAAAGAGAAAATGCCCATATGGGCTCGGATTTGGGCTTGGATCCCGCCGTCGCCTGGATCCGCACAGCTCCAACCCACCACACCGCTGGAGCCCGTGAGCGCCTTCCTTGTGCCGGATCCACGACGGCCAGGGAGGGCGCCACGCCACTGCGGATACGGCCAACCCCGGCGCACCTGGTCGCCGGAGATGGAAGAGGGAGGTGCGCCACCGCGGATCCAGCCGCCCACAGCGCGCTTGGCTGCCGGAGAGGGAGGAGGGGGCCGCATCACCACGGATCCGGTCGACCCCCACGTGCGCCGTTGGATCCCGTCGCTAGATACAGAAGAGGGAGGCAGATCCGGCCGCCCCCCGCGCGCTTGGTCACCGGAGAGGGAAGAGGGGGCGGCACCACCGCGGATCCGATCAATCCCTGGGTGCACCGCGGGATCCCGTCGCTGAAGATGGAAGAGGGAGGCGGATCTAGCCGCCCCCAGCGTGCTTGCCCGCCGGAGATGGAGGAGGGGACGACGCCACCGCGGATCCGGTCGACCCCTGCGTGGGCCGCTTGATCTCGTCACCGGAGAGGGAGGCGGATGCGGCCGCCCCCCGCGCGCTTGCCCGCCGGAGAGGGAGGAGGGGGCCACGCCACCTCGACCCCTACCATGCGCCCTGCTGCGCGCATCTCGTGCCACCGCCGCTCCTACTCCGCACCGCTCCTTCTTCTCTGCACCGGCCAGGAGGGAGGAGAGGGGAGGGGAGGGGTGGGTTGTGAGCTGAGTGCGGGAGGACCGGAGGGAGATGGAGGGGAGTGAGACGGAGAGGAGAAGTGCAGCGTCGGGAGGACCGCATTTGCGCGCTGCGGGAGGGAGAAGTGCGACATCGGGGAGGGAGAGAGTGTGGAGAGACTGAAACCGTAGGTTTTCTTTATATAGGTGACCAACTGATTGGGCCTGGCCTGGGTTCATTGGGCCGTGGCCTTTTTCGTGGCGGGCTTTTAATGTTGCCCGTCATGGATAATTGATTTACCGCAGCGGGAAAAACTGCCCGTCACGATACGGAGGGGGTTTGGGCAACGTCATGGAAGTTCGATTCTGTAGTAGTGAAAGGTTGCATAGGTTATTATTTTCAGTATGTTTATGCATTTTGATTAAAACGCAATGTAACATCAAAATCTTGATCTATGATTTGTTGAATAAAACTACCCTAAAATAATCCGGTGATATAACAAATCACTTAACATAAGGAGAAAAATACTAATGGGAACATTTTTAAAAAAGATAAAGAACACTATAATTTATATTTAATACATGTAAAAAGTTGCAAACAACTTGATTAAGCTAAACTATAGATTTTATGGAGTCATAGAAAGGGATGCAACAAGAGTTTTTATATCATAATTTTAGGTTTCATCTAAATACATATCACAGTAGAACAAATTTTAACCGGAGGTCCCCAATAGAGCTTGCATGTTAATTATCACAATAAGTCAAGACCCAACAAGACCTAGTAGGAAAATAAAAGGTAGACCCCAGATATTCTCATAAAAGTAAAAAAAACTTATGATCAACAATTCGATATAACCTAATCACAGTTGGTAAAAATAACTAGGATCGATTCTATTGCATAAAACAATAGGAAGTAACAACTTAGCTCTATATTTATATTACCACCTATCCTATTAAGAAGCATGATCAAAAGATCAACAATGATTTACGTAAATAACCCTCAAATCCATACATCATGATCAATAATGTATGTAAACAACCCTCAAATCCAGTTCTTACATCATGATCAATGTTATATGTAAATAACCCTCAAATCTGTATCTAAATTATCAACATCTTCTATTACAAGAAAATTGTTTAGATTAGTTATAGGGCATATATATGTTTCTACATTGCCCACCTTTATCAACGTTGATATAGTAAGATCAAATTAAGGTAAATATACACGTCGTGCCATCATGCATGACAATATATAAGTTATTTTTCACCACAAATATTTGACTAACAATTCATAATACTAATAAATTGCATAAAACCATATTAGAAACAATGACATAATTTACAGGTTGTTACATTTGATATATTTATATATTTTCACCAAAATGTTTGAAACATCTATGTTGAATAGTATAATCATAACTGCATACATATTTCTTCTTGAAAGAAAAATACAATCATCTTGAGAAGTATTGGAGACAAGGTGTGGTTACGTTTTCTAACCCTTTAAAAATACTTTACAGTAAAAAGTCAATCAAATTCTCTTGAGCTTAGCACTGTTACCCATATCCAAGATCTCACTTCAAAGCTTTGTGAGCTATCTTAAGTGAAATGGAGCATATTTCAAATGATGTATTATGGTATTGTAATATTTATATATATTTAAGAACATGCTCTATGACCTAATTTTCCTGTTTTAAAAATGTGAAAAATAAAGAGTTAAGATAAAATATAATAAGCACACAAAGATAATTTGATAACACAAAATTTGAAAAACGGAAATTTAGACTCAAGACTCAGTAAACATGTGATGCAAGGTCTCCAACTAATTTCATACTAAAAAAATATATGGACGTAGCATGGAAAATAAAATATGAATATATTAGGAAAAATATATAGATTAGTCACTTGAGAAATAGTAAATGATAAGAGAAAACATATAATTTAATATAAGTAATTCTTTATTAGTCTGATGTATTTAATTTAAATAAAACAAAGGCCACCTAAAATTTTAGCCCGTGCGAGAGCACGGGTTGATGGACTAGTTGTGAAAAAATTACAGATGATTTTGATCTGCTACTGTGGTGGAAGTGCAACTCAAACAAGTATCCCATCCTGTCTAAGTTGGTAAAAGATGTCTTGGCAGTACCTGTCTCTACAGTAGCTTCAGAATCTACATTTAGTACTGGAGGAAGAATTGTAGACTCCTTTCGCACTTCACTATCAGCTAGCACGGTTGAAGCTTTAATTTGTACCCAAAGTTGGCTGCGCTCTCCTTCGGATGTTGTGGACTTGAGAAAATATGTAGAGGAAATTCAAGCCTATGAAGAAATTGAAGAAGGTACCGTTGTTTACTTTTTTACTGTGGATAGATCATACCATTTTGTGTAGAAGCATTCACTAACTCTTAGCATCTACTTCTCACAGAACTTTTGAAAAATGACTTCATGGACAAGAGGACATGATAATTTTCGTGGTAATCCACACTCTCATGTACTACTGTAACTTTTGATTTTTGTGATTAAAGTTTTAGGATCTATACATTCGTACTGTGTTCATCCTTCTTAACTGGATAATATGGTTAGGCTTCTTAACTTGATAACCTATTCAGGTTGTTACTTATTACTCAGTAGCGTCTCAAGAACCAAGTCTGAATATTTTTAGTTATCTAGAAGAAATGTTCGTATTCTTACTAAGTCTGATACACTTCATATCTGAATTCTTGCTAAGTCTGATAGCCTGACTTCAGGCATATGTTTAAGAATGTCCATATTCTTACAAGTGTTTTTTTTGTTTGAGCAGATGAATATATGAGGAAGCTACAAAAGTTGCAAGTAGACAAGTAGTAGTGGCCGCTCGCTCTCTGAGTTACTAGTAGCCGCAAGTAGATCCCTTCAGGCTTGCAAGTCTCCAAGCTATGTAATGATGATCCTGTGTTGCATCTGTGCTCAGCCTGTGATTGATTGTTTTTTTAAGCTTGGGTCGTCGATCTGAATGTTGTCCAGAAAAATTCAAATGTAATGTTCAGAACCAGAGGCATGCCCAGTCACGATCCATGACTTCTTGGGTTTGTAACTTTGGCTTTTGCTGTTTGCTATACGCAGAAGAGAGAATGTGAACGTTGAGAACCAGAGGCAACAACTGACTGTGCAGTGTGCACGGCAGAGGCAACAGCTCACCCATAAAACCCACCCGATCCAACCCAACCCATCCAGGAAGCAAATGCAATTCTGATCCATTTTACCCACCCAGAAGAAGTCACGATCCAACTAGCTAGCTGCACCAAACTAAACCACGAGAACCACCCAGACCCATATTAACCCACCCATGCACAGGGCTACTCCTACGCCTTGTGTGCCGGGTACCTGGCCGTCCTCCTCGGCCTCACGTTCAACAAAGACATCAACGTAGCTTCCTTGACCGCCGGTGGTGACACCACCCTTTCGTTGCTGGGCGCTCCTCCGTTCACGGCTCGGATCTGCCAAGGCCACCCTCGAGCGGATGCCAGCATCCCACGGGATCCTTCTCAACACCTTCGTGGAGTTGGAGAAACGCGGGCAGTGCGTGCTCTGAGGGAGGGGCTCTGTGTACCTGGTCGTGCCACGCCACCGGTCTACTGCATAGGGCCACTAGTCTCTGGCGGCGGCGGCGGGGAAAAGGTGGACGAATGCCTCCGCTGGCTGGATTCGCAGCCTGACCGCAGCGTCGTGTTCCTCTGCTTCGGAAGCATGAGCATGTTCTCCGAGAGGCAGCTGAAGGAGATCGCCGTCGGCCTGGAGAGGTCGGAGCAGGGATTTCTGTGGGTGGGTGGTGCGCGCCCCGGGCAGCTTTGACTATGAAAAGCTGGTCCTCGGCGACAGACGCGACACACTGCCAGACCTCAGCGTGCTGCTTCCAGACAGGTTCTTGGACCGGACCGCGGGCAGAGGCCTCCTGGTCAAGTGCTGGGCGCCGCAGGTGGACGTGCTGCGCCACAGGGCGGCCGGCGCTTTCGTGACGCACTGAGGATGGAACTCGATGCTAGAGGGCATCGTGGCGGGGCTGCCACTGTTGTGCTGGCCCATGTACGCAGAGCAGATGATGAACAAGGTGTTCATCGTAGAGGAGATGAAGCTCGGGGTGGAGATGACGGGGTATGACGGCGAGGAGGTGACGGCGGATGAGGTGGAGACGAAGGTGAGGTGGGTGATGGAATCAGAGGGTGGGCAAGCGCTCAGAGAGAGGGCAGCGGCAGCCAAAGATACGGTAGCCAAGGCGATCCAGGAAGGGGGCTCGTCTCAGGCTGACTTAGCTAGATTTCTCCAGGATCTTGGCAACATTTCATCGCGTTCTTGATGGAGTGCCGGGTTGCTCTGCTCGATCAAGTGTTGTGGAAGACCAGAGTATATGGATAGATGACCTTCTATTGGTTTTCTGTATTCTTGTTGCTGAACGCCGACCGCGACATTTATCTTTGCTTGTTCTTCTAGTCTTTGGTGTTCTTCTATATTGGCGTGGCTATGTGTTTTGATTGGCTAATGGCTAGTGTTCCTATGAAGAAGCTATACGGTCTCCATGGATCGACACAAGTCACTGCAAATTGACCTGGTTGAGTGGCTGTAAATCTGTAATGGTCCAGGGGGCTGCTCCACGCTTTGCAACGGAACCCCCCTTCTTAAAAAGCATGCCGTGTTCCTCCAAGTGCAGCCGTAGATGCTGTCATTGGCAACACGTGGCTCATCTAAAAAAAGAATGGATATGTTAAACATTATTTATTTTGATTAAGTATTTGTTGACACAATGATGGGTCACGTACGACAAGTACAAAGTACAAGATCACGCAGGCGCGACTCCGCAAGTACCAGCCAGCCGGTTCAGGGAGTCAGCCTAACCGCTGCTCACATGTTTTGCCCAACAAAGCCCTAGGGAAAAAGGATCATACTTACATGGCGAAGAACGAAGATGTTTATGAGCAAACCACCAAAAGGTAACAAACCGTGCTTGTGTAACAAAGAACCGATAATTTGCATGCAGGAATGTCGTCGGGTTGCCCTAGGCCTACCAACAAGCTTAGGGTACCATCCTTGATCGTCGAGTCAGAGTGATGATTATTGTCATGTACTTGACAATGTCTTGCGCTATCTTAATGGTAGAATGAGTTATGTGATTCACTATTCAAAATACTCAACTATGATTGAGGGATATTTGAAGTAGAGGAGCTCTAAACCACAACTAGATATGTATTTACTCTTGGTGGTGGCGAGCAGTGTCATGGAGGTCATAGAAATAGACCATTTTGACAAGGTAAACTATGGAAACACAACTTACATCTTTTGATGTAGTTGTTACGAATGGTAGAATGGTCATGAGCTCTTGATGGAATTGTCTTTGGTTGATAAAATGATACTAGGTGTCGTAACTAAGTAACTAACTGTGACAACAAAAATAGTTATTGTGAAGGTGAAGGATGCCGAAAGTAATGCAAAGGCAACAAGACATGATAAAGACACTTGAAGTGTCAAAAAAATGGAGAAACTTTAGAGTGACAGTGGTAACTTAAATGGACAAAAGCATAGCAAACCCCTATAAAAAGACCACCGTGGAATGCGATAGGAAATGCATCAAGGGAGACCCATGTGAGTTTACCATAGCTATAACCCAACCATTTTAGATCTAATGAGTTAGGACCTAGGAGAAAGAAGATATGGCTAAATAAAGGAAATTAACCTATGACCCTATCTGAGCGAAGATGCAATACTCTCAAACCGGTAAGTAAAGTTGGCACCCATTACCTTATTAATATGCTTGTACTGGCTTAACAAGTGAAGATGTAAGCCCAACCGTTAAGCATCGCAGTCTATAATACTTGGATCATTCTAGTAGACTGATGAAGAGAGTACGATGAATATGCTCTACAATTACTAGTTGAAGTAAAGTTTTAATAATCAAATATTGAAGCCCCTCCACTTCACCAAGTCTAGTATATGCAAAGATAAGGTAACTTTACATGCGCATGGTCGCACGCCTCACCTCGTTGAGCCAAGCTCAGTGCCTACGTGAAGGGTGTGTGACATATGTGTGAATTCCCTCTATGGATACTAAGATGGTGATATGTAGAAAGGTTCTCTCTGGACCACGAGCAGACGGTTTTATATACACCATCTGTTTTAAATTATAATCTCCAGGGCTCATGTGGGCTGTCATCCTTGAAAGGCCGTTGTCAGCCATCTGCGAGCCGCAACACTGCTAGTAGGGACCGTGGGTATCGGGTCGCCACCACCCGTGCCATAGGACCACCCGACACCGCTGGATGAGCCTACGCCGACTACGCCACCGGGCTTCGGCAACAGAACGGCCACACCTCAGGATCACGGGGTCCTGCTGAGCACGCCAGCGCCCAGTGGCGAATCTAGGATTTTAGGTTAGGCTATGCCTCCAAAAAAATTCAAATACTATTCGGTAGATCCATTTACCAATTTGACGGTAAGGTTTAAATTCATGGATTAAATTTTTTAGATAAAGGATATAAAATTCGGCTTCGTCTATTAAAAGATAGAATCAAGACCATTATTACCATTATTACAGACTCCAAACCAGTCATAAAGTTCGGTTGTAGAAAACTTACAACCATGCACACAACTGAAAATAAAAATAGCTTTTGACTAAACATAACCAATGTGTATTTACGAAAATTATCCAATGGAACCAAAGAAATCTAAGGCGGACGTCTCCAAATGTGTAGCCGCAGAGATGAGCTGATCCTTAAGATCGTTATGCCGTTGCAAGCTTGCCCACTTACATAGCCAGTGCGTTCCTCGAAATAGTACCTGCAAAAGAGATTTTGGTCTACATTTATTAAAAACTACCTCATTCCTGGTTATCCATATTGCCCAAAGAAGTGCCGCAGCTGCTGTTACTAACGATGAATTATACTTTTTAGTTCTCAATTTAGACCAATTTTGAAACAAATCAGCCATGTTTAATGGAGGTATAATCCCAAAAAGCATATGTATAGACTGCCATAGAAACTTGGCATAAAAACAATCAAAATACAGGTGTTGAATGGCCTTCGTAAAATGACAGAAGTAACAATATTTATCCCCTGCTAAAAAGGCCTAGCCAAATTATCTTTAGTTAGAATCATACCATGGGTATCTTTATTTGTCAAATATCCTGTGACGCTCTCATCCGATTGTTAATTAATACAGCATATATAGACATGACTAAAAAAATTCCTGAGGCTTTCAAACCCCATACAAACACATCTCTTTCCTCAGATAGGTTAACCTGTTATAAAGAGGCAACAATACGGTTCCAATTTATTAAGTTTTGACCTACCAAATTCTTTCAAAAAGAAATATTTAGTAAAGGAGAACTAAGACTTATGCCGAAAATCTAATCTTGAGCGGTTTGTCTCCCAGCCAAGTATCCTCCGAAAATCTTATTTGCGATCCATCATTAATTTTAAAATGCTCCAATTCTATAAATGAATCTTTGATATTCATTATACTTTTCTAAAAATGAGAATTGGTCGGTTTTTTAATGCAACTTCCTACAGTTTTATCTTTAATATATTTATTTCTTAAGAGTTCTTGACACATACCATCCTCATTTAATAATTTGAATAACCACTTGCTCAGTAAACATTTATTTTGTATCTCTGAGTTTTGAATCCCTAGGCCCCCTTGATCTTTGGGTTGGCACATAATTTCCCATTTAACAAGCATGTATTTTCTTTTGTGTTGATCATTCTGCCAATAAAAACGTGATCTAAAATAGTCTATTTTTTCCAAGACTCCTTTCGTCAGTTCAAAGAAGGACATCATAGACATCGGTAAACTAGACAGCACCGAGTTTATAAGTACCAACCGCTCCCCGACCGTTAGGAGTTTACCTTTCCACCCACTAAGTCTCTTTTCGATTCTCTCCTCTATAGTTTTCCAATCTTTATTATATAATTTTCTAAAATGCATAGGTAGTCCCAAATAGCGAAACGGAAATTTACCAATGACACAACCAAACAGCTGCAAATAAAACTCCTCGTGATCTTTAGCTTATCCAAAACAAAAGACTTCACTTTTGTAAAAAAATATTTTTAAGCCAGATAGTTGCTCGAATGTGCTTAGCAGATGCCTTCTCAACACCGTGGCTCATAAAAATCACCGTGTCATCTGCGTACTGCAGGATTGATAAGTCATCTTGTAGTAAGTGAGGAAAACCCCTTCTATTTGTCCTGCTTCTTTAACACATGCAATTAGTATGGCCAATATGCCTACCACTATATTAAATAGTATGGCAGACATGGGATCACCTTTGCTTAAGCCTTTCTTTTTCTGGAAAAGGGACCTAATTGATCATTGACTTTGATATTACGTTCCCCCCTTGTATAAAATGTTGAATCCATTCACACCATTTTTGTGAGAACCCTTTTATCCTGAGAGTTTGCTGAAGAAAACTCTAATTTACTTTATCATAAGCTTTTTCAAAATCTATTTTAAAAATTACCCCACTTTATTTTTTTGTATGGAGCTCATAAATAGTTTCAAGTAAAATAACTGCATCCTCCATGATATTTTGATCTGGTAAAAAAGCAGACTATGTCAGCCTTATTACTTTCTGGGCTATGTTGGACAATCTATTAGTTACGACTTTAGTAAAGATTTTAAAGGAGACATTCAACAAACAGATTGGTCTGTATTGTTGTTGTATGACCTTTGCCTCCTTCTTTTTGGGCAACAATATTATGTTACCAAAGTTAAGATGACTCAGAGGTAGCGTTCTCTGATGAAAGTCAGAGAATAGCGCCATCAAATCATCTTTGATTAAACTCTAAAAAACTTGATAGAATTCAGTTGGGGAACCATCCAGGCCAGGAGTCTTATTATGCTTCATTTAAAAAATGGCCTCCCTAACTTTTTCTTGGGTGAAAGGTGCAGTCAAAAACTCATTTTCCTAATCAGACACCTGAGGAATGTCCTCCATCTGAGATTCATCAAGTTCAATAGTAGAATCTTTAGATGGACCGAATAGGTTTTTTAAATAACTAGTAATATGCCCTTTAAGTTGAGCATCACCAGTTATAATACAATTACCATCTTCAAACTGGAAAATACGAGTTTTTCTATGTCTACCATTGGCTAATAGGTGATAGTATTTTGTATTGGCGTCTACTTCCAACAAATGTTTCACTTTAGCCCTTTGGTACCACTTAAGCTCCTCCTCCCTGAGTAATTCAGTGAGTCTTTCATTTAAGACACGTTTTAAGTCTCGTTCAGCTTCGCTTAGTATTGTTATTTCAGCCTTTTTGTCTAATTCATCTAATTTATTTAAAAGAGTGGCTTTTTCTTTCTTGTAAGAGCCACTTACATGCTTCGCCTACCCCCTTAGGTGTTGGCGTATGTTTCTGATTTTTATCTGCCACCTTTCAATAGGTGAGCCAATTACTGGAGTGTTCTGCCATATGTCATTTACCATCTAACAAAATCCATCCCTTAGTGATCAGCCTAACTCAAATTTGAATTAAGGCTGATAAGTAGAAGAAAGATTATTAGTAGAGAATAGAAGTGGAGTATGGTCAGAAATTTCTCTGGACAGAGCAAAAACCGTGGAGTGGGCGAATTTTGACTCAAAATCTGTGCAACATAAAACTTTGACTAGCTTCTTAAAAGTTTGGTTTGGCATATTGTTAGCCTAAGTAAATTTTTTTCGTGTTATATCTAACTCTCTTAAATTTAAAGTATCAATTACCGCATTAAACATAAAAGGCCATCTATCACTACAATTGTCATTATTTTTCTCATCTGGTCTACAAATAATGTTCGCCACCTATGATAATAGGTAAGGCTTGCTTTGAACATACCTGTACCATTTTAGATAAAAAATTAGATCTGTGTTCCACCTGAGCTGGCCCGTAAACAGAGATTAGATTACATTTAAAGTCATCTTCTCTATGCCTTAGCTTAAAACAAATAAAAAAATCCCCTTCCTCAATTTCGCCAATGTCAAAAGTTAACAAACAGATGCCTAGTATCGTGCCACCGGATCTACCACGTGGAGCCTTACAATGCTAAATAAAATCTCTACTAGCACAAATAGTGTTTAGAGTATTATGTGGGAAGCTATCTCTACCAGTTTTCGATAAGGCAATAAAATCTAGGCTTTTCTCCTTTGTTAAATCTGATAAGAATCTACAAAACCATTGTAATTTCTCCTTTGTTAACTCTGATAAGAATCTAGGCTTTTCTTCTTTGTTAAATCTGATAAGAATCTGATAAGAATCTACAAAACCATTACAATTCCAAAATATCGTTTTCATTTTCAAAGTGATTTTTTTACTCAATTTCTTCGAACAGGGGCAACCTCTATTTGACTGTGATATAGGAGTTTGTAGCCACAAAGGATCACAACCCCCGTCACCTACCCCCTCTACAATCTTGGAGCAAATAAAATTTAGAGCTTCTAAGTCTACACTATCATCATTGGAACATACAGTAGAAGCATCTTCTACTAAAACATAATTTTTCTTACGATTAATAGCATCATCTGTCAATCTATTAAATTCTATATCTCTTAAGCACTTCAAAGAATTAAAGACCTCCCTATCATTATCACCTAAAACAACACCTAAAGATCTTATAGAAGAATTTAAAGAAATATCATCACATGAAAAAAAGAAGATGGGAGTTTTAAATTACCTTTATCATGAGATGCATCCAGATTCTTGCTTGCTTTTAGCTTAGTGGCCTTCTCTGTGAAGTGTGAAGTCCTGGTCCACCATAGAGGCATTCCTCTTGCTGATCCTCCCAGAAGGTGTTGCCCCATCAATCTTTTTATTATCCATAATCCTAGAGTCATTCTGCGCTGGAATCTTTGCTGCTTCAGACTGAGACAACAGCACCACAGGCCTATTTGTTGCCTTTCCTGGCTTGCCAACTTCCACTAACATTGTCGCCCCCTTGACAGTCTGTTGACTGCCCTTTGGGACGCCATCACATGGAGCCTGGGCGTTGTCACCATCTACATCCATTTTTCTCCTCTTCTTCTTTTTGTTTAGAGTCTCCATCCTTAGGATCTCTCTCTTCATTCTCCTTTTCCTTAGGATCTTCCTCCTTGGTAGAGTCCATATCAATCACTTATGGCTCACCAGTAGGATTATCCTCCTCAATTTTAAACTGTAGATTGTATACCTGATCATCAATAACCACATTCACATAATCTGGGATAAGCTTTGGTGCTAGCACAACTACTTTCATCCTACATCTGCTAGTGTTACTAGTAAAAATCATATCAACAGCCTGTGGTACACCTAAGATAGTTCCAACTGCCCAAATAACGGGAAATTTCTTAAACTCTTGAGGTAGTTCTCTGAACTACACCCACACTTTGTCTATCTCATATTTATACACCTCACTATCAGTCCCTTTCTCAAAATGAATTTGACCATTCATAGCCTTTGCATCCATGGGTCCCCAATTCACCATAGTATCCAATAAGCTAGAAATTTTTTCAGTTCAATACCCCAATTATGATTCTTGTACTCTGGTAGAAGTTTTTCCAGTTCCACTGCCAGTTCCCCAACAGTAAAAGAACCTTCTAAAATATGCACCAGAGCTAATTTTTCATCACCATTCACTTTGGTACTTTCAGCAACTGCAATATAATAAAACCCTAAACCTTCCATAGCATACCTACAAGGAATGCATTCACATTTATTTTCTTAATATTCTGGCAAAGCTTAGTCACATGATCTCCAAAACAAATTTTGCAGCATAAAACAACTGTGCATTCATAAATAGTATGCCCTTTAGTATGATAGGATAACAAAAAGGCTTGCCCTTATTTTTCTAAGCACCCAGATCAGATGACTCTAGGATATCTAATGTTGTAGCAGATGGGGCAATCACCTGTTCTATCTCTAGAGCTTTTCCATTTGTAGTATCCACCACCATTGCAGTAGCACCAGCCGAAACACCTTCCTGCCCATGGACTATCTCCTGCTGAGGAGAAGGCGGGTGAGCAGAAGCATTGATGGACTAGAGAGCAGCTCCCACTCCTTGCTGGCCTACGATCGGTGCCTGACGAGGCACCAGTTGGGCACTAGCGCCCTGCGCCATATAAACCATAGTGCTCGCCTAGGGGGCACCGATTGGCCACCAGTACCGTGCGCCTGATGACCACCAGCGCACCGCCCCAGATGACCACCAGTGCCATGCATCGGCTGACCATGGAAGACAGGGGGAACGCCTCCCCCTCCTTGTTGAAGTGTGCCGACCTCCTGCACCTGAGGATTAGGGTGGGTGTGCATCACGCCACCCGCTCCTTGTTGAGGGAAAACACCCCCAAAATGCTGGCCAACGGGCACCTGATGATAGCCCCCCATCTGTCTAGCAGCGCCATGGTGATAGTGCAACGTGAGGTTGTGGCCATAGCCAGCTTGTTGCCAGCCACCGCGTCCCCTTCGACTGCCATATCCTCGATCACCACTGTATCCCCTTCCTCCTCCATGAAACTGCACATTGTAGTTGCGCCCTCCGAAAAAATTGTAGCCATTGTTGAAACAACCTCCTCCGCGACGAGGAGCGAAACCACGTCCTCCACCCCGGCCTCCATGACCCGGGTTGAAACCCGATTGAAACTGCAGGTCAAAGGCGTCATCTCGATCTCCAGCCCCTCGCCCGAAACCACCATTGCCCAGTGCCGTCATCTGCCTCCCTCTCCTCACTGCCTCCGCAAAAGATCCAGGCGTGTGTGGTGTTTGGGACGACACTTTGGCCGGCGGCTGTGACTTAGGTAGGGTTTTGGATCGAGTACCAGTCCTTGCAAACAAAGCATATAACCCTTTGGTGGGCCAGAAAAGTTTGCCAGTCCCAAGCACAATTATGTTTCCTGGACTTTGTCCCACCGTATTACCCCCACAGTCACGCATGAGGGGCTCCGTAACGGCCTTGGTACTCCCACGATCATGCACGGGCGGCTCCGTAGCGCATGCTGAGGGTAACGGAGGAAAATCCGGACCAGACTCCCTGAAATTAGGATCGGGATATTCAAAAGTTTTTGAAATATTTGAAACACTCTTGCTGCTAACAATTGCATTGCCCAACAGAGAAGATCCAAGGGTATTGACACATACGACCCTCCTTGTCGATGATGATCTCGATGTTTTCTAGTACAAAGCCTTAGCAATGCAATCCCCAAAAGTTCTAGGGGGAGAGATTTTAGGTGTCGGCAATGGCCCTTGCCAAGAAGCTTCACCAGAAAAATTATGGCTGACGAACTTGGATAAGATAGGATGCGATAATTTTAAATCGGACGAACTTGGTTGGTTACTTGAATCTAGAGCTTTCTCAGTTCTGATGAGTTCTTCATCCGAAAATCCGAGAATTTTTGCTCTTTGGATGAACACCGGAGTAGGAATGTCATCATCATCTCCCGATTCTTCTTGGTCATCCGGATGAACCCAGAATTTGGACTTGATCGCTTGAAGTTGAGGCTTGATTGTGTGCACTGGCTTTAGCCTGCTGAACGCCGCAACAATCTCCTCCACAATCCCATCCAGCTCCTCATGTCCTCTGGCCGCACGCCTTTCAGCCTCCTCCTCATCTTCTTCCTATTCTTGATCTGGCGAACGGAATAGCGCCCATCGAGTGGAAGGAGCTAGCGTCAGGCGTGGACTGTGATGCCCACCACCAGCACCTCCAACGCGGCACCCATCACTCCGGTGCATATAGAGAAAAAAACGATGAAGAAAGATGTACAAACAAAGGAGAACGACGCCGGAGAGTGATCAGTATCGCATGTGTCGAAGAATCGGGGAGCAGGCATGGCTTCCGAAGGTGATATGGCGCCGGATCCGAGAAAATCCGATCGAATCCTCCTCGGGATCGATCCCCGGCCAGACGCCAGTCCGCCGTACCGCCGTATCCCGCGCGCGAGATCAACCGCCGGGAGACCAGGAGACAGGGACAGCCCTGCATCAGTCCCATCCGCCTCCTTGTCGCGATCCGCCGGCGAGTTGCCGGCCGCCGCGTGTCGCCGGGGTCGCCGCTCTCACTCGCCCTGATTTAGAAACCATTTTAATAAATATAGTATAAATAGTTTCTAAACCCATATCGGTAATAGAAATATATGCACAGTAGAGGACAAGAGACTTATAATGTTCTTTTGCTAGAGATTTTAGTCGACGATTTTGCTTTCTCGAAGGGACATGAATGTCTTTGATGTTGGAACAAATCCTTACCTGCTTGCTGCGTGGTAGATGATTTTATAATTTTAGCACTAAGCAATTAGCAATTAAAGAACCCATGAAATTTTACATAAAGCCGAAGAGCAAAGATCGAATATCACTTGAATAATTTTGATCGCAAATTCAGCAATATGCCGCCATGGGCAAAGGTTTAACGGGACTGGACGAGGACGACTGTATCGACTAGATAATGAGGGCCGACGAGCTCCGTCTTTCTCACGGCGACATAACTCTCGTTTGTTTGCTAGTGCACAAGGAATGAAGTGAGGCGCATCAAAGTGACACCGCCGAGAGACGCCCTAGTGCGATAGAGACGCCTTAGTGGGTAAGCTTCCTTCCCCCACCCTCCTCCTAGCTCCGCCTCCGTCGCCACCGCCGCCGGCCCCCTGCCTCTTCTCCGGCGAGCCCGTTGGCGGAAAGGTAGGAGGGCCGGTTCCCTCCCTCCAGCCCCTTCCTCCCCTCTTTTTCCTCCTTGTAAGATTGTAGTCAATAATGAATGTGTCGAGGGCCATGGTCCTCCTCACCTTTGTCTTGGGCTTGTTCATGGCGACCATGGTGGGTGGCGGGAACAAATTTCAAGATTTTGAGGTGGGTATTAGTGTTATCTCCTGGAGGATGGGCTTGTTCACGGCGGCCATTGTGGCCAGTGGAAATAATCTCCAATCTCAGGCAACAAACAGAGTCATCATCACCAGCATCTTCTACGACATGGGCCCATGCTCACGCCGGCGGCTCACTCAGCACCTACGGTTGGGGTCTCGCGGGTGTGGCTCTCCACAGAGCTGCTCCACTGTACGCAAGGGCTGCCCCGACTCTTCAAATCGACGCCGCTGCGAGTTCTACCCCGGCATGTCGTGCTGTGACCTGAGGTTCACGAGCGGCGACGGCTACACCTTCTACTTCCACGACAGCAAGGATTGGGACTTCTGCGTCTTCAACGACGCCGGCCTCCACATCAACGCTCACTTCACCGGCAGCCGTGACTTCACCTGGATCCAGGCGCTAGGCTCCCTGTTCGCGCATCAACGCCTCTACATCGACGAGCACAAGTCCGGCAGGTGGAGCAGCGACATCGACCGCCTCGTCCTGGCCTTCGACGGCGACTGCGTCACCATCCCGACGCTCTCCGGTTCCGCGTGGCGATCCGCGGTCGTGCCTGCGCTCACCGTCAAACCGACGGCCGCGGCCAATGGCGAGAGGGCGTGCCTTGAGAAGCTGCTCGACGTCCTTGCCACAGAAGATCCGTGCCCGCGGGGACTGGTGGGCCCCAAAAGACCTGACGTCAGCCTTATCTCCTGCAGCGGGGGCCCACCACCTTGGTGCTGGACGACATGCAGCGCTTCAACGTGGCAGGCGCAGCTGCATCTGCGTTGCGCCTTCGACACCTGCCCTCCACTGCCTGGCTCATCATTTCTATCCGATGATGATCAAACTTTGCAGCCTTTGGTCCTGCCGACCTCCACTCCAACCAGATGGCTACTTCTCTTGGCACGGATTATATAAATTTGCATCCACACGTTGTTTTCGGTTCGAGCTCCACTTACCCCCGCCAACGACTTCAACGTCATCCTTGGGTTGACGGCTTGTTTCTTGTTCGATGGCTTCACCGACCCTAGTTTTCACCGATGCACTGCGCGTTCAGTTCATCCGGGTGCACGCGTCTTTGATGCCCCTGCGTATACCGTCACACTGACAGATTTATCCTTCTTCACGTCGTAGTCGACGCTGCTGTCTTATTATCCGGTCGCAGGACCTCGATGTACCTCGGTCTTTTTTAAAAGGCTTTTACGTAACTTGGCTGCTCTAATATATAAAATATACAGTCGTCAAAAAAAACTCTCGTTTGTTTGCTAAAAAAAACTCTCGTTTGCCGAAGACGCAACACTCGAAGTCGAACGATACGCGATACGGCATTGCCTGGCGATTTGACGTAGATGCACGCGTAGTGGCGTTGTTCTCTCTATTGTTGGCCGCATGGGCCTGCCTCGCTCGTGGGCTCCCTCTCGTTGACTCGCTCTTGGCCGCTCGACTTGGTTTGCTGCCTCTCTTTGTCGCTGGCCATAGAGGGCAGTTTTTTTTCTCTATTTTCTTTGTAGAAATACGTATACATACTTGCTTTCGTGCCAGAATTACAGGGTATGCCTGGGCATACCGACAGTCCCCGCACACGCCTGTGCTGCTTCAGCTGTTGACCTGCGAGTGTTCGACCCCGACCGCTACTAGCGTCATGGCCGCGACACCAAACTGCAGCCGTACGGTTCATATTTGCGCTCGCTCACTAGGCATTTAAAGAGATTCGAGTAGAAGGTGCTTAAGAAGACCTCTACGCCGGTGCTATAGACTTAGATCTTTAACTCTCCCTCGCTCCCATGGCATAGCACGCACATAATGGCGCAGTCACTGGTCAAGGTGTCGGTCGCCAAATGGGGAGAAATACTCGTCATGCGGCGTTTAGGACTCCTTGACGATAGATCAGTTGAGGAGGCGAGACAGAATATCAGGCCATGTACAAGCTAGGCCCCTATGACGCTGAAGCCATGTGGAGCTATTCCCTGACGTCCAACGGACCAGGGGGTCGATGCTGGGACTTACAAGACAAGTTGTCTATTATGTGAGTAATCCGCTTTCTGAATAAGAAGGATGTGTTTCATGTAATATCTTAACCTCCCAACCGCGCTACGGCACTGATGTAAAAAACTTCTTTTGCTTAAATACAAAGATGTGAAATCTTTTGCGTTATTGAGAAAAATTATAAGTTACTTTTACTTGTCTTTTTATATCCGATTGTAGCAAAATCTATGTATTAGAAGAAATTAAAGCGATTCATAATTTGAAACGGATGAAAGTAAAAAATGGAAGTTTGGACTGGGCCGAACACCACTGTGCTCCAGCCCAAAGGAAAAGGCTGTGACGCTCCATGGATTGGTCCCCAAAACAAGCCAAGATTGTGTTGAGAAGTCCATCCTGTTTGTGAAAAAAAGACAGTGTACCTTTATTTCTTCTTCATATAGAAGTAGCATAACATAGATGAAAATCGACTAACTAGGCGCCACCTGGAACCCTCTTACCCTCCCCCATTAATAATGCATATCACGATGCAAATATCGCGCAATCGCCTAAAAAAATGTCTACTACTTGGGAAGTGGTGGGATGCTCTGCTCGTTCCTGAAGTAGTCAGTGGGATCCACCGCTGCCTTCACCGCGGCCAGCCGCCGGTAGTTCCCCATGGAGTACCTCTCCGCCCATGCCCTGGCGCTCAAGTACGACGACAGCCCGTCGCCGCCGATCACGTTCTGGCCCATGTCCAGGTCACGATAGTTGGCGAACGCCTCCCTGCACTACGGGAAACTGATAATTCGTCGTGTGTCTGGGGCACACGGCGAAGGGCAAGAAACACACGGCGAAGTTTTTGTCGTGGGTAGCCCACGGCAAAGCCGGCACGGCGACCAGCAGCACGGCGAACACGAGTTTGCCGTGCGTCTTTTATCGGGCACACGGCAAATATTTTTGCCGTGTGCGACGGTGGGCATACGGTAAAAAAAAGCAACAGACGGCGGGAGACGGCGGCGCGGTACTTTGCCGTGTGCCTTGGAGGGGGCACACGGCAAAGTTTTCCTCTTTGCCGTGCGCCTCTGGAGGAAGCACACGGCGAAGATGAGGAGTTTGCCGTGTGCCGCTGTCCCCAGCACACGGCAAAGTGTGAAGTTTGCCGTGTGTCCGGTCGCCTGTACACGGCAAAGTGGACAGTTTGCCGTGTGCCCGTGTTGCTGCACACGGCGAACTGTCCACTTTTCATGCCCGTGTGCCCGTGTTGGATTTTATACAATTAAATAACAATTCTACCACATGTTTCTCATCATGCTTCGGAGACAAACTGTTCAAAATTTGCTTTCATTTCATGGACAAGGTCTTACACAGGACTTAATAACATGAATATCATTTTTTGAGAAACTTTATTTCATTATTTCATGCACCTCCAGTTAAAATTTGACTTATATGAAAAAATGTTTTAAACAAAATAAATCCGTTAAATATAGCAAACAGAGAGAAAAAATTACCAGATTTTTAAATGGAGTACCAATGAATGCATGAAGATGGGAGGAGAAATGTGGAAGGAGGGAGAGGGAAAATAATATAAAGTTTGCCGTGTGCCTACTGGAAGCACACCGCAAACCCATCTCTTTGCCGTGTGCACAGAGAAGGCATACGGCAAACCCATCTCTTTGCCGTGCGCACAGAGAAGGCACACGGCAAACACTAGTCTTTGCCATGTGCCCAGTGCAAACCTTTGTGTTTGCCGTGTGCCGCTGTAAAGCACACGGCAAATGAAAACTTTGCCGTGTGCCCGCCGTGACGCGCATGGCAAATCTTTCGTGAAGGTAACGCCCGTTAACGTTGATTAGTTTGCCGTGTGCTTTAACGGGGGCACACGGCAAAGTTTTGATTTGCCGTGTGCATCCGTTTGGGCACACGGCAAATTTATCTTTTGCCGTGTCTTCTGTTTTTGTCGTTTGTTTTTATTTTGGCGCACGGGAAAGGGCCTGTTCGCCGTGTGCCCGTAATATTGCTCACGGTAAAGTTTCAGGCACACGACAAACTATGAGTTTCCAGCAGTGCTGGGGCTGCTGGTGACGAACGGCGTCATGAACCCGTAGATCCCGTTGAGCCATGCAAGTCCCGAGGCCGCCTCCGTGCCATTGGCGCCGCAGCACCAGTTGGAGCCGTACTGGATGTTGAAAAGCACGCCCCTGCGGTGCGGGTACGGCGACGTGGTCATGGTGTTGGCGCCACCGACGGCCGCGCCGTGCGGCTCCAGGATCATCTGCCCGTTGCCGTTCGGCGAGAGCCACTGCTGGTACAGGCCGTCCCAACCGGCCCTGCCGACGGCGCGGCGCACATAGTCGGACTTGCTCTTGAAGTACCAGTTGCTGCCCGCGTTGTTGGTCCGGTTCAGGAGCGCCTCCACCGGCGTGTTGGTGTCTCCGAAGTAGATGAACGCCATGGCGCGTAGCCAGCTCATCTCGTTGCAGTCGGCCGCCATCGTGCCGAGCTCCGGGAAGAGGCTGCCCATCGTGGTGTGGAGGTCCGAGCACCTGCCGAGGTAGAGTGTCTGGAAGAAGGCGTGCCTGTGCTGCAGGACGACGCGGATGGTGAGGTCCGGGAGCACCGGCTGGAGGATGGTCGTCTCCCACTTGGCGACGAGGTCGGCGGCGCCCTGCTCCATGGTGCGGAGGATGTTGACCACCGTCACCGTCGGCGGGACCTTCGATAGCTTCAGGCGCCGTGCCACCACGACGCCGAAAGTCTCGCCACCGCCGCCACGGATGGCCCAGAAGAGGTCCTCCCCCATGGCGGCCCTGTCGAGGACGTCGCTCTTGGCGTTGACGATCCTGGCGTCGACGACGTTGTCACCCCCGACTCCGTACTTGCGCATCATCAGGGCATCAGGCCGATGCCGCCACCGCTGATGAAGCCACTGACGCCGACCTTGGCGCACGCGCCGCCCGGGAACAGGAACCCCGGGTTGGTCGTGCCCACGGTGTAGTAGGGCTCGCCCGGCGTCGTGCCGGCGTCCACCCAGGCGCTGTCGTCCCCGGCGCGCACCTGCACGCCGCGGAGCCTGGCCAGGTCCAGCACCGCGAACACCTCGGGCTGGACGGACCGGTAGGAGAGGCCCTCGTAGTCATGCCCGCCGCTGCGCACGCGCAGGCGCACGCCGTTCGAGCGGCCACAGCGCACGGCGGCCTGCACGTGGGAGACGTCGGACGCCGTGATGATGCACAGCGGTCAGCGGCAGCACCGTGGTGTTGGTCACGAACCTCGGGTTCTGCCCGGACGACTGCAGCACCGAAGTGAAGCTGCTCGAGCTCTGCTGGTATACCAGCTCGCTCGGCATCATCGCCGACAGGCATTGCAGGAAGGAATCGGAGGAAGCTGAACAAGGTAGCAGCAAGGTATTGCAGCACACCAAGCACAAGCTCAGAACTACTACAGCAGCTTTCGTTGTGGATGCAGCCATTGTTCGGCCAGCGATGTTATTGCTGCATGCTTTGTTCTATTGGTTGCACTGGTTCTCTATATATAGAAGTATGATGCCAAGTGTACTAGAGCCTTTCTACAAATGAGTTCAATTGGCTGCATGTTCCGGATCCAGCCTGTCTTTCTATTATCATATAGATTAGGATACATATTAAGTTCGTAGAGTGCAATTGCACCAGAAAGCCTCCTCCCCCACTTCTCTCTTTCTCTCTACCCCTCTCTTCCCCTTCCCCCCTCTCCCCTCGCCAACCCTGGCCACCGCCACCTCCACTTGCCCGCTCAGCTCGGGTATCACTGCCCTCATAGTCACTAATCCCAAAATATAGCTTTTCTTTAATTTGAGTACCCACTTCCATCCTCCACAGTCTCCATATGCTTCAATGGCATTGTGCCATCTCTACCACCAACTTCTTCTTCTTCTTCTTCTTCTTCTTCTTCTTCTTCTTCTTCTTCTTCTTCTTCATTCGGTTGATGCCCACACCTCTTATACTTCCTAACTAATCTCTCCCATCATCCAAGTAGGTGGCGCCCACCGCCTAGACATCACCGCTACGTGAATTTTCACCATTCTCGGTCAGGTACGATGGTCTCATAGTGACCCTTCTAAGACCGGCAACCTTGAAAACCACCTTCGAAATTGTGTACCCTAAAGCTCCAAACCCTAACACTAGTAAAATCTTGAGCTCTTGCGTTGGCATGGAGTTCTTCCTATTTTTTATCCTTTTATTTATCGATATTTTATTGGCGGTGTGCATGCCCTATGCTTACCATGTCTGCAGATGGAATTAAGCATTCAAGTATACATAAACATTGCTATATACGGCCCTGTTTTAAATAGCTAGCTATAGCTGCTGGACAGGCTCGCCGCTAAGCTATTTGTCTTCCGCTATAGCACCACTATTTACTGCTATTTACCGCTATTTACCGCTATAGTGCCGCTATTTACCGCTATTTCGTATTTCATTTTCTATTAATTTAGTATTTTGGACAATTAAACTTTCATCAACCATGTTGTAGTGTCATATTGGTAGTAGATAATGTTATAAGACTTGTAGAACCTTAGAAACAATTTTGTGTTCATCAAATATCATAATTGTCTTGTTTTTTTATCAATTACAGGTGTTTTTTATGATTTTTCTTATAAATCGCTATCTGGCATAGCTCCGCTATAGCTTTATAGCCTCTGAAAAAAACATGCCGCTATTTGTCATAGTCCGCTATTTAAAACTTGGATATACGGTACTATACACATACACACCAATTTTGATCCTAAGCACACCTTTTCTCACATGGTGCTTGGGACGGAGAACTCTCAAGCACAAATATTTGGTGCCTGTCTACTAGGGGCATCTATGGCATCTATCCAATTCATGGAATGGCAACAACACTACACGCAACCCATGATACATACATTTATTCAGTAGAGACTATTATCTTCCTGCCATCACAAATGCCCAAGGCGATATGAGCATAACACAGTTGATTTCAGTAAGGGTGTACCAATCATGCATGCATAGAAAATGAATATAGTTTGCGTACTTAGGATCTGTATGGATAAAAGGCTAGTTATTAGTTGGGGGTAAAATAAATTAGTCTAAATAGTTATGGTTGGCTAGCTAGTTGGCTAACAACTAGCTGAAGACTTAGCTACAAAATTAGTCCACCTATTAGCCTTCCGTTCTGGATGCACTACCATCAATTTGAGCTAAAAATCAGCTTGCTAATAACAATTAGCTCATAGGATCCAAGCATGCCATTAAATAACTTAGCTGGTAAGGTTTATTGTGGTTAAACTAACCCATCTAGGTTCTAGTCTCCGACGTAGCATGAGTTCTCAAATTCACAACTAATTATTATTGTTTTCAATAATATATAGGAGTCTCAGCCATCGGTAGTGATCGATTTACAGTGATGATTTCACCAATATCTCTTTTCTATATATATACACCTATATCTCACCTCTCGGAGCTCATAGGAGGAGGAGGAGGTTGTACGCGTGTGTTTGTTTATCAAAAAAAAGAAGAAAGAATGTTTGTACCTGCCTTTTCTAAAATATCTTTTGAGGAATCAGTGGGGGAACCCCCCCCCCCCCCCCCCACCTATCTTTTTGCTTTATTGATATATGTAAAAGAGATTACAAGTGCATGAGAAGTGCAAGAAAAGGAGCTTTCAAAGCTCAAAAAAGAAAATTACATCCTTAGGGTATATTCTCCAACCACTGTCTAAAAGGGCCTGCACGGCTGGGTTTGGATTTGATGCAAATCAATCCAAATTCATGCTTAAAATGGATTTTCCAATTAACCATGGAGCAAGCCTTGCCATCAAAAATTAAGCCGTTTCTCATGCACCATATTGACCAACATGCTGTTATCGTCACTTCTCTGAATATTGTGTTGCCAAAACTGATCCTTGCATCAATCAAGATATCTAGGGGTGGTAGGTTGAGGTTCCAAGAAATCCCAACATAATTCTAGCATTGTTGGCTAAAGGACATTCAAAGAACAGATGGAAAGAAGTTTCCTCCACGTTCAGGTTGCATATGGCACAAGTATAGATATTTAAATGCATGTTTTTCTTTCTAAGAATATTTCTAGTACTCAGTCGATCCTTCAACAAAAGCCAGAAAAAGAATTTGTGTTTACCCAAATTAGCTCCCTTCCACATCCATTCAAAGAGAGGAGAGGCTTCTTGCTGTCCCATTAACAGTGTATAGGCCTTTTTTGGGGAGAAGACTGGAGACTGATTCCAGGTGTAGATCCAACAATCAAGGTTATCTGGATTCCACTGAAATAATAAAAGTAGGTTCTGAAGTTCCTGGAGTTCTTGAGTGGCCTCTACTGACAGTGGTAAGAAAAAAACTTCTATCAATCTCACTCTGCATATACTGCATTACCGAACTTTTCTTTCATTTTGCATATAAATGTAATCTTGGGAAAAAATCCCGGAGGCAATTCATTTTCCATCGATTTGATCAAAACAGGACTGACTTCCCATTACCTACCTGACAAGTTGTCATCCATCTGAATTCTATGGTGAGTTTCAAAATATCTTTCCACCAAAAGGAACCTACAGCAACCCTGACATGGGGAGGAGTGTTACTATTTTGGTATAGCTTATCCCAAGTCAACTGAACCCAAGGAATGTCTGCATTATTGTAAAATTTGTCAAGGAATTTCGTGAGGAGAGCCTTATTCTATCTGTCGATATCTATGATGCCAAGCCCTCCTTCTTTCTTGGATCTACAGGCAGGCTCCCATGCAGCAAGGCATTTGCCTTTTCTATTGATGTCCCCACCACTCCATAGAAAATGTTTTCTATATTTGTCAATTTGATCAACAACACCAGGAGGCAGGAGAAGAGAACACATGTAGTATGTTGGCATTGCAGAGAAGACAGAGTTTACCAGTAGAAGCCTGCCATGGTAGGATAACATTTTGCTGATGCCAAATAATCTTGATTCAATCTTTTGCATTAGTGGAGGAAAATCCTCCTTGATGGGCTTATGAACACTCAGGGGCAGACCTAGGTATGTGAAAGGCATTTGTTCTGTCTGACAACCAAAGGTGTTGGCTAAATGTTGAAGTTTCTCATTAGCCACATTGATTGGAACAACATAGGATTTGTGGAAGTTTACATGTAACCCACTGCAGTCTGAGAAGGATCTTAGAAGCCCTTTGAGGTTGAAAAGAATTCTTGCATTAGCAGGTAGAATAAGCAAAGTGTCATCAGCATATTGTATTATAGGGAAATCAACACCAAAGTTTTCAGCCACTGGGTGTTTGAGAATATTATTATGCCAGGTTGTAATGGTGATGTTCTGTAAGAGATCAGCTTCTATCACAAACAGGAGAGGTGAGAGTGGGTCCCCCTGTCTTACCCCTCTGAGGAATTTGAAGTATTTTCCTGAAACCCCATTAAGAAGGACAGAAGAAGTGCCTGAACTCAAAATCATTTTGATCCATTTTATCCATTGGGAGGGAAAACCCTTATGCTCAAGTATTTCCAAGATGAATTGATGTTCAATCTTGTCAAAGGCTTTCTCAAAGTCCAGTTTGAGAATAACAATTTATTTCTTTGAGTGATGACAAATGTGCAGAAACTGAAAAGCCCAAGCAAGACAATCTTATATAGTTCTCCCCTTATAAAACCATACTAATTAGGATGGACCAGTTTTGTGATTACACTTTGTACTCTGGTTGAAAGAAGCTTGGTGAGACACTTTAGGGAATAGTTGAGCAAGGAGATTGGTCTGTAATCATTGACATACTTAGGATTGCTTTTCTTAGGAATTAGAGCAATGTGAGAAGAATTCAAGCAGGAAATGTTAGTTGCTTCAGAATTGAAATTGTTAAAGAACCTGATGAAATCCTCATTGATGATGTGCCAACACTTTTTGATGAAGAGACCATTGAATCCATCAGGTCCAGGGGCATGGCTGTTTGGCAGGTCTTTGATAACCGCAGTGATTTCATCACAAGAGAACTCATCTGCCAGATGTTGTAGGTCCTCCATGGTGAGGAGATCCTGAAGGTTATAGTGGACTCCGTGCAAGTCACTCTTGCCCATTCTGTTATGAAAAGCATTCCATAGGATGGCTGCCTTCTGTTCATGATCAGTGACTAGAACATTGTCATCTGTTAGCAGACTTCCAATGAATCTTTTGGTGTTGCTATGAGTTGCCATTGCCTTGAAAAAAGTAGTGTTTTCATCTCCATAGGTGACCCATCTGATGGTATTTCTCTATTTCTAATATTTTTTTTACATTCCAGCAGATGATTTAAATGATTTTTGACCAGAATTCTAAATCTACTTTCCAAAAGAGAAAGGCTTCTTTGATCTTCCAATCCATCAAGGAGACTAAGTACCCAATTAGAGTTGAAGATAAGCTTGTTCAGGTTGGAAAAAATTTTACTCCAATGCCTTAGGCTTGCTCTCACCTGTTTGAATTTTGCAGCCAGGGTTTTTGCTACATTAGCATAAAAGGGACATGAATTCTAGTGCAACTCAACAACTTCTAAAAAACTGGGCTGATCTATCCAAAAATTTTCAAACCTGAAGCCACCCCCTTTTGGGATCCTGCTGCCAATGTTGACTACAAAAGGGATATGATCAGAGATAGGCCTTGACAATGGTTGAACTGAAGTTGCTGGATAGGAGAGACCCCAGTTTGTAGATACTAGGACCCAATCAAGCTTGACCAGGAGAGGGTCATCCTGCATATTGCTCCAAGTGAACTGTCTCCCACTGAAAGCGATGTCTACCAGGTCAAGATCAGATATCAAATCATTGAACAATTGCATTTCAGATAAGTGACCACCTAGTTTATTTCTATTTTTAGGCCCTCTGTATAAGTTGAAGTCACCAAGAATGATCCAATCATGAAAATCTGAGGTGTCTAGGTTAATTAGCCAAGTGGTGAAAGCCAGTTTTAAATCTGCATGAGCTGGACCATAGACATTAGTCATGTGAAAGTAGCTTTGGTCCTGTAAGCATGTCACCTTCAGAGTGATAGCATAGTTGTTAATCTTAACTGTATCACAATGATAAAGATTGCCATTCCACACTGTTAAAATGCCTCCAGAAGCACCTGCAGAAGCCGAGAAAACAAAACTGTCCAGATTTCTATTGCAAAATTTCCTCAAATAGTTTCTGTCAAAAGACTCTCTTTTTGATTCCTAAATGCAGAGAATGTTACAACAACTTTCTATGATTTTATCTCTTAGAGCATCCCATTTGGCCTGAGAGTTAATGCCTCTTACATTCTAGCATAAAATGGTGTGATTTCTTTTGTTATCCATTAAAAAGCTGGGGTAAAGTGGATATGGTGATACATATTAAATCATAGCAGGCCAACTAATATGGACAAATCATCAAAAAAGAGAGATTGATAAAACCAGCAGGATAAAGGGAAACCATTTGATAAAAGGTCTTAACTGAAACCATGCAACATAAGTGTTGGATCTGTCTGGAGTAGCAAGCAAAATAATTAACCAAACAGCTTAAGGTTCTTACAAGCCAAGCAGACTGGCTATATTAAACCTATACGCAGACAGGTGGAAGCAAGCTAAGTGAAGCAAAAGGCGCAATCGAGTAACTGAACCATGACCCCATTCAATCCAGGTCTTCATTGACAGCGTTATATTTCTGCATGACGATGGCAGAGACAGCTACAGGCTGAATCTGGAGGAAACTGGTCCCAATGCCACGCACCACATCTTCATTCAGGAACGGAGCAGGAGGTGGGATCACTGTGAGTGGCACCAGGCTTGGGATGTCCTTCTCAACTAGAATGCCATGAGCAGGAATAGTCTTGAAGCCATCTTTCTTACTAGCGTTGCATTTGCTACGGCGACAGAACTCTTCTTCCAGGGGCTCTCTTGGCTTTTGAGCCCTTCTTTTGTGGGGGGTGAACTTAGAGGCAACAATCTCTTTGATGTCATCATCGCTGAGGATAGAGCCACTTCCACTAATTTTCTCCTTAATCTGTGGTGGGAGAAGACAAGCTAGACAAACCAACAAAAGAGGGTCATGAAAATATGTAGGAGTGGGGACATTTTGATCAATATCCAGAAGAGTTAGCTAATCAAAAGGTTGAAAAGGAAGAGCTTTGGATAAAAAATTGAGAAACATAGAGAGAAAATATTGAACTGGAAATTGTACCATTGGTGCAGGAGGGGACGGGAAGACACGGCTAACTGTATATCTAGAGGGTGGCTTTACAACATTAACCAGAACTCCATCTTTCATTACAAATGATTTAAAGAGGGTCCCTGCTGAGCATCTGGCACAAAGGCTTCCTTGCTGGGCTCCTTGTATGGCACCACAATGTCAACATCAACAGCTGCCTCCTCATGAGCTGGCACAGGGGTAGGGTCAAGCAGAGGATCATCCACCAGCATTGGTTCAACCACAGTGTTGACAGGAACAGGGGAAACAAATTCAGCTCCATCAATAATCATAGTGTTATCTCCATAGGCTTCATTCTTAGCAACAACATTGACTAACTGATGGCCAGCCAGATGGTTGATGTGAGCATCATGAAGGACATCACCTCCACTAGCTTCCACTGCAGCTGAATTGGATCCCACCGGTGTAGCAGGTGCACCAGCAGGGGCACGTCCTTGCCATCTTGGAGCATGAGGTGGGCGAGGGTGGAGTGGACTGACAACCACATAGGCTTCTTCATCAGGAAGGACAATGATGCTCTTTCTTTTTAGCAAAAACACTAAGATAGTCCAGGATTTTCCTTTGTGGGGTATGCCTGCATTGACCTTTACAAAGTCTAGGATCTTATATTCATCATTCAGATAAACCTTGACAATGATACAAGCTAGAGTACTGGATGGATGAACATGACACATGATTCCAAAACCTGAAACAACTTTAGCAATAGACCCCATGCTACGTAAATCTTCAGGGTAACCAAGAAACATGACCCAGGCCTCTCGATCTAGATCAAAGGTTCTACCATTCTCTCCCTCATCATGATTAATGAAATACATCTGATAATCTTCATCCAGATTGAACATAGGACCTAGAAACTTCTCCCTTTCCAAAGCAGAATTAAATCTAACATAGGCATCCCCTAAAGCACAGGGCTGGACATCAGCGATCTGAACATTATGAACGTTGAGGAACCAGTGGCGAAGAGATGCTTCAACACGGTTGAAGTCAATCTTGTCCACCGGAGGCTGGAGTCTGACGATCGCCAAATCTTCATTGTGGAGGGAGTAGCAACCAGTCACGTACACTTCTTGATGGAATGAAGGTCGCTGTAGTTCCTCCAGCTCGAAGCCCGATGGGATGTGAGGGACTGGATCAACCACCCAGTTTGCCATCGGCGACGATGGAGTCGCCGGAGAGCTCGAGGATGGTGGTTTTTCAGAGGTTTGCACCGTAGATTGGTGCGGAGGGACGGAGTAATGCGATGAAAGATTTTTCTGGAGTCTCTTTTCTACATTTATAGAGCTATCTACTGCCTTTCCAACTTCTTTGGCAAGAAAGGGCTGGTATTTACGTTGCAGATTGGCCCTTCCATAACAGAAAGGGGAGATGTGGCCGTAATTGTAGCAGATCTTGCAGCAGAAATTTGAACGGCAATAGATACGGTTATGACCATGGGCCAAGCATTTGGTGCAGAAGGCCGGCCCAGCACAAGGCCCAGAATTGACAGAAGCCGAGGCCGTTGAAACTTTGGAATTCAAATTCAAAATCGGCACGGCGTTAGCACCGGTGAGGAGCGAAGAACCCGTCACAGCTTTCGCTGGAGAGCGATGCTACGATTTGCCAGATTTGGGGATCCAAACAAAATTACTCAAGGGAGAAGAGGAGATAGGATTGGATCTGAACAATGGCTTGGAATAATTATCAAAATGCTTTTTCTAGAATAAAACCTCCCTCTCCAGCATGTATAAGCAATAAATGGACCATTATATTGAATAACGATGGTGAAGCATACTTTATGGTTTGTTTATGCAGTGCTGGTGCTGCTAGAGGTTTCATTAACTTAACATGTACGAAATTCATTAGTATATTAAGCCATGTTGAAGAGTATGTAGATCCCCAATGGCGCTTCTTTGATTGGCCAAGGTGAAGAGTAAGATCCCCAAAGCTGAGTTAAACCATGTTGTACGTTCATCGTGCCGCGCATCAGGTAAGTTGACGAGCAGAATATTGTTAAGCCCAAATTGCTCAACGTGCACAATGTTAGTCGTGAATAGAGTTGCACGCAACACTACAAAAACCCACGCCTCATGATGTCAATGGTTATGATGATTTTGCCAACTTCAGCGGTAACCCAATCTTTAATTACCCTCAGTACAAAATTTGGCAGTTTTATTTGTTCTCCATGCTATTAGCTAGCCTCCTAACTATAGGTATGATTGGATCCTAGAGCTAACTGCTAACTAGCTAAAAATTAGCTGAAACTAGCTCTAGTTCATAAACACAGAAGGACTAATAGCTAGGTAGGCTAATTGTTTATTAGCCGGTCTTTAACTGGTTGTTAACCAACTAGCTAACCAACCACAACTAATTCAGACTAATTTTTAGCCCCAACTAGTGACTAGTCATGTGTTTCAACCAAGCCGTGAATAATTTAATAAAACTTACTAATAGTTTGAGAAGAACCCGATCCAAACATATATGTGGCTAATAAAGAGCTATTAGATAGTTTTCTCCAGCTAATATATAGCAAATAATTACCAGTTTGGATCCATACACATTGTTGGTTAAAATCAAAATAAAAACTCAGGACAAACTAAGATGGCCTATATTTCGACACAGAAGAGGATACTAGCTAATCAAAGAAAAATAATGTTACTCAGGAGAAACTAATGATCAAGGATGCATTTGAGTAAGGCCTTGTTTGGATCCCTATAGATAGCAGTTTTCTGCTAATAATTATCTATTTAGGATTTAAACATGTATAGATAATAGACTACCTAATTGTTAGCTTGAGCTTTAGATAACAAACTACCCCACTAGTTAAGCCAAATTAGATAAGCAGTTATTAGCCAGATAACTATTATATATAGTGAGTCCAAACAGAGCCTGAACTGGTTCTTAATTTGAACTTCACACACAGCTTACCAAACTACAATGTATGCAGTGATTTTTTTTTTTCTAATAATGATATACATGCCATCCTTGATCGTCGTGAACACACAGATCATGCTCGATAAGCAATTTATTGTTATCAATGTCAGTGTCTTGATAAATCATCTATCATTGGTCAGGGTGAAGAATAGATCGCAAAGTTAGAGTTAACTATGTGTGCCACACACGTTCATCGTGCAGAGCGTCAGTTACATTGACCAGCAGAATTATATCTGTCCAAGTTGCTCAACGTGCACAGTGTTCTGAACAGTGGGCACGAGCCTTTCACTACTACGTACAAATGATTTTTGTGAGATGAAAAATGCTCTATTAAAAACAAATTAAGTTCTGACGTGTGTAACAATATGATCATGCGTCGTCTAGCAGACAATCACGACCGCACCTGATCTAGAGAGGAGTGGATGGGCAAAGGAGAGGGAGAAGAGAAAGGGAAATGGGAGAGGTAAGGTGGGTGGCTACAGGTTTTGGCGACGACATTGTGTTTGTAGGAAGAGGTGCTGGCTCCACCTTCTCCCTATATGAGCATTTAGGGTAGGAGATTACTGAGGAAATAAAATCATTTTTAGACATGCCAAAATCAGCTTTTACGAACATATTTTGAAACTATTACCATTGATTATAATAAAAATGAAACTTGATAGTCAATGCAACCCTAAAAATATTATAAAAACAAAGTAAATTATAAATTTGCGCCAAAAGTAGAAAAATGTCCTGGAATATGATTTCTAGGTATAGTTGGTTTGCATCTGCCACCTCTGAAATTAAAGCAGGTTGATTTCCAGGCCGGGTCATGCAGTTTTATTTGGTCAATTTAGAAGCTTATGTTTTGGTAGACATTTATAAGGAAGGTTCGTTATACTAAACACATGTAAAAGAATCATAGGTGTCCTCTAAAAATCATTTGTTTACTATAGTGTTTACAACTGATGTCAATGGCTAAGAACCACATGAAAATCGATTCTGTTATCATATTGATTTGACCTACAACCAAAATTTAAGGGTCTTTCTGGAACGTGGGGAATTTTATAGGAATTGCACACAAACATTACATGAATCAATTCAATTTTCACGGAAAAAATACAGGAACGGGGGAAGTTCACACGTTCCAAACAGGACCTAGGTCGTTTTGATTTGTTCTAAAATAAAGTTATCTAACTCAGCTAAGTTTCGAAAAGGTACATCATACATCACAAGCTATAACATGATTTTTTTATTGTACCACATGAATTAGTTTGATTAAACCCATCATAAAGTCTTGATAATGCACGGTAAAATTGACTGGCAGATGTTTTGTTTGGTACTCTAGACACATATGTTTTGTTAGAATTTAGTCAAGATTTTAAAAAGTAGATAAAAATAATTAGAATGCCACCGACTTAGCTTTAGAATTGTGTTTAATTTCCACTTCACATCGTTTAATTACCAAAGTTGCGGGAAGGAACAAATATTAAGGTGCTTCTGAAGTCGTCACGACATTGCCAGCAGTAAGTTTTCGAAACCCTATGAGCGATACTCCTTTGAATGCACGGTTAAGTTGACCGGCAGATCAATTGGGCCAGTTGCTTCACGCGTACAGTATCATTTGACAGTAGTGTCCGCACACCGACACTGGTAAACTAAACAAAAGAAGAAATCACAATTAACGAGAGGCTTGATCGATCTTGAGATTCACAGGTCTATTTGGCAATAAAAAAGGGACAAATCCAGTCAAAATGACTCGATGCGACTACTACTAGTAGGCTCATCATGCAAAGGTCGAGGTCAAGTTGTTCTTGGTAACTACTAGCTAGGTCAAATAGTTCGCTGATCAGCATGCCCTCGTGATGAAATCTAAGGCCTTGTCGGGCAAGCAGGAAACTGCACAAGAAGAAAGCACGAGATGGCTACATTACTGGCTGAATGTAGTACTCCACGCCCATTTAAATTGTTTTATTAGTTTATAGTCCTAAGTACAAACCTCTCTATTTTTAAGTTTATTATAGAAAAATATAATAACATCTACAATTTCAAATAAATGTATATTATCAAAATATATTTCATAGTGTACACAAGATATTATCCAAATATAATTAAATTTGGTCAAAATTAGGAAAAAACTTAACAAAACTAAAATGACTTGCAATTTTTATTTAGAGGCTTCGTTTTGGTGTCTTACTTTATACTTTATTTTGTTATTACTTTGTTTGGTAGTTGTTGGGTATCTGGATTAGGGAACCCAAATCCATCGATTAAAGCAGCTAATCACCGAGGGATCCACGGTCCGAGGCCCACAAAACACTATCACCAAAAGGCTTAACGAACGGCTCGCGCCAAACCAGGCCCACTCACATATCCTTGCCTCGCCCGCTAGAACCCCTCAAGTGACAGAAGTCCGCCGAGCGGACGACCCCGCCCTCAAGTGACGGAGCTCCCCTCCGGTGAACGACCCCCCGTCGACCAGCCGTGAGCCCCGCGACTCACCTACTCCCTATATGGAGGACCCAGGGCATTTAATGCTTCAACCACCCCTGCCTAAACGCAATGGCTACAGCTGCGTACGTAGGGATTAGGTACAGAGGTCAAATCTTCTTTTACTGCCCATCCCTGAGAATGTGGTGATTTAACCGGCGCTATCATTTCATACCGGCACTATTACGCCATGCATGTCGCTGTACCTCATCCGAGGCCCCCTCGGAACGCAACACGACAACACTCAGCAATTAGGTTTCCTGGAGCTGGGCCTCATCCGTAGGGCTTCGACCCCCTCGGCGACCCCTCGACTTCACTTTTGACGCTTCCGGTCAAAATTCCAACAACTCCCGCACGTCTCTACAGGGATCCGCACGCCCACAACAGGGACCGGGGGTCTTTCACCACCCATCATTGACATCGCCGTGACGCACCCAAAGGACGGAGGCCATGCCCGGTGCACGCCTCCATAGCAACCACGATGAGATCAGTACCATCCCCTCGACATCACTAGATACGCCAGCCCTACCAGGGACAGAACTTAGGGTTTTCTTGTGTACCCGCTGTGCCTCCTCTTAGCCTATAAAAGGGGACGCCAGGGGCTAGTTTCAGGGCAAGAGACAACGACTCAGACACACACCCACGCATCCAAGCGCCCAAGTCCTCAAGCATAGAGCTAGTTCTCTAGACTTAGGTCCTCGGCCTCACCCTCATTCTCACTCATTTTCTTATAATGCCCCCTATACAAGCACTTAGGTGCGAAAGCAATACAAGAACTCCTCCCCCCGCTAGACATAGGGCCTTCTCTTGCCCGAACCAGGATAAACCTTGTGTCCCGCTTTGCGTGTCATGATTGACTTCCCACCACCTTCCTGATGGCAAACTCCGTTCCACCACTTCCGTTCGCCAAGATGATCTGGTTTGGGAGCCTGGAGTTCATGTCGCTTGGCTGTGACTTTGACATGATCCTACCCCCACCCAGAGAACCGGGCAACAGTGACCACGACATCTCCCGATCAAGGGGAGCTATGCGTCGGTCCCACTGTTCTCGCCGTGTGTCCGCGGCCAAGAGACGGTGTGATCAGCGCAAGCACCATCGCCTCCTTTCAGGTGAAGCGGTGTCCAGTACGGCTACCTCACTTGCGACCAGTGATGCGAGTCTCCTCTCAAAGGGCCTGTCTGACCTGCGTTTGGATGCAGGGGTGGGCCGAAGGGACACCGCGATGACCCATAGTTTGACTTCATGATGCGCCCACCGGAGGGGCCTGGAACGACTCCTCCGGCAGGTGCAACCCCGAGACTTCCTCACTCGCTCCCCTTTGGGTTGTACAACACCACCATCTTTAGTGAGTACCAACCTAAGTGCGTACGAGGACCTCTCGGGGCATCTCCTGCACGCCACCATGGACTTGGTGACGTCTCCATCGGCTTCTGAGTAACCAGAGTATTCAGAGGCTCTAGGTCCAAAGCACTACAAGCTCAGCATGTTTCGACGCCAACTAGAGGAGGAACGATGTAGTAAGGGGTACTTTCCCAATAAATACTTTGGCTACCCCGACTCCGACTCTGGCGAAGACTGCTACGATCCGACCCGCGAGTGTTTTCACCTCAAGGGAGTCGGTACGTCAGATGCGGGGGCTGGGATAGCAGCAGTAGGGGGAAGAAACGCCGCACCACCCTGCAACGTGGGGCTATCCCCAGTTGTGGATCACGCCGCCCAGCTCGCACAACTTTAGGAGATGCAGAAGAAGCTTGACGATGAGCGTGAACGTCTGCATCTGCTCGGAGAGACCCTCGAGCAGGAGCGTATGGCATACGCGTGAGGCGGAAGGGCACAGGAAAGGGCCCATGATGTCAACCAGCGCATCAACGAGGATAGGACGTACGACTGACCCGTCTTCAACCACGCCAGTCAGAACATCATCGCCGTTGCAATGCTTCTACAAGCCATGCCTGCCCCATCGAACTTCGAGGCCCGTCGAGTGCATGAAGAGGTTCAGGGGCTCCTCGAGACTGCGGCTGCACAACAAGCCAAGAGCTCTACCTCAAGGCATCACGAGGCAGCCTCAGAGCAACCAGCAGGACCCTCCCGTCGAGAATGAGAGGCCTCGGTGCACCCACCACTAGCACCAGAACCACAGAAGAACAAGGAAACATCGGTTTGAGATCGCCTCCAAGATAACCGCGAGCCCCGAGACACCCGCGATGACATCAACAAAAGTCAAAGGCACATGAGCGGCGACGGCAAAGCTCGAGGCTACAGCGTGCACCAGGGCATGTGCTATGATAGTGACGAGGTCCGTGCATGGTTCCCAGAGTCCCCAGGCCCACACGCCTTCTACTGAGAGATTCGCAAGACCAAGCTGCCAACCCGCTTCTGCCCGCTGATGACCCTTACCAAGTACAACGGGGAGACGAGGCCTGAGCTATGGCTTGCCGACTTCAGACTGGCTTGCCAGCTCAGCGGGGCCTTCGATGACAGAGTCATCATCCGCCAGCTTCCCTTGTTCCTATCAGACACAGCTCGAGGGTGGCTCGAGGACCTCCCCCCACCAGATTTGAGACTAGAGCGACCATGTGAGGGTGTTCGACGGCAACTTCAAGCGGACCTACCTACGCCCAAGCAACAAGTGGGATCTTTGGAACTGCAAACAGAAGCCAAAGGAGTCCCTCCACAATTTTGCTCAATGCTTCTCTAAGAAACACACCAAACTCCCCCACATCTTCGACGATGATGTCATCCAAGCATTCATTGCCGGGACTACGTGCAGGGAGCTGGTCCGAGAATTGGGGCGCAATACCCCCAAGACCGCCAATGAGCTGATGGACATCGTCGCCAGCTATGCAGCTGGTGAAGAAGCTGTTGGTGCTTTCTTCAACACCGACCAAAACAAGGGGAAGGTCAAGGAGGGCAGTCCCGAGAGCTCAAACCAGAGCGCCAAGAGGAACAAGAATAAGAAGAAGAAGAAGAAGAAGAACCGGCAGGGAAATCGTGAGGCTGTGGCCAATGACCTCATCGCTGCCACTGAATAGAAATAGCCTCGAGGTCCCCCGAGAGGGGCCTCTTCAATGAGATGCTGAAAAAGCCGTGCCCCTATCACAAGGGGCATGTCAATCACAACCTCGAGGACTACCAGATGCTCAAGAAGTACTTCAAAGGCTTAGGGCTCAAGAAGGATGATGAGAAGGAGGGCCCGAAGGACAAGGGCGGCGATAAGGATGAGGAGTTCCTCGATGTCCGAGATTGCTTCATGATCTACGAGGAACCCTCGGCTCATCTCATCCCTCGACAACGCAAGCACGAGCACCATGAGGTCTTCATCATGTGGCTCTTGTCCCCTCTCTTCCTCGACTGGTCCGAGACGGCCATCACGTTCGATCGTAGTGACCACCCCGAGCACGTCCCTAATCTGGGGGTGTACCCACTTGTCGTCGACCCCATCATCGCCAATGTACGCCTCACCAAGGTGCTCATGGATGGAGGCAACAGTCTCAACATCATCTATGTCGAGACCCCCGACCTCCTCGAGATCCCCCGCTCACAGCTTCGACCCAGCGCGGGCGGTTTCCATGGAGTCGTGCCAGGACATCGCACCATGCCCATCGAGCACATCGACCTTCCCGTCTGCTTTGGCATCACCGCAAACTTTAGAAAGGAGACCCTCACCTTCGACATGGTCGGGTTTCATGGAACCTACCACACCATCCTGGGGTGCCCCTGCTACGCCAGGTTCATGCCGGTCCTGAACTACACCTACCTCAAGCTCAAGATGCCATGCCCCAAAGGCGTCATCACCTTTGGGCCAACCCACAAACATGCCTACGAGTGCGATGTTGAGTGTGTCGAGAACGGGGAGGCCGTCTTGGAGTCGCTGGCCCTGGCCTCGACCCTTGACAACTTTGCCAAGGAGGTGCCCAACCCCAAGCACCACGCTGGTAACTTCGAGCCTACAGAAGACACCAATTCCGTGCTCCTCGACCCTAGCAGCTCCGATGGGAAGGCGGTGAAGATCAGTACCACCCTTGACTCTAAATAGGAAGCAGTGCTCGTCGACTTTCTCCACACGATCGCCAACATTTTTGTGTGGAGTCCTTCGGATATGCTGGGCATACCGAGGGAAGTTGTCAAGCACGCATTGGAGATCTGGGCCGGCTCCAAACCGGTGAAGCAATGCTTGCAACATTTTGACGAGGAAAAGTGTGAGGTCATCGGGAAGGAGATTCACAAGCTTCTAGAGGCTGGGTTCATCAAGGATGTTCATCATCCCGAGTGGTTAGCTAATCCTGTACTTGTCAAGAAAAAGAGTGGGAGTTGGAGGATGTGTGTAGACTATACTAGTTTGAATAAAGAATGTCCAAAAGTTCCCTTTCCTTAGACTCGAATCAATCAAATTGTTGATTCCACCGCGGGATGTGAAACTCTTTCCTTTCTCGATGCCTACTCTAGTTACCACCAAATCAAAATAAAGGAGTCCGACCAGCTCATGACTTCCTTCATTACCCCATTCGGCATGTACTGTTACGTTACCATGCCCTTCGGCCTTCGAAACACCGGGGTAACGTACCAGCGATGTATGCAGCACGTGTTCAGAGAGCATATCGGGCCGACCATCGAGGCCTACATTGATGACATCATAGTCAAATCTAAGAAAGCCAATAACCTCGTCGACGACCTCGAGATCGCATCGGATGCCTTAAGGCCAATAATATCAAGCTAAATCTCGAAAAGTGTGTCTTTGGCATCCTTGAGGCATGCTCTTAGGATTCATCATCTCTGAGCACGGCATCGAGGCCAATCCAGTGAAGATGTCGGCCATCACCAAGATGGGTCTGATCCATGATCTGAAGGGCATACAGAAGGTCACGGGCTGCCTCATGGCCCTCAGTCACTTCGTCTCCCGCCTCGAAGAAAAAGCACTGCCTTTGTACCGTCTCCTGTAGAAATCTAAAAACTTCTCATGGACCATCGAAGCCGAGGATGCCCTCTCCAAGCTCAAAGTGATGCTAACCAATCCTCCGATCCTCATGCCTCCGACTAAAGGCGAAGCCCTCCTCCTCTACGTTTCAGCAAAAACATAAGTGGTCAGCGCCGCCATTATCATCGAAAGAAATGAGGGAGGGCACGCACTACTTGTTCAGCGGTTGGTATACTTCATCAGCGAGGTACTTTTAAAAACCAAGGTTCGCTATCCACCAATCTAGAAGCTGCTATAAGCTATCGTGCTGACACGACGCAAGCTGCAACACTACTTCCTCGGCCACCCGATGACGATGGTCTCATCATTTCCCCTCAGGGAAATAGTCCAGAACCGAGAGGCCTCGGGAAGGATCGCCAAGTGGGCGGTCAAGCTCATGGGCGAGACGCTCACCTTTGCACCACGCAAAGCCATCAGATCCTAGGTATTAGGAGATTTCATTAAAGAATGGACTGACACTCAGCTACGTCCCACTCAGATCCAGGCGGAGCTGTGGACGATGTACTTCGACGGGTCCTTGATGAAAACAGGAGCTGGTGTGGGCTTTCTCTTCATCTCACCCCTGGGGTCTACATGCGCTATGTCATACTCCTCCACTTCACCGCCTCCAACAATGTCTCTGAGTATGGGGCCCTCATCAACGGTCTACGCATTGCCATCGAGCTCGGGGTTCGACGCCTCAACATTCAGGTGACTCACAGCTCGTAATCGACCAAGTCATGAAGGCCTCAAGTTGTCATGACTCCAGGATGGAGGTGTACTGCCAAGAAGTACGTAAGCTCGAGGATAAATTCCATGGCCTTGAGCTTAACCACATCACACGCAGGTACAACAAAGCCATGGATGAGCTCGCAAAGATCGCGTCGACTCAAGGCACCATCCCGCCCAACATTTTCTCAAGGGATTTACATGAGCCGTCCGTCGACTTAAGCGTGACGGAGGGTAACCCGACGCAGGCTGGCGATTATCCATCGGAGACTAAGGCCCTCTAAACCGGGGCGAAGGTCATGCAGGTCGATGGGTCTCTTCCACCTCCAGATCCTGAAACGACCTCGATTTCCACGATGGGAAATCCACAGAGTCGAAGTGTAATATGACCATTTAAATTACATTACCCGATAACGGTTGAATATCATAATCCATACATCGAACAAAAGAGTGCAATAGGGAGGTTTATAGTAACTTATTACATCGCCACTTGGCAAAATCAGAGTTCATGCAGCATAACGAAAAAGCTTGAAGGTGTGGAAGCTATCATCGTCCATCCAACTCGAGCATAGGTACGAAACCCTCAATCATCATACTCCTCAGATGAGTACTCACTCATGGAACCTGTGTGCCAAAGTATTAGTATGATATGTACTAGCCACTCCTACCCTATGCATTGCTTTGTGGATATGTCAAAAGAACCTATAAGGGCTGGGGTTTCCTATGCAAGCGATCAAATATATAAGTAATATAATAATCAAGTTTTATACACATTCCCATTCCCACATCATCCATCACCATCCATCTCTGAATCACCATCCTAAATCCTCCAACACCATCTCAAACTCTTGTCAACAGGCCAACTCCCTCTCGGCCTGCCTCAGCGGCCCGCAGCCCTCAACCTAGCTCACGGTCAGAAATCACACTCAGGGGGAAGGTAGAACGCTCCACTCACTAGGCCGGTGCAAGCAGAACATAGGAAAGGTCCATACCCAACAAGTCGGCATATGTATCGTTCAATCAACCATACACTTTGCAGAGGTTTCACAAATCCACTAGATAACCATCATCGGTGTTGATCACCACCTAGGCAGATTCCGGGCGCCTACTGCCATAGAACGATGCCACCCTACCTCTTAGCCCTGGAACACCCTTAGAGTGGCTGATACTGTGAGGGCTCATGATCCCATTCCCATAGAGCATCATGACCGTCCTAAAAGGGTGTGAAACACATGCTCCTACCTCTCTAACACATGCTCGCCTAATAGTAATGGCATCGATCTATCCAGCGGTTCGGCCATCTCCCCCCATGGGAAGCTAGTGGAAAGCAAGAGATTCCTATGATCTGGTTACCAGCGCAGCAGTTTCTAAGTGTGACCAAGCCAGGATGTCTTCATTAGGGTTGTTCTTTAACGTGCTACCATGACACCTTCATCCTGGGTTCGACCCCTCAGAGGCTCACACTCGAAGACCACCATCGCATCCAAGTTAGTCCGCCACAGACTTTTCTTCATGGGAATGTCCAGATACATTCCCCGGCAAAACTTGCTCTAGAAGCTTGTCATAGATCCCGGCTCGATCGGCTCAACCCTCACCCTACACCCTGTCGTAAGTTCCACCCCAAACCTAGATACAACACCATCAGCTCACATGCCCATCTGATCCATCAACACACACATCAAGCCTGGCACCCCACCAGGCCCTCCCAAGGTTCATCACATCGCATCAAAATGTAAGTGAGTGAAGTATAAATATATATAATTATAGCAGATAAGCAAGTGGCTAACATAACAGCGGTTAAGCAGGTGAAAGGTTACAACAAGGTAGGGCTCATTAGAATAATAATCTACCGTGCATTCCTAGCACAGGTGATCCATTATATTGCAATAAAGTAAAGCACTGGCATTGCTACATTTGCCATGCGTAATGGGATCTACGAGGTTGGGTGAGATATGGCACCTTCTCTATCATTGTCACCTAACCTTCCTTGGTACTCAGAGTCCTCCTCAGACCGGTCCTCGCTTGACTCTGTAACCGAGATATTGGTCACGCGAGCGACCCTATAGATTAGCATAAAGAACAAATAATAGCAAAGAGATCCAAATGCACTCAAACATGGTGAAAATAGCTAGAGCTCAATTTATAAAAAATTTTGATACTTGGATCACAATTTTTGGAGCTCGTATAAATTAGTTATGATTTTTTGAAGATTTATATTCTAAAAAAAGAAAAGGACTGGTTTATTCTGGGCTGACATGTGGCAGCACGGGATTAGGCCACGTGTCGCGCGTGGGTCCAACAGTGACAACACAACAGCTGACATGGATGATGACGTCATGCTGACGTCAGCAATGACAGGTGGGACCAGGGTGACATCACCTGCTGATATCAGCGTTGACTCGGTCAACGATCAACGGTCAAGTGGGCCCTTATTAGGCCGTTAACGGGCCATCAATGGGTCGAATGGGCTGGACATGGCCCGGGCTTGGCCCGCCACATGGCACACTATGGTGCTTCCACGTCATCAGTCTAGATTTTTGACGGGCTCAGCTCACAGCTTTCGGTCCACGGTGCACCAACACACTTGGGGTCCACTGTCAGTGTCCCAAGCTCACGTGGACCGGGTGTACAGACCGGTCCTCAAGCCCACGCGGTTCACGGATCGGCTCATGGTGCACCATCTCTGTTTGGGTCCCACGAGCAGTGGAACAAGTCCACGTAGACCACGTGCACCGATAACTCAGCAAGTCCATGCGGGCCATAGACCTATTCTCGGTGCACCGACGCTTACCGGTCCCACTTTCCGCAACTTGGTTCACGAACACCGCGTCCATCATCCTCTTGCTGAATTGATCCCCTCCTCCGTTTCTTCTTCAGTTTGCAGAGCTCGTCGATGGCCAAGGAAGAGGGGGAACATTGGCATGTGTGCTCGGGCGGTTGTGCACGGGTGGAAGAACATCCTCACGGCCGCGGGCTTTTTGTGCAGGGCTGTCGGCTCCCGGCCGGTCCAGGTGGCACTCCTGGCCACCGTCGATGCAACACGACGAGTGATCGAGCGGCCAGAGGCATTGCATGGTGGCGACATGGGAAGCAGGTGCTAACACGCGCGACGTCACGCTGAACGGCCGGTGGGGGACCGAGGGGAAAGGTATGACAAGCTCGGGTGGTGACTTGGCGCGGCATGGGGACGGGCTGCCATCTTGCTGGGCCTTGGCTCCGTGGGCCGGCAGTCTCCTTGCCCTGCTGGGCCGACTGGGTACGGGAGAAGGGAAAAGGAGAGAAAGAGAGAGAGGCCAGGCTTGGGCCGGCTTCTGTCCATCGGCCAAATTGGCTTTTCTTTTTATCTTTTTATTTTTTCTCTTTTCTATTTATTTTTTCCAAAATACTTGTATATTTGTATATATGTATATATATAGCATGTTGTAAAGTAATTCTTTAGTGGACATACATGGTCCTTGCTAGGTTGGGTATTATTCCCATACTTTTGATATTTATTTACTATATAAATAATATTGTTGGTATTTTATTTAGCACATATAAATCCAAATCACAAGTAATTTAAAATGCAACATGTATAGCTAGCATATGCAACATGGATGGAAACTCTCTACATGACACGACATCACTCAGGGTTTTTGTGAAAAATTTTTGTAGCTCGGATTTTCAGGTGGTTACAGTCCTCCCCCTATTGGAATCTCGACCTCGAGATTAAGATGTGACGTACCCTTTGAAGAGATAAGGATACTGTAGCAACAACTGATTCTCATCTTCCCACGTCGCTTCACGTTCGATGTGATTACTCCATTGAACCTTGCACATGGGAATAGTCTTGCTTCTGGTCTCTTTCGTGTCATAACCCAGAATCTTGATAGGGTGCTCTTTGTACTCCAGAGTATCTTAAATATCAAGCACATCAGTGGTGATTGTTTCTTCCTCGGGTACCCTCAAGCACTTGCTTAACTGTGAGACATGGAATATGGGATGTACTCCTGCCAACTGTGGAGGTAGTTCAAGCTTGTATGCGAGCTTTCCAACTCTCTGACAAATGCGATAAGGGCCAACATATCTTGGGGCTAGCTTCCCTTTCACGTGGAATCTAACGGTACCACGAAGTGGAGACACCTTGAGATAGACATAGTCCCCAACTCTGAATTCAAGCTCTTGGTGTCTTTTATCAGCATAGCTCTTCTTTCGACTTTGAGCGATCCTCAAGTTCTCTCTGACCTGAGCAACTCCTTCATCGGCTTCCTTGATCTTGGCGGGGCCAAAGACTGCTCTCTCACCTGGATGGTCCCACATCAATGGGGTTCTGCATGGCTTGCCATACAAAGCTTGGAAAGGAGACATCTTGATACTTGCCTAATAACTGTTGTTGTAAGAGAACTCGGCATAAGACAGACATTTCTCCTAATCTGTTCCATATTTGAGAACACTGGCTCAAAGCATATCTTCAAGAATCTGATTTACTCTTTCTGTCTGACCATCTGTTTGGGGGTGGTAGGTGGTGCTTTAGTCAAGGTTAGTCCCAATGGACTCATGCAGTGCCTGTCAGAATTGAGACATGTATTGAGGTCCATGATCCAATACGATACTCTTAGGAGCTCCGTGAAGTCTAAGTATCTCCTTGATGTACAAGTCTGCCAACTATTCTACACGTATCATGGTCTTGACTGGTATAAAGTGTGCTACCTTCGTTAGACGATCAACTATTACCCAGATGGAGTCATGGCCTTGTGGGGATCAAGGTAATCCCATGATAAAGTCCATGGATATGCTCTCCCACTTTCATTCAGGAACATCAAGTGGTTTGAGTAATCTAGTGGGTCTTCCGTGCTCGGCCTTGACTCTATTGCAGATGTCACATTCGGCCACATGTATAGCAATCTCTGTCTTCATGCCTTTCCACTAGAAACACTGCTTCACATCTTGATACATTTTTGCACCACCAGGATGGATGCAATATTTGGAGTCATGTGCTTCTGACAGAATTTCTTTACACAAAGCAGGATCACTGGGAACACAGATTCTGCCCTTGAACCAGACGGTTCCATGCTCATCTTCTCTGAATTCTAGACTGTAGCCTAGCTTCATCAATCCACAAATGTACTCCATTTCCTTGCAACCCTTTTGAGCTTCACGAATTTGATCGGTGACATTATACTCGATGTGAAGTTCATGCAGCAGGCCATGGGGTACTATCTTAAGCTGGAGATCTTTAATTTCTTCCTTCAATTCAGGTGGCATGGATAAGGTAAATAGAGCATGGCAGTAGGTCTTGCGACTAAGAGCATCTGTGACTACGTTTGCTTTCCCTGGATGATAGTGAATCTCCATGTCATAGTCCTTGATTAACTCTAGCCATCTGCGTTGCCTCATATTCAGATCTTCCTAAGTGAAGTACTTCAGGCTCTTGTGATCAGTGTAGATATCGCACTTGTTGCCAATGAGATAATGCCTCCAGATCTTCAAAGCATGCACAATAGCAGCTAACTCAAGATCATGAGTGGGGTATTGTTGCTTGTGCTCTTTCAGCTGTCAGGAAGCATAAGCAATAACTTTCCTATTCTGCATTAACACACAACCCAGTCCTCGGCAAAAGGCATCATAATAGACGACAAAGTCTTTAGTGATATCAGGTAAGGCTAGGATAGGTGTGGTAGTGAGCTTCTCCTCAGAGTTTGGAAGCTTTGTTCACACTCAGGTGTCCATTCAAACTCGTTGTTCTTCTTTAGGAGATTTGTCATCCGATGAGCTATCTTTGAGAAGTTCTCAATGAATCAGCGATAATAACCTGCCAAACACAAGAACTCCTAATCTCGGACACATTGCGAGGCTGCTCCCATCCTTTCACGGCTTAAATCTTTGTGGGATCTATAGCAACACCATTAGTGGAGAGTACATGGCCAATGAAAGCAACTTCTTCAAGCCAGAACTCACAGTTGCTGAACTTGGTATAGAGTTGATGTTGAGATAGCTTCTCGAGCACTATTCTCAGATGCGCTTCATGTTCTTCGGCAGTGGCTGAATAGATCAGAATGTCATCGATGAAGACTACCACAAACCAATCAAGATCATCCATAAACACCTGGTTCATCATGTTCATGAAGTAGGCAGGAGCATTCATGAGACCGAAGGATACAACGGTAAACTCATACTGCCCATAGCGGTTGACAAAGGCTATCTTGGGGATGTCTTCCTCTCGTATCTTCATCTGATGGTAGCCATATCTGAGGTCAATCTTTGAGAAGTACTTGGCACCATGAAGCTGATCAAGTAGGTCATCAATCCTTGGTAGAGGATACTTGTTCTTGATGGTGACAGCATTGAGGCTTCGGTATTCAACACACATCCTCATTGAGCCATCCTTTTTCTTCACAAATAGAACGGCAGATCCCCAGGGAGAGGCACATGGCCTAATAAAGCCCTTATCAGAAAGCTCCTTAAGTTACTTCTTGAGCTCTTCTAGTTCATCACCTGACATGCGGTACGGTCGCTTAGCGATGGGACCGGTACTCGGCACAAGGTCAATTATGAACTCCACATCACGATCAGGTGGCATGCCTGGTAACTCTTCTAGAAACACATCCTCGTATTCTATGACAATGAGAACATTAGCGAGAGTCTTCTCCTTTGCTTGAGATTCTGCCTATGACTTGAGTGCATGTAGGGCACATAGGACAAATACAGACTTATCCTTCTGAGGTGCACACCTAACTGCTAAACTTTTATATTAAAACCACATGGATCGCATGATAAGATAATAACACTATAAAATTTAGACATTAAAGTGACACTTAATCAAAAAGGCAAAATTTATGAAATTAACATAGTCATAGCTAGAGATCGCACTGTCGTAGCCATCAAGCATTCAGGATGAACACCATCACTAACGGCCCGAATATACAAACTTAAATATAATAAGTAAATATAATCATGTATGACATTTTTTATAAAATGATGTAAAATGTAAATCTATCCAGATGCTTTTCCAGTTGGCATGTTGTGTGTATACAACATTTCCACGTAGAGTCTCATAAGCGTACCATTTAAAAGTACCTAGGAACAACAATAAATATGTGTGACGTGTACCTAAAAAACTACACTTTGGCTGTTCAATTCTATATTATTGATGAAGTAGTGCATCTTTGGCTACTACACTTCAATGCACTTGTGAAAGAATTCAGTTGTTGAGGCACGTTCATTCTCAGAATGCAGATCTAGTAGTACTCAGACACATCCCTGAATTTTTTTTTATGGTTTTCAGAAATCAGATCTAGCAGTATGATGAATCTTGGGAGAGGGAGAATAAAGTTATGTATGGCCAAATTTTCAAAGTTCAAGATCATGCTGAACTATAGGATGAACAGAAAATGAACAGAGATGTAACAGAAAAGAGAGGATACAGGATAGGCTCATTACATAAAAAAATATGGAAATAGCCATAATACATAACCAAAAAAAAGGAGAGGGAGAGCCAAATGAATCGAAAGATTCATGTTTGGTTCGGGAAGAGA